>JAAXCT010000837.1:0-314306 GCA_012490785.1 Eragrostis nindensis
GGGACGCGATGGTGGCAAGAGGGGCGCGATGGTTACACCAGGGGACGCAATGGCTGCGAGAAGGAGAAGGAGTACGTAGGAACCCTAAATTCCATCTTCAGTGCTCATAGCGAGTGGCCTTGTGGGCCAGGCCTCCACGGTGACAGTTGCCAGCCCATGGGCCTCTTAGTCTTTTGGGCCGCTTTAGAGCTCATATTAGAGCAAATATGCCGAAATGACAAATAAAAAAAAAGCTTGCCATGTCGCAACGAATTTTCCAGCAACACTCACTCGCATCATCGGATAGAATCCGTGGGCAATGGAGCTCGATGATGAGGTTGGATGGAAGAACTATGTAGGTTGAAGAGGAACATTACAAGATCTATTCTGGACTATTGGGTGATCATTGCTCTCGACTTAGGGTTGTTTGGTAGACCTTTTGGACTGGCTTACGCATATTATTTGGCTATTGTAGCAAATCAAAAATTGGGAAACCAGTATGTTTTTGCTCATCCTGCTTATTCACTGTAGCTACAACGAATAAGCCGAAGGTGAAGCCCCCAGCGCCAAATGAGCCATTAATAAAAACTTCATTTTCAAGCATTTTTGGTATTTTTTATATGTTCCATTTTGGTGTCAATTTTATCTTAGGAACCTTTTTATTGGAACTCGAACTTTTTTTTTGGCCAAATCTAGCAGGGCATCCGTCTCAACCTCAGGCACACCCACAACCGCCAGTTCTGTCACATATATCCAGCAGGGGGGACCAGGCTCAACCCCCAGATGCTTGGAACAAAATCGTCTGCTGTCGCTACTGTTACGGCACAGCGTGCCGTTTAAAACGATGACGCGTCGTTAATAGCCCCAAAAGCCCATAATTAGGCCAATTAAATATGTTAATCTGGCGCCAGTGCTGATTATTTCTGGGAGAAAAAACAACATAGAGCTGCTTGTGCTCGTCGGCAGCTGTTCGTCCATGACGCATGCTTCAAAGTGCCTTGACGAACCGAATATAAGGAAGAAATCAAAGGGGACTAAATCAGATTGAGCTTTAGAGGCCTAAGCCACAGCTGCCAGCGGCAAGATTCATGGATGGAGTTGAATCGACCTCTGTGTCCCGTCATGGTTAGAGCTGCGTGGTCGGGGCGTGGGGAAGAATAGATCAATGGTGATGGAAACGATGGTTCTGTTTATTAGGCCTAACATGGGCCAGAGAAGGCTTAAAAGCAGGTACCCTGGACTGTTGTTGTATAGCGATTAATCACCATCGTCAAAACCGAAAACAGACGTTTGGATGAACGACGGCAGGTTGTGCCGTTATAATAGCGACGGCAGATGATTTCCTTCCCAGATGCATCCCTTTTTCATGCAGTTTCAAATGGATACCGTCATCCCAGAATCCAAGCGTAATATATGAAGCCCCTAAAGAATTATTTTGTTTCTCAGCTAGTCGTGTGTACAACAACGTGTTACTCTCATTTTATCATGCAACAAATTAGAATCAGATTATATCAAAGTGAACCCAAGAAATAATGTTATTTTTTGCTAAACGGTATTTTCGAGGATGATTAGATGGGATGCATTTGGATTTATGAGGGAGGGTGTATTTTTTTTTTTCCCTATTCTTTGTTCCTCATGCTTTTTTGCCATGTTTAATTTATCCTAGATCAATCCATGATTATATTTAAGAATCAATTGTCTAACGTGAGCGCTAGAAAGCACGGAATGACTAGGCAATTTTTTGCAATCTCCATCTCCTAAAGCAGAGTGGAGAGAGGAGGGAGTATCACAGGAATAGACCGCACAGGCCGAATGCCAGGTAAACGGAAAGTCTACTGCCACCCGCGAATCAGAAGCGACAGTTTTGTCCTTTCTCATCTTTTCCTCGTCAATCATCGACACACTCGATCGCAACGAACTTTCCTGCCGTCGTCGGTCGGAAATCCGTGGGCGGCCGGCCGTTGCCGTGCAGATGCAGGGGAGGAGCTTCGTCATCATCGACACCTCACGTAAAAACTCTCTCGCTCGATTCCCTCATCACCAAAACATTGAGCTTCGATCGCTTTTCATAGACGCTCGTGCACACCACCAGTGACTCACTCACCCGCGCTCTCTCGTCCCCAATCCCCCACCCTTCCGTTTCGCAGTCCAGTCAGCAGCATCATGGATGGCCCGGACCGGCGATCGGCCGTGGCGCCGGGACCCCGTCGTCGTCCCCGACGACGCCGTCGTGGAGATGTTCGAGCGCCTCCCGGGCCAAGTCTCAATCCACCGGTTCAAGTGCGTCTCCAAGGCCTGGTGCGCAATGGTCGCCGACCCGCTCCACCGCGCGGTTCGCGCAGACGCTGGCCGGCTTCTTCTGCGTCGACGTCGCGGCTGCCGAGAACGCCGGCGGCGGCGGTGAGATCTCGCTCCTCCGCGACGAGGAGGTGGACGGCGACGGCGCCGAGAGCTCGCTCTCGAAGCGGAAGATCACCGGCCGTCGGTTCATCAACGTGTCCGGGATGGTGGAGCCGCTCATCGACGCCCCGCCTTCCCCTTCCTCCCGCCGCGCCGGAGGGGTTCCGCGCGACGCGATGCTGGACACCCGCGACGGTCTCGTCCTCCTGGGCCGCTTCAAGGGCGCACGGGGAGACCCCCGGCCACCACCCGCCGGCGTGCTACCTGGTCTGCAACCCGGCCACGGCGGAGTGCGCCACCACCTGCCGGCTCCGGCTGGTTCGCAACCGCGTCCAGCGGACGGTGCGCACCTACCTGCTCTTCGACGCCGCCGATGACGACCGCCGCTTCCACCTGCTCCAGTTCTGGGAGGACGGCATGGACGCCGTGCGCGCCGTGCACACCTACTCGTCGGAGGACAAGGGCTGGACGAACCGGGTGGACCAGTGGCTCGACGGCGGTTGGAAGGACTGGGGCCGCGCCGGCATGGCGCCGATCCAGCCGGCACCGCGCCGCCGTCGCCCACGGCGCGCTGCACCTCCTCCTCGTCGACACAGACGGCACCGACGACGACGGGCCCAACAACCTCGTCGCGGTCGACGAGGCCGGCGCCGTTCGCCGGACCATCCCGCTGCCAAGGACTGGTACTCCGTCTTCGTCGCCCGGTCGCAGGGGAAGCTTCACTACGTCATGTGCGTGCGCCCGCCGCACGGGCGGCTGTCGGAGGAGGAGCCGCTCAAGCTGCTTGTCTGGGTCCTCGAGGACTACGCCGCCGGCGAGTGGGACCTCAAGCACGCCGTCAGCTTCCCGGAGCTGTTCGGGAGGATGGCGTGCCAGTTCCGTGTCGAGTACCGCGTCGTCGCACTTCACCCGGACGTGATCGCGTCTTGCTCTCCTCGCCCGGCATTGGGACCGGAAGCTGTTGCCTACGATATGGGTCGGGAGGTGCACGTCGTTGGAGATCTTGGTCACGGAAGTGTGATGATGGATGTGGCGATGAGCTTCCTATTGCTCCCTATGTTCCCCTGTACTCGCATTCAGCGGCCCTCTCGACGAAGTAATAAGTGGTGAAAATGCTTGTTCTGAAGTAAAAATACTCCTACTCATTCTGTACTATATATGTTCTATATAAATTTCTAAAACAATGATTCTCTGAAAAGCGACGGAGTTCTCTGTTTGATTTCTGACAATGCTCTCATCTTTGCTACCGGAACAAAACGCTGAGCCTGAAGGTGTCTGGACATGGTTTCTTCAATGTTATGCCTGCTATAAGCATAGAGGAAAACATTCCTAAAGAAACACAGTATACAGGAGAAGAACAGCTGCCACCGAAAAATGGTGGAGTTCTCATATTTTCGCAGTGCAATCAGGCCTGCTAACAAACACTGTATCTGAAGGGGATCGGTTCATTCTCATATGAAAGAAATTTAAATGTTCTGCAAACTACAAATTCAGAGGACTGTCGATGACAATGTTGTGCACTAACAACACGATGACCAGGGAAAGTGTGATCAGCAGGATCTTACACACAGGCAGTATCTGAAAGTTTCATCTCCCAACACCACCAAGAGTTCCACTTCCATACCACTTGAAGCCTGGCCGCCAAATTGGCCAAGCTCCTCGCGCCACATATCCGTGTGTCCACGGCGATCCATGCCACCGGCTTTCGTCCCGTCACCGCAGCTGGTGGCCAGCGCTGCTCACGGCTCGCCTCCCACCGTCACTTCAGAGTCCAGCTGGTGACTTAGACTCGCTCTCCCATGAAGCACCGGCACAGACCTGACGAGACCAACTGGTGCGCACGCCGGAGCGTCTCCTCCATTTGGGAATCTCGTCTAGGGCCGCACCATGAACGGCGCTTCGAGGAGATCCCCCCGCCGACCATCTCTACCTGATCCCGATCAAGCCGCGTCCCCTTTTTTTTTTCTAGAATAGGCAGGAGGTGTGCCTATCTTTGTATTAAGAAGAAATGGTCGACGACCAAAGTTTACAGATCGCACAACCGCTATTGGCGGCGGCAGGCAGCTAGGCGCCATTACAATTGGAAGGAAATTACAGCCCAGGTCACCTAGCTAGCATAGCAGTACAGCTAAGTTCTACTCTCGCGACATCAAACTACCCAGATGTCTTGCCCCAGCTGCAATCCATAGCTGAGCTTCTTGCAAGACGTTTTCGACGACTTGGGACACTGTGGCATGCTTCTCGTTGAATACTCTGTTTTTCGTTCATGCCACAGTCCCCAGGTGATGAGCATGAACAGGGTGTCCACTCCGTTCCTCGGCGTCTTGGATAGGTCCTTTCGGAGCAGATTCCACAGGTCGATCAAGCTTAGCGTGTCCATGGTGAAGCGCCGATCGAGGCCGATCCGTGCGAGGGTGGTCCGGGTACCCAGGGTGGTCGCTATTTGAAATAGCGACCGCCCGGTCGTTGTTCGAAATAGCGACCACCCTGGGGTCGCGAGAATTGCTTCTCGCCGCCGGTGTTCAGGCCTTCCAATGCGTCCCTCCGCCATCTCCGAGCAGCATCGCAGCCGCCCCAACCTGCCTCGACCAAGGATGACCACTCGGGGGTGAAGAGAAACGCCTCCTCTGTTCTTTTGCCGTTCCGGCCTGCGTTGCTCTCCTTCGTGTGTCCTCCTCTGATCTCTCTCTCTTCTGGTTTTTTTTTTTTTTGATCTCCTTCGTGTGTCCTCCTGGAGGCCGTACCCTCTTGATTCTTGCTACGGTGCGCAGCCCGGAGCTGAACGGCTGCTGGGCATGTCGGTCGATGCCGCTGGTGGCGAGGAGGCCGTACCCTCATCAGATATGACGTGAGCTTCCTACCACTCCCTATGTTCCCCTCAGCCCCTGTAGGCCTGTACTCGTAGTCATCGGCGCTCGCGAGTAATAAGTGGTGAAAATGATGGTATGTTCCCCTATACTCATTTGGTATCTTCCATTAAAAGTTTGATGAGGAGCTTAGCAACCCTGATTTACAAGAATCAGGTGATATGTTTTTGCTGCTTAATATGGTTGTATTCCTTCTCGTGTTCTTGGCCCGGTACTGAAACACTGAAAAGTCAGCCGAACTCAGGTACATGTGTGGCCTAGCTGTATCTTGCTAGTTAACTATTTCAGAAAGAGTTTTCTCAAAAATAAAAGGATATGCAATGGCCTTACGACGACGAGTTATTTTGAGCATCGTAATATCTTTCATTTTGCAACTCAACTTGGAACTATCACGCTGCAACTATCTTATTTTCTCTTTTATTGTAGTGTGACAATTCCGGTTCAGATCACCAAGGTTATTGCAGCAGAGGTAACAACAACTCAAGATGTATTGATGCAATGTTTGCCTTGCTATTGCAAATGCCAATTCATACCATCTTAGAGTCTCAATCTCTTTGGTCCTGTACGTCAGCGATCTTGGTCGGCTGTATCATATCTAGCCGCCAGCTAATTAATCAGGACCAGGCATGTGGACCTGCAAAGCCCGGTGGCAAGGCATGGCAGCCCGACGCGGTGACGAAATATCGGGGTCACTAATAAAACCGGTTTACAAAAGCATTGGAAAATATACAAATAATAATTTGAGAAATAAGAAAGAAAGAAAAGTTACAGGAATTATGTACATATTCGAAAAAATTGTGCCTAAACATTTAATATCACAAACTGCACATAATATACTAAGTAAGATAGGCAAGTCGGAGGACGGATGTTAGGGCTTGGGGCTATATTATGTGCAGTTTGGGGTTCAATTTGGCTGAATGAGACATTCTATGTAGGGTCAGACACAGTAAATGGCGATAATTTAAATTTTGAGGAGTGAAGATAAATAAGGAGCCGACGGCTGGGCGAGTAAGTTTGAGAAGGGAATTGATGGATTTGTGTCCAATTTGGCCAAACGAATCATTTTTTGTATGGTCAACATAGTCAATGGTGATAATTTGAATTTAGGAATGAGGAATAAAGGAGTCGACTGCTGGGCGAGTAAGTTTGAGTAGGGTTCTTTTTTTTTTTGCGAGGAGTTTTGAGAAGGGAATTGATGTGTTTTGTGGATCAAATTTGGCCGAAAGAATCATTTTCTCTAGGGTCAAACACAGTCAATGTCGATATGATAAATTTTAGGATATTTCCAGTTGATAAATAGGTTTTACCAGGCTCTACGGGTAAACCTGGCATATGCCAAAAAAGTTTGGAAATTTGTAGCCAATATTTGTTTCACAAGGTGATGTGACGGCCGCTAATTGATACTGATATTTTTTTTCTTGCGAAGTGCTAATTAGTACTAATAGATAAAGCCATGTGTGCTTGTCTTCTTCTTTCTCTAGTCTATAGGGAATCTTAGTATTTAGAATTACCATCCTATACGTGCCGTGCGAGCCAGGCTGCCAGAGTCTAGGTTATCCCGTTATTTGTGTAGTTATTTTTTTTTATTAGTTCACACTGCCAGTATGAAACGTACAAGATTTTCCGAGTGGAGAGAGGGCTTGTCCAGAGGTCATAATTGAGTGGTTGTTATGTACCAATTGTGAAATGTTTTTAGGTAAAGACATTTTTTTGCGTGGATAGCTAAAGATATTTACATGGCATCTTGCAGAAGGCATATTTGTTGCCGTTAGAGTTGAAAACGACAAGAAGGAAAAGCGACTCGAATGGAGGCAGATGACCACGCAATTTCTTAGATAGAGCCATGATAGCCCCATTGTTTCTTTGATCCAAGTTAGATCGAACTTAGTTCATAATACTAGCTAGCTTCATAGCGAAGCAACAGTATATATATCAAGGCAAAACTAAGGACCTAACCAGCAGCTGGTGCTAATGACAGTTCATTACGCCTCTATAAATAGGCTCATTGTTTTGAACGTCCCGAGTTTTGCACACAGCACTACACATGTAAATAAGGGGACATAGGAGGTGGTTGGTGTCTTCTCCTGCTCTAGCTAGCCAAGCCATGGCCAATATCCTCGTCGCCTACCTTTGCCTGATCATGCCTCTCAAGGCTGCCGCACTCAGTTTCCACTATGACTTCTCCCACTGTCATACCCCATTTCTGGATATGTAGTGCATCCTGTATCAGTCCCTGGATCAGTAGCTGATACGCACAAGAACACAGATATGATAATCAAAAGCATACTTCGAATAGGTAAATAAGCATAGTACCTGATATAGGACCCTTAGTGGTGGTGCGACAAGGATTCCTAACTATCCAAGTCCTTCCAACCAACTAAAGGTGAAGCAGACAGCGGAAGACCTTGGCCCAAAACCACAAGCAGACTTGAGAAGTAGAACTGAAAACCAACTCGTCGTCGTCTTCTACGAAGTCTTCTCCTACTAAACCAACAATCGCAAACGCGTGAGTACATAAGGTACTCAGCAAGCCCTACACTACTCAAGGGTATATATACATGCAATATTTGGACTTAGCAAGGAGTAGGCTAAATGGTTCATTTGCAGCAAGCAAGCTTTATGCAGGGTTCACTAAAGCAAGTGAAGGAGTCTTAGATAAAACAGGGAGTTGATTATCAATATTTTAGTTGGTTGGCCCTGGGGGAGTATGTAACATTCCCGCCAGTTCCCAAGTTTTATTGTTGGCCTTCTGACCTCAAGGGTCATACTGACCCGGCATCCATGCCATCACTTCCAAAACACGGTCGACTACAACCCACTCACACTCCAAGGGATAAGAGAGGTGGCTAATCCAACGTGCGCCACAATAATGTGTCATATGCCGTGACAACGTCCATCCGGATGAATTTTACACTCTGCAGAGGTTGTACATCTTTTCCCACGGGCTATGCACTCTTGATCGGAGAGTACATAACGCCTAGTCCATCTTCTCCGAGTAGTCTCACAAGTCCACCACGGAATCATACTCAGGGGCCTGTGACTTGAAATGTCACACTACGGCACAACACCTATAACAGGTACGTCGTGCTCCTGCATTAACCTGCAGGATCCTGAGACACACAACAGGACGGGCGGCTTTCCCATGTACCGACAATGGGTTCCCGAGACAGACAGCGGGTTCCGCAACCGGACCACGGGTACGTTTCCCGGCCTGTTCCTGAGCTTCCGTTGCCTCTACTGGCCTCCAGATGGAAATGCAAGAGTACCAAGAAGGTAGGGTAGGTCCTTCCCATACAGGTTCCGTGGTTGTACGAGAAATCATTATGTTAACGGGCGTCAGAACCGGTCCTTATGTGGCCGGGCAAGCACCAGATCTCCCACACTAGGGGACTATCATACTATCAACATCTCACTAGTGGCCTTGCCCGCAATCCAACCCATCCCATCATCACCGTCACCAACATCATCATTACCTAACACAGTTGTGCTACTCCCAACCCCAAGTATCACCACACACCACCAAACTCATTTAACACATTTATAAAAGCAAGTATGTGAGAGGGTGTGGCAATGTATAAACATTGCGGGGTCTAAGCATATCTAGTAGCAAGGTGATTGTGCCATCATAGAAATGATGGAACTATCCTAGGGTTATCAAGGTGACGGTAAACAAGGGTAAACAAGGATTAAGATATTAACGTCTTAAGTAACAGACATCAATATCAATCAGCAAGTAGGATTATAGCTACACAAGCAGTAAAAATAACAAGTAATGCATAATACGAGAGTAGGCCATATAGGTGCATTGCGAAAACAGTAGGTTCAATCATGATCAAGGAGAAGTAGAGCTTGCCTGAAAACGCTATCCTAATCTTCCAATACTTGGTCTTCAGATTCTTCTGTCGAAGTCGATGTCTTCAAGTCCTTCCTCAAAGCTTGTATCTTCTGACTCGTCCTTGGGCTCGGATCCTTCGGCTCGTCCTTGCAGCTTGGATCTTCTTGATCTTCCTTGAATTCTTCTGGCTCTTCCTCGGATCTCGCGTAAGCTAGCGCATAGAAACATACCGTAAACAAACTACCGCAAAAGAAATAAAGATCGAAAAGAGCCAAGTAAGATCCGATTAATTCCAATAAGAGCCGATGAAACACCGAAGAAGGATAAGATACAAATCATGTATGATGCAATAGGTTTTACTTTAGGAAGATTTTATTATCCTAATACTATTAGGAGTGATGCATCAAGTACTAGGGCTTTTAATGTAAATGAGAGATGCTAAACAGATGAGAAGTGCATGAGTGTATGCGAAGGTGGGGACAGTGTACGCACGTGAGTTCTTTGTACATTTGTGCACCAAGTCTTTATATAGGTCATAGCCTATATAAAGGTTCATGCGACGCATGCACAAGTGTAAGGTGTGTCATTAATTACTTTCCTATAGATTATGGTACCTAATGGTGATTAGCTACTATTATCTACTAAATTAATTACTAGTACTAAACTACTAATTATCTGTCATGAGCTGGGCGCATGACGGTGACACGTGTACGTGATCATGTATGGTATGAATGCACGGTTTGCAGATAAAATACAATTAATTAACCGATAAAGGACAAACTAGCAAATAAAGATAGCAACGAACAATAACTCCAATAAAACTCAATGAAAGACAAATTATAGAGAGATTAATAAACCAATAAGACTTGGTATAGGTCGGTGGCAACATTGGATTAAGATGATTGAGCGATGGTTGAGCTAGGTGAGTGTTGCGGCTAGGTGGGGGCAACGGGGGTTTGTATACTTTGATACAGAATGATACAATATGATAGGTTAAGTTCAATGTCACGCTAAAAGGTGAGCGAGCATTCGTGACACGTGGAATCAACGACATATGATGAGCTTGTCGAGAGAGTGTGGGATTTAGAGTATTGATGGCTCGTGGATATAATCTAGAGCTTCAAGATTAGTACCAAAAGGTACGTCGCGTTTCTATGAACGCGTGAGCGTAAGAATCGCTCAAAACGGAGCTACGGTTGGAAAGATATGGATATTTAAAGATTGTAGGGGCTTATGTATAATTACGGAAAGGTTCCAGGGACTTATTTGTAAGAACAAAAAGTATTAAGGACTAATCTGTAATTACAGAAAAGTTCCAGGGACCTATCTGTAATTATGGAAAAGTTTAGGGACCTCAGTGTAAAAAGACAGGGGCTAAAAGATAAATACAGAAAAGTATGGGGGTGTTTATGTAAAAAGACAGGACCTAAACAGAATTACTGAAAAGGTCAGGGGTCTATCTGTAAATTGTACAGAGCCCGGGATTTTCCAGGGTTTTTAGGATTTATCTTTGTATTGAAAAAGGTGGATAGAGACTGACATGTGGGGCCGGAGTGCACAGTGTACCGGGCGCACTGTGCTGTGGACCGGGTATATGGCCCTGTGGACCGAAGGGTGTGTGTGTTTCGCGGTCCACGGTGCGCCGGATCTGTGGACCGGGCGTGCTGACTGGGTGAGGCGACCGGGTCGCGTGGGTCCCGCGTGCCGACGTGGCTCGACACGTCGGACGGCGGCGCGACCGGGTCAGAGCGACTGGAGGAAAGGCGCGCGCGGCGGCGGCTCGCCGGGAAGCTCGCCGGCGGCGGCTAGGGAGGCGGAAGGGCGACGAGAGCACGTCTAGGTGGTAGCGCGCGCGAAGGCGGAGCCGTGGGTGGTACATGTCGTTGACGGCGGTGAGCGGTGCGGCGGTGCGCGCTCGCCGGAGTTTGGCGGCGGCGGCGGCGCAGGAGGTGTGCGCGAGGAGAGAGAGGGAAAGGAGGGGCGCAGGAGGAGGAGGGGAGCTAAGCGGAGCTCACCGTGGGCTTGTCGAAGTCGGAGGAGGAAGGGAGGCGGAGACGCGCTCGGAGATGTGGAGCACGGCGGCGGTGCTCGACGGGGATGAGAGGGGGCGCGGCGCGTCGGGTTCTTGTGCGCCGGCGAGGTACGCGGCGTCAAGGCGGAGCGGGGCGACAAGGCCGCGTCGAGGAAAGAGGCAGGGACGCGCTTGGAGGCGGCGGAGGCGGCGCTCGACGGCGGCGAGCGGAGCGAGCGGTGCGCGCTCGCGCGTCCGTGGCCGAAGCTTGCTCGCCAAGCTGGCCGAGGAGGAGGAGGGAGGCCTGGTGTTGTGCTTGGACCGGAGGAGAGGGAGGAAGGGGGCTCGCCGGCGGTGAATCGCGGCGGCCGGAGTTGGGGGACGATTGGGGAAAAGCTCCGATTGGAGCTGCGTGGTGCTCGAGGAGAGAAGCTGTGAGCTTGGAGAGGGAGAGAAACTGTGTGCGCTTCCGTTTTATAGCGGAGGGGCGAGTGAGGGAGGCCGAGAGCGGAGCAGCTCGGTCGCGGCTCCGGTCAACGGAGTAGGTGCCGATGCGATGGCTTGCAGGGAGGGAGATGGGCGGCCATGTGCGGTGACGAGCGCAGGAGAGGGCCACAGTGCTGGGGATTGAGACGAGTCGAGGGAGAGCTTGCGTGGCGTGGCGTCAAACCATGGGAGTCGTCGGGTCGTGGCGAGGTCGCCGGATGGGGCCCTGCTTCGACGGGACGCGTCGAGGAGCTGCGGGATGGGCACCCATGTGCGATGACGCGGCCACGGCATGGCTACAGGCGCTGCGACGCGACGGAACGGCCACTGATGACGGGGGGAGACGTCGGCGGCGGCGCCCGCTTGTCGGCGAGACAGAGAAGGAGAGAGGAGGAAGGAGAAGGGAAGGTGGGCCGGGCGAGCTGGGCCGAGGGCGTTGGGCCAGGGAGGAGAAACGGCCCGCGGGGAAAAGAAAGGAAGGAGGCAAGCGGATTGGGCTGGGCCGGCTGGGTGAGTGAAGGAAGATGAGGCCCAGAGGGAAAGAGGGATTAGGAATTAGGTTTATCCTTTTCTGGATTTTAAAAAGGAACTCAAATTTGAATGTAAATTCAAATTTGACAGGATCAAAAATCAGACAAACGCACAATTGAAAACAAGAACTCCAAAAATGCATATGATGCATTTTGTGCAAGTTTAAAATCCAAAGGTTTTTAAATTCAAAGTTTTGCACACATTTATTTTATTTGTTGTAAAGTTCAAAAGGTTCAAATTTTTAGTGAATTTTAAATGAAAGCAAGCACTTGAGCACTAGTTTTAATATTTAGAATTTTCATATTCGAAACTAGGTTGACGTATTTTAGTGAATTTTATTTGGAAAATTCATGGCAAGGTAAGAGCGGACAAAAAATTTAAATTTGCACTGATTTTTATTCCTTTTGATTTTGCTTTGAAAGTTGGGGTGTTAACCCCACCCCGGCGACCTGAAAAGTCCAGACCTGCTGCTCATCGGCGATTCCTCCCTCTCCGGCGACAGGATCAATCTTACACACCTGACCAAAGGGAGCGCCGGCCGGCTGGCGTACGGATATCCGGTGCGCTTATGGGACAGCCGCACCGGTAAGGTAGCCAGCTTCAAGACGAGCTTCTCCTTTGCCATCGGCGGCAATTACAACAACACCCGAGGAGATGGCTTGACCTTCTTCATCGGGACCTTCCCCCGATACTGCCGCCATACTCGAACGCTTGGTTCCTCGGGCTCATCAGCAATCCCGACAACCAGGGGTTGCCGCCGATCGTGGCCGTGGAGTTCGACACGGTGTATAACCCAGACGTCGAGTCGTCGACCCCCCGAACATCACTGCCGACCACATCGGCATCGACATCAACAGCGTCCACTCACCAGCTACACCGGATTGCCGACCATGGGCCTCTATGGTACCATGTGGGCGAACATCACGTACGACGCAGGCTCCAAGGCCATGTCGGTGACTCTACAGCTGGCCGACGGGAGCACCTACAACGTCCATGCGCCAGTCGATTTTAGGGAGGTGCCGGAGAACGCGGCCGTCAGCTTTTCTGCGGCCACCGGGGGTGGGTATACGTCGCACCAGATCCTCTCGTGGTCATTCAACTCAACAGACATAACAGCAGGTACTAACTGCAATCCATTTCGGGGCCCGCTTGCAATTGCATATCCTCACGTGACAAATAAGGCTTCCTAAACCAATTTTAATTAGGTAGAAACCATGCATCTTGTTATCTACTATTTGCTAATTTTGTTATGCTCACTCGATCGGAAGCTCCACGGTGATCATGGATTAGAATACTGGATGCTCAAAGGGAAAAGACAAATTATACATCCCAAAATGCAAAACATCTGGGAATCGATTTGAAAGACGTCAGATATATACATATTTCAAAGCTTCATGTCTTTATAAAAAAAGTCACGCAAAAAAACCTCACTAATTTATTTACTGACATATATGTCTTTATGAAATAAAAACTAATGAAAAGAACCCAAATACCTTCTTCCATCCATATAGACACTCTTCACCAAACATTGATCTATGTATTTTTCATTCTATGGTTTATAGTTGAGAGCCAAACTAAAAAGGAAATGAGATATTGTGCCATAAGGCCACAAAGACATCCATCTACTACTCACAATCTAGTTTGCTAAATAAATTCCAAGCCTTTGCATATGCAGAGTTTTTTTTTTTTTTTTAACACGGTACAGATGAAGGAGCTTTGTAAGCAACGTACTTAATTGTCTCCATCTAATGCCATTAATATAGATGTTCCGTCGACAGATGCAAGTCACCGCAAGACCAGACCATGGGTGATAGCTACATACGTGTGTGGAGGTCTATTAGGAGCAGGTCTAGTGGCAGCTCTGCTCTTTATTATTATTGTTATTCGCAAACAGTTTGGACGGCCTGCCACGAGGATCCCGTTGCCAGGTGAATATCGTCTCATTTAGATTTTGTTATGTGAATAATTAATTTACTTAAATTTTGAATGACTTGGATATAAAATAATTATACACAAAATTAAAAAATCAGACCCCATGCATGTGCCCTTATTTTACTTATCGTATTTTGTCTAAAATCCTTAATTCGACCCTTAATAAGAGACAAAAAAGAATCACGCAGCATGAGATTTCGCTCATCCTCATATTAAATTTTTGTCGAAAATCATATCCAGTTGCAAAGGAATTCTCATAACAAGAGCTGCGTTTGGCGACCGAGAACTTCGCCGAGGGCAGAAGGCTCGGCGCTGGCGAGTTCGGGGAAGTGTACAGAGGGGACTTGCCGGATCTGCGGGTGGCGGTGAAGAGTTTGACAGGTCGGTTGGAGCAAACCTGGCGGGACTACGTCACCGAAATCATGACGATGGGCCAGCTGAGCCACCGCAACCTTGTGAAGCTCGTCGGCTGGTACCACGGCAGAAGGAATGACCACGGGCGACTGCTTGTGTACGAGCTTATGGAGAACAGGAGCGTCGACATGCACCTCCACGTGGACCCAGGTAGGCCGCTGCTGCCGTGGCCCAAGAGGTACAAGATCGTGCTCGGCGTCGGCCGCGCCATAGAATACCTCCACACCGGCTGCCAAGGCCTCGTCATCCTGCACCGCGACATCAAGCCCAGCAACGTGATGCTGGATGACACCTTCGAAGCCAAGCTTGGCGAGTTCGGGCTCGTGAGGCGGCTCTGCCCAGGACAAGCCTCTCTGGGCACCACCATTTTCGGAAGCAGCGTTTACATGGACCCCAGCTGCGACACAACCTGCACGGTGAGCACGGAGTCCGACATGTATAGCTTTGGAGTCCTGCTCTTGGAGATGGCCACCGGCCGGAGGCCGTCCCTGTTGCCAGGAGGAGGCTTCTCCAACGTCCTCGTCGAAGACGTCCAACAGTCCTACATCAATCACAATGTCCTCCAGATGGCCGACGAACGCCTGCACGGTGACTTTGACCAAAGCCAGATGGAGCGTGTGCTGGTCGTCGGGCTCTTGTGTACCCAACCGAATCGCCAAGATCGGCCCAAAATCAGAGAAGCCGTCAATTTGCTGTCCGATGTCAGCCATACGGTACCTCAACTTACAACCACTGCTGCAGATGGCTGATAAGCAAGAGTGATCGTCTGTCTGTTATCATCGCGTTTTGCTTTTCCGGTCTCATGTCTGTAAAAACTCTGTGTGTCTGTTAGCCGAGGGCCGTTTCTGTCTGTAGTAATGCTAATTAACCGATCTAGTTTTTGCTTTTCTGCGTCTGAAAACTCTGTTCTAAGTTGTAACCCAACTTCTGTCTGTTTCCATTGTTTCATATAATGGAAAAGGGGCTCATGCCCATGTCCAAATCCAATACCTAAACTTCATGTTTGATGGAAAAGGGTCAACTCACCAGTCTCACCATTATTTGACACTTACGGGTGTTAATTTGGTACCTTGTAGTTATTTGCACGCACGGTCTTGTGGGCCTGGCTCTCACACTAAAAAAAATTGATCCATGTTCGGTGATGTATCTCACTATCTCAGTTAACTAGCTAGGCTGGGTGGCATTGTTGTGGCTCCGGTTGAACATCGTGTCAATAAACCTAATCCAGAGTTCTCACAAAATAACGGTGCTATTTTAGTGACGGATGTTAGTTTGTGATGAATTTATCTATCGTTGGGTGGGAAGGACGGTTTCATCGAATTTTTGTCACATAATCTGATGAGTGACATGTTTTTCGACCTGTGACATTAAACAATTGGTTCATCAGATGCCAATTCTTGTAGTGTGACATTGAGCCAGGCTCACTACATAGTCTACATACGAGATTTACTGCCTTTCTTTGGAACCAGGCCCCTGCGTTTCTCCTCCAAATAAAGCCTCCCCATGCATGTAATTCTCCTCCATATGGAAGGACAGCAGCCCAACACGAGGTCGCTTCTGAAAATTTTCAGGAATCATGTTCGGCGAGCTAAACAGACTGAAATAGCAATGGAGTTCTCAGTTTGATTTCTGGCAATGCTCTCATCTCTCCTGAAGGTGGCAGGTTCATTCGCGGATGAACTTTTAATGTTCTGCATGCTACAAGCTAGTACAGAGTCATCCGCACTCCCAAGTAATAAGTGGTGAAAATGCTGGTTGTGAAGTAAAAATACTCCTACCCATTTGGTACTATGTTCCATATAAATTTCTAACAATGCTATTTGTAAAGCGATGGAGTTTTTTTTTTTTTGAATCAAAGGTTTCCCTCGTTTTATTTGGAGGAATAAAACGCAAAACGAGTCTCATAAAGTGACGGAGTTCTCTGTCTGATTTCTGACAATGCTCCCATCTTTGTTAATGGAATAAAACACTGAGCCTGAAGGTGTATCTGGTTCATTCTTAAATGATTTTTTGTGACGTTATGCCTGTATAAGCATAGAGGAGAACATTCCTAACAAAAAACATAGAGGAGAAGGACAAAGCTGCCACTGAAAAATAATGGAGTTCTCATATTTCGACAGTGCAATCAGGTCTGCTAACAAACACTGATGAATATGAAGGGGGTCGACATCTGAATAAGAAGTGCTTGAATCACTGAGCTGAACAACAACGGCCGGAATTCTAAGCTGGATTTATGATAACGCTCAGCTCTGCTATGCTTATACTGATAATAACGCTCAGCTCTGCTATGCTTATACTGATAATGACTCCCGGTGGACACTGAACCTGAAAGTGGTTGGTCCATTCCCAAACGGATCAAGTTATCCTGATCCTGATCTAGACTGGCCGTGTCCTGTGTCAGATAATCGAACTCTGGAGCACCATGTGAGGACCGATGGCAAGATACTCCTCTGCCGGACTCATGCCGCGTTCCAGAGGGGGCCATTGCTTTCCGGTTGTTCTCTTCGCCGCCAACCGTGCGCATGTGATGCGCGGCTCGCAGCCTAGCCGGTGGCACTCCGGCCACATCGATCAAAGCTCGTGACACCTCGTTTCGCGGCTGTGTCTGTCATCAACCGAGGCACTCGATCTTCCCCTATTACGGAGCTCGTCGACGTTGTGCTCCTCCATGAAGCACCGTGCCCAGGTGACTGCCACGACCTGACGAGCCGAGCTGGCGTGCACGCCGGAGCGTCTCCATTTGGGAACCTCGTCCCCGGCTACCCCATGAACGGCGCTTCGAGTAGAACACCGCGAGAACCATCTCAAACTGATCTCGCGCCGCATCCTGGTCTGGTGGTGGCGCGAGAACTATCTCCGGCGGAGGTTGAGCGGCTGCGGCATTTCCACGAACGCTTCTGGTGGCCTGTGGCGCGGAGGACGGACTCCCGCGACGTGACTAATCTGGGCCGCATAAAGCCGATTGGACGGTTACAGGGTACCCAGGGGCGGTCGCTATTTCGAATAGCGACCGCCCTGGGGTCGAGAGAATTGCCTGCTCTGCTTCTTGCCATGGCTCGCCTGAACGCCGTCGGCACTCAGGCCATCCCACGCCGTCCTCCGCCAACTCCGAGTAGCCTCGCAGCCTTCCCATCCTTCGTCGAGCAAGGGTGTTAGAGTTTGAAATACTGGCCATCCCGGGGCGACGAGAAACGCCTCCTCTGCTTCTTCCTGCCGCCCGTCCCCTGTCCTTCATGTGTCCGGAGCTCAGTCAGGCATGGCGGTCGATCCAGCTGGTGGCGGAGGGCCCATGTGCTGGGTCAGTCAGACATACATGGCCGCTTATCTTTTCCTGACATTGCCATCATTCACTTCTTTTTCTTGGAAACTGAAGATTGGAGAGTATGCCTCCATGAAACTGTGCAATGCAAAGAAGTACAATGGCCGAGAAGGCCAAGTGGATAGTAGATTGCTCAAAATGTAGGACTGCAAAAGGATCCCAGATTCTGTAGAACTGACTGAATTCAGTGGCAAAATTTCTTGACACCACCGAATACATCGTCAGTGAAACATTACAACAAATCTGGAGTTATCGTCAGAAAATGATAGAAGGGTACACTGCGTAAGGCTTAAGAATCCTGTTGTTCCGCCAACCGCGTCTGCAACCCTGGCTTAAGAACACAATGGCTTATCGTCAGAAAATGATAGAAGGGTACACCGCGTAAGGCTTAAGAATCCTGTTGTTCCGCCAACCGCGTCTGCAACCCTGGCTTAAGAACACAAGGGCTTGATTTTACCACATTATTCGGAGAAAGGCAAGAAAGAAAAATTACCCACCACCGTCATTATGAAACATTATAAAATACCCTCTGCATAATTTTAAAAATTAACCACCATTGCCATTATAAAAAAATTAGTCCAAAGCGTCTTTCACATATTTTAAAAATTGCCGACCATGGTAGTGAAAATGCTTCCTGTTAATCCCTGTGTTCCCCTGTACTTGCAGTCATCGGCACTCGCGAGTAACAGGTGGTGAAAATTCTGTTTGTGAAATACTATATTCATACTAATTTGGTATGTTCCATACAAATTTGATGAGCTTAGCAACTCTGGTAAGCCTACAAGAATTATTATTAATTTTTTAGCAGAGGCAAGGAGCACTGCCTTTACATTAAGGAGAAAAGCAGAAGTTCACATATTCAGTTACATGATAAGGATTACATTTGCGAATGATGACTCTCATCTACAAGTTGGGCAAGGTTTTTGCTGCTTTGGGTGCATTCCTTCTCGTGTTCTTGGCTCGGTACTGAAACTCTGAAAGTCAGCCGAGCTCATGTACATGTGAGCTAGCTGTATACTTGCTAGTTAACTAATTATTTCAGAATATGTTTTCTCAAAAACAAATGGTCTTCAGTATATGCAGTTGCCTGCCTTACGATAATGCGTTCTTTCTTGTGAGCATCATATGACAGCTGCGAACCAAAGAATTTCAGAGCTTTCAGAAATTCAGAATGCTGAACCGTATCGCCATCAGTAGGATCCGGCACGACCACAGGCCTACCAAAGAAGCCCTAAGTTTGAGAAGCGGATTGATGGATTTAAGGTCCAAGTTGGCCGAATGGATCATTTTATCTGAGGTCAAACACAATCTGTGGTGATATTATAAATTTTAGGATATTTTTAGTCGATAATTCCAGCATATGTTAAAAACCTTGAAAATTTATAGCCGATACTTTTTCACAAGGTGTCGTGACGGCCGGTAATATTAATAGACAATTGAATCAAGCCAATGCATGTGTGCACAACGGGATTCTTTCTCTATCCTAGGCCGGCATTGGCAGACCTCCCTTGATTCAATGGCATTCACTTGAACGACCAAGTTTTTCTGAGAAGTATGAAGCATCTATATATGCATGTGTCTTTGGCATCTGTATGTATGTACAAGCAGCTAGGTTAAACCTTGTCTTAATTATAGTGTATAAACTTCAAAAGTGAAAGAAAAACTTGCAGATTTCAACAAGTCTTGCCTGAAAAATTCACCTAACTATATACTTCAGCTAGCATACAGTATGATAATTTGCATTAAATGGTGTTTTCTATTACAATTTTGCTATTCAATTTTTTACGCTACCTCATGTTTGAATGCATAGGTTCGCCACTGTTCTAGGGAATCTTAGTTTTTAGAATTGGGCTCCTATACGTACCGTGTGAGCTAGGCAGCCATAATCCAGGTATCCGTTATTCCATTTTCTTGCAAACTTTATAACTAAATTAAAGTGGCCAGCCCCGCCTAAATTTTAGCTGAAGTTCCGTCACTGCATATGCATAGTTCATATCGAAGCAACGTACAGCATATTAATTTCAAGGCAAACTAATTAATATAAGGACCAACTCGATCCGTATAAAAACTTGCTAGGTCCAATAACATTGTTCGCTACGCCTCTATGTCTATTGTCTTAACGGAACCAGCTAGCTCCTTGTTTTGAGCGGCCCGAGGTGTGACGCGCTTGGCACACGGCGCACATATGTAAATAAAGAGGTGGTTGCTTGCTCTCTTCTGCTGCTCTTGCCATGGCCAATCCTATAGGCCACATCCTCCTCGCCTACCTTTGCCTGATGACACTCAAGCAGGCTGCCGCACTCACTTTCCACTACGACTTCTCCAACCCCGGCGACCTGAACAGTCCGGAGCTGCTGCTCTTCAACGATTCCTCCCGTTCCGGCGACAGGATCGACCTTACGCTCATGGCCGTGGACAGCGCCGGCCGGCTGGCGCACGCGCAGCCGGTGCGCCTGTGGGACAGCAGCACCGGCAAGGTGGCCAGCTTCACGACGAGCTTCTCCTTCGCCATCGGCGGCTATCGTAATGGCACCCGAGGCGATGGCATGGCGTTCTTCCTCGGGACCTTCCCCCCGAGCCTGCCGCCGGGCTCGGTGCACTGGTTCCTGGGGCTCGTCAGCGACCCCGCCGTCCAGGGGTCGCCGCCGATCGTCGCCGTGGAGTTCGACACGGTCTTCAACTCAGATTTCGACCCCCCGAACATCACTGCCGACCACGCCGGCATCAACATCAACAGCATCCGCTCCAGCAGCTACACCGGATTGCCAAACCTGGGCCTTTTTGGTACCATGTGGGCGAACATCGCGTACGACGCAGGCTCCCAGATCATGGCGGTGAGTCTACGTCTGGCCGACGGGAGCACTTACAACATCCATGCGCCAGTCGATTTCAGGAAGGACGGAGTGCCGGAGAACGCCGCCGTCGGGTTTTCCGCGGCCACCGGGGGATTGTATGCGTTGCACCAGATTCTCTCGTGGTCATTCAACTCAACAGACGTAACAGCAGGTACTAACTGCAATCCATTTCGGGGCCCGCTTGCAATTGTATATCCTCACGTGACAAACAAGGCTTCCTAAACCAAATTTTCATTAGGTAGAAACCATGCATCTTGTTATCTTACTATTGCTAATTTTGTTATGCTCATTCGATCAGAAGCTCCACGGTGATCATGGCTTAGAATACTGGATGCTCAAAGGGAAAAGACAAATTATACATCCCGAAATGCAAAATATCTGGGAATCGATTTGGAAATACGTCACAGATATACATATTTCAAAAAAGCTTCATGTCTTTAAAAAAAATTACGCAAATTTATTTACTGACATATCTGTCTTTATGAAAATAAAAACTAATGAAAAGAACCCAAATACCTTCTTCCATCCATATAGACACTCTTCACCAAACATTGATCTATGTATTTTTCATTCCATTATGGTTTATAGTTGAGAGCCAAACTAAAAAGGAAATGAGATATTGTGCCATATGGCCACAAAGACTACTCACAAGCTAGTTTGCTAAATAAATTCCAAGCCTATGCATATGCAGAGTTTTTTTTTTCTTTTAAAACACGGTACAGATGAAGGAGCTTTGTAAGCAACGTACTTAATTGTCTCCATCTAATGCCATTAATATAGATGTTCCGTCGACAGATGCAAGTCACCGCAAGACCAGACCATGGGTGATAGCTACATACGTGTGTGGAGGTCTATTAGGAGCAGGTCTAGTGGCAGCTCTGCTCTTTATTATTATTGTTATTCGCAAACGGTTTGGACGGCCTGCCACGAGGATCCCGTTGCCAGGTGAATATCGTCTCATTTAGATTTTTTTATGTGAATAATTAATTTACTTAAATTTTGAATGCCTTGGATATAATTATACACATAATTAAAAAATCAGACCCCATGCATGTGCCCTTATTTTACTTATCGTATTTTGTCTAAAATCCTTAATTCGACCCTTAATAAGAGACAAAAAAAAAGAATCATGCAGCATGAGATTTCGCTCATCCTCTCATATTAAATTTTTGTCGGAAAATCATATCCAGTTGCAAGGGAATTCTCATACCAGGAGCTGCGTTTGGCGACCGAGAACTTCGCCGAGGGCAGAAAGCTCGGCGCTGGCGAGTTCGGGGAAGTGTACAGAGGGGACTTGCCGGATCTGCGGGTGGCAGTGAAGAGTTTGACAGGTCGGTTGGAGCAAACCTGGCGGGACTACGTCACCGAAATCATGACGATGGGCCAGCTGAGCCACCGCAACCTTGTGAAGCTCGTTGGCTGGTACCATGGCAGAAGGAATGACCACGGGCGACTGCTCGTGTACGAGCTCATGGAGAACAGGAGCGTCGACATGCACCTCTACTTATTGGAAGGAAGGCCGCTGTTGTCGTGGCCGAAGAGGTACAAGATCGTGCTCGGCGTCGGCCGCGCCATAGAATACCTCCACACCGGCTGCCAAGGCCTCGTCATCTTGCACCGCGACATCAAGCCCAGCAACGTGATGCTCGACGACACTTTCGAAGCCAAGCTTGGCGATTTCGGGCTCGTGAGGCGGCTCTGCCCAGGACAGGCCTCCCTGGGCACCACCATGTTCGGAACCAGCGTTTACATGGACCCCTGCTGCGACACTACCCGCACGGTGAGCACGGAGTCCGACGTGTACAGCTTCGGGGTCCTGCTCTTGGAGATGGCCACCGGCCGGAGGCCGTCCCTGGTGCCAGGAGGAGGCTTCTCCAACGTCCTCGTCCAAGACGTCCGACGGTCCTACATTAATCACAATGTCCTCCAGATGGCCGACGAACGCCTGCACAGTGAGTTCGACGAAAGCCAGATGGAGCGCGTGCTGGTCGTCGGGCTCTTGTGTACCCAACCGAATCGCCAAGACCGGCCCAGAATCAGAGAAGCCGTCAACTTGCTGTCCGATTTGAGCCATACGGCACCTCAACTTGCAACAACTGCTGCAGATGGCTGATGAGCAAGAGTCTTCTGTCTGTCATCATTTTGTTTTGCTTTTCCTTTCTCATGTCTGTACAACTCTCCGTGTCTGTTAGCCGAGAGCCGTTTCTATCTATAGTAATGCTAACCGATCTAGCTTATGCTTTTCTGGGTCTAAAAACTCTGTTCAAATTTGTAACAAAACTTTGTTTCCGTTGTTTCATATAATGGAAAAGGGGCTCATGCCCATGTCGAAATCCAATACCTAAACTTCATGATTGATGGAAAAGGGTCAACTCACCAGTCTGCATAGGAGATTTTACTGTTCTTTGGAACCAGGCCTCTGCATTTCTCCTCCAAATAAAGCCTCACCATGCATGTAATTCTCGGGAAAATATTCAGGGCAAACCTCATATTCAATGGAATCATGAAAAATTATAAAACTTGGTATACGTGTAGAGGACATGGTGGCAAACATGCACATGAAATTTGAGATCCAAACTCGTTTTGTAATAAAATTTATAAAAATAACAAATCATGGTGGAAGATGATAAAAATACTGTACAGTCACTGTTTTGTCATTTTCCTCCTTTTTCTTCATGATTTTTTATTTTTATATCTTTTAATAGATGTTGAATTTGAACCTCAAATTTTGTGTGCTTGTTTCCCACTATGTCCTCTACACATATTCCAAGTTCTATAATTTTTCAAAACTTTTAAATAGGTTTTTTGAGAGGGTTTTCACGATTACACCGAATATGTGTGATTTCCACTGAATATTTTCCCGTAATTCTCCTCCATATGGAAGGACAGCAGCCCAACACGAGGTCGCTTCTGAAAATTTTCAGGAATCATGTTTCGCGAGCTAAATATACTGAAATAGCCATTGAGTTCTCAGTCAAGGTTTACATTACCGAATTTACCAGAAAAACCGGCTGTGACCGAGATCACCGGTTACCGGAAAAACCGGCCTGAAATAGATCAAAGATTAAAATCCTAATTTTGTACTAGAAATTGTCGAAATCTTGGGTAAACCGGACAAAAATTTCGAAGACCTGGTTTGGAGAGAAAAAATGGAAAAAAGGTGCAAAAAATTGAAAAAAAAGTATGTAAAAAGAACTAGATGCAATTTGCAGCGCAATGTGTAGCATCCCGCCTCAATTAATGAGGGGTTAGCTTAACAGGATCGAGATCGGGTGACACTTGATGACGCAAGAGTCCAAAAGTACACACATATGAGCATAAATAAAATAGTTCAAAGTGAAATTTTTAGTTCTTACAACTTTGATTCATGAATGAATACATAAAACAGTTTGGAAAGCGTAGCGGAAGCGAATATACAACTCGACGATATTATCCTAGATGAAGCACATTCCGCCCCTAAACATGCTTCATTCCTCCTGAGCCAAAACACCTCCTACAAAAAGATTTAAACAACAAGCTCTGAGCAACTAATACTCAGCAAGACTTACCCGTCAAAATAGCCTTCTAAGACCGACTCCTAACATGCAGGGGGCTGACCAAAGGTATAGGAATATATTGCATAAAAGTAGCACTAAAAGTTGGTCCTTCTTTCAAATTTTAGCCAAATTAACAGGGTTCTTGCATAAACATAAAAGTGAGCAACCTATACTAACCAATATATGGTTGTAATACAATTAATTAAAGTACAAAACAACATATATAATCATCATGTTCCACTTCTTACTACGATGTGGCAGCGATCACAAGTGGTACTCAATAACCGCGAGGGCCGGCGATTCGAATCGATTTACACCTGCAGGCGAAACCCGAAAAACACGACGTACGCACACTCACGAAGAGTCACGCACGGCAACCTTTCACAAGACACCATAAAGCCGGTTCGAGTGTCACCTCTCCCGAGTACACGTCCTCACGCGATGCCGCGCTGGCCATCCGTGGTTAGCCCGTGCACCTTCCCTTCTAGCACATACCCGCAACCACCATAATCATCTTCATCACCAAAAGAGAGGTGGGGCCCCGTCCAACAATACAGTAATCGAGTTACGTCGGTTTACTAGTGCCTATATCACTAGCATGCATCCGGTACGTTCAAACTTGCTCAACGGGTCCACAACGATCGGTCCTCAATCGACACAGACGGGGCTACCGCACACAGACCTCTATGTCCTGCTGCAAACCTACACATCCCCGTCCGGTCTCCAATTAACATCATCATGTGAGATAGCAACAACTACAGTAATTCTCCCAAAAGTGTCCTATAGCTCGCGAGTAGTGTTCCGCACCACTCGACTTTTACCGATGACTCGATCTTAAGCCTAGCATAAGTAACGAACGGTTGAACATAACCGATCCCACCCATAGGAAACACAAATGGATACGTGCAACTAAGGTTTCATTCAACTCCTGAATACCTAATGCACATAACATGACTTCATACATGTGAGAAAGCGAAAATATTTTGAAAAGAGGTTGAGATGCACCGGGGCTTGCCTTGGGGTCTAATGGTCAGTACATGCAACATGTTAGTAGCAGCGTCGAGCTTCTCGGCCACGATCTCCACGTCCTCGGTTCCGGCGTCGGTTTCTATAATGATGCAATGCAAAACAAGAATTAAAGAAGGTTCATGGAACTTCCTTGATAAAACAGAAATGCAATGAAGTGTTTCTTAAAAAGATGATATGCTCTGAAACAACACAAGGGGATTTGAGTGTTTTCGCCCAAAGTATTTTTTTTATAAGAAAGTTACAATTTACTTAAGTTTTAAAAGACTTAAGCAACTTTAGATAAATTTTTATTTAACCTACAGGTTTATTTGGGGAGATTGGCTAGCATGGTTGTGTAGCCCTCCGAATAAGCTTTCTGGAATGTCCAAGATCGCCCAAATCGGAGTCCGGAAGCAAAAGTTATGTTCATTTTCGTACGGTGATGCAGGCTGAAAATTGGGTAGCCGGACTAGTCCGAGTCTAGCCGGACTAGTCCGAATTTGCAGACTTGTCCGGGTTGATTTCGGACCACAGAACTGGTGACTAGTCCGACTCGGGCCAGACTAATCTGAGTGCTCAGACTTGTCTGGGTCCGATTCGGACACAGAAGATGTTTTTCGGACTTGTCCGACCCTCGAGGCAGACTAGTCCGGATGAAAGAAGTGGCCCGACATTGTAGCAGTGCCAGGGCGCGCGGCGGCATGGCCGGCGTTCCCGGCGAACGACGGCGAGGTAGGATGAAAGGAGGGGAGCACCGTGACGAGGAGAGGAAGGCGACCACGTACCCCTAGCTTGTGCACGTGCGCGGTCGACGGAGGTGTGCCGACGGCGGCGGCGACTTGACGGCGGTGTTCCCGTCGATGGGGTTGTCATCTGGTCGAAACGGTGGGAGCATGAGCTTCAGCGCGTCGGGGCGGACCTTGCCGTCGATGATGTCGTCGAGGAAGAAGGTTGGAGGCAGGAGTTCACCGGAGGGGTGGACGGTCCGGTGGACGGCGTTGGGGAAGAAGACTTTTTCCGGCGAGCTCGGTGGACGAGGCTGGACAAGAACATGTCAGGATGGTGTGCAAAGGCGTTTGGCATCTTCTCCCAAAAGGAATTGAACTCTAACTCACCGTGGATGGAGAAATCGAGCAGGATTTGGAGCTTGTTCAACCGGCAGCCATGGTTGGTTCTTCGTGTCGATCTCGCGGTAGGGTGGGGGAGCTTCGAGTACGAGCTGGGGAGGGGCTAGAGGAGGTTCTTGCGCACGCTTTCGCTGTTGGGGTCGAGCTCGGGGAGGGTTCACAGCGGCGGCACGCAGACCTCAAGCTCGGGCGGCCATGGCGGCTTGTTTGCTGGGGAAGAAGGGAAAAAGGAGGAAGGAGACGACGACGACTTGGCTAACCAGTCAAGAGAGCGGATGAGGGAGAGTTGGTGGGCAGGTTCGACCGCAGCTGGGCGCCAACGCACGGGCGAGGACGATGGCCAGACGTTGGGCACAGTAGAGTGGGCATAACAGTGAGGGAGGAAGAAGAACACGTGGGAGTTTTTCTTTTTCGAGCGATTTTTCAACGTGCGAAATTAAAGAGCTCGAATCTCAACCTTACACGTGTCCAAAAATTCTGAAAACTTCAGGGTTGAAAGTTCAAGGATACAGGAACATTTTTCCTTATTGTCGAATTTGGAAATTCGGCTCAGAATTCGAATTACAAATTCGATAAAACAGCCAAATTTGAATTTCTCCGGATTTATTTGGGCTTCTTCTTTTTTTTCAAAAATTTCTGGAAAATTCTCCAAAATTCTAATTTGAGACGGAGAACCCAGAAATATTTTTGTTTGGGCACACTTCTGTGCAAGATTTTGGAGTTATAGTTCAAGCTCATGTTGACCATCTTTGCATTGGAAAAAGAGAAAATTGAGATTTTCAACTAGAAACTTGAGACTGACCTTTCATGATCATTCCATAAGAATGATTAAGAGAGGATGATGACCTAGCAGAAAACTGGGATGTTACACAATGGTGCAAGAAAAAACACAAAGATTTGATCGTTTGCTTGGTCAAAAAAATAAAGGAAAGTTGTTGGTCATCATTTTCATTTTTTTAATTCCCATTTTCAACCAGAAAAATTCCTTGATTTTTTTGACCCATCAAACGATCAAATTTTTTGTGTTCTTGTGCCACTATTGCGCTGCAAAGTTCATCTAGTTTTTTTTACATATTTTTGTTTCAATTTTTGTTTCAAATTTTCAATCTTTTTCAAATTTAAATTCGAAAACCGGGTAAACCGGCACTGACTGATTTTCCGGTAACCGGTCCGGTTTACCGCTGTTTAGTAAACCCTGTTCTCGGTTTGATTTCTGGCAATGCTCGCATCTCTGCTAACAAACACTGACCGGAAGATGGCAGGTTCATTCGCAGATGAACTTTTACTGTTCTTCTGCATGCTACAAGCTAGTATAGAGTCATCCGCACTCCCGAGTAATAAGTGGTGAAAATTTTGATTGTGAAGTAATATTCCTACTCATTTGCCATTGTACTAAGTTCCATATAAATTTCTGACAATGCTATCTGTAAAGCGACGGAGTTCTCTGTTTGATTTGTGACAATGCTCTCATCTTTGCTAATGGAACAAAACACTGAGCCTGAAGGTGGATCTGGTTTATTCTTAAATGAGTTTTTGTGATGTTCATGTTATGCCTGCTATAAGCATAGAGGAGAACATGTAATCGAAAAAAAAAACAAACAAAAAAAAAACAAAGAGGAGAACATTACTAACAAAAAACATAGGAGTAGAGGAGAAGGACAAAGCTGGCACTGAAAATAATGGAGTTCGCATATTTTTCACAGTGCAATCAGGTCTGCTAACAAACACTGATAAATCTGAAGGGAGTCGGGTTCATTCTCATCTGAAATTTTAGTGTTCTGCAGTGAACAAATACAGAGGACTATCAATTAATGACAAGAGTAAGTTGTGCTTGAATCACTGAGCTGAACAACAACGGCGACTCGGGCGGTCGCCGCGGTCGCTGCACCTTAGGCCTTCCTCCATCCTCCCGTCCGGCCGCCGCCGGAGCCTAGTATGCTGGAACAACCCGGGCAGCGGCAAGGACGGCGGCGGCGGGGCATCAGTCGTTGCTAGCCTTCTTCATTTTCTCCGTCTTTCGCCATTGACGACGGCCGCGGCCTGCGGCCACCGCACGGCGTCGTCACGGCCAGCCCGTCCGCGGCCACCGCACGGCGCGATCGCGGCCTGCGCGTCGCGGCAGACACGGCAGCAGCGTACAGCGCGGTTGCGGCCACGGGCTTGCACACGCGGCCTGCGCGGCACGGTGGAAGCGCCCAGAGCGGCCAGCGGGCTCGGCTAACGAGGGACGGCCACGATCGTCGTCGTCGCCTCTGATCCGGCTGCGCCTGGCGTGCTGACAGCGGCCGCTTCGGCGCGCGCATGGTTTCCGGATCCAAGTCAATCCACAGGGACCGGCAATTGGGGCTGACATATGTTGCGATGGTCTGGCAATGGCCGGCATTCGTCGTCAGTATCTCCTCTCATCTGCCCGATCCATGTGGGTCGGTGGCATGGCGTTCGGTGTGGTGATGTATGGCAATGGTGGCGCCTGTGGGTGTCGTATTCCTCCATGGTCCATGGAGGCGTTGCACATTGTGTCCACTGAACTCCTCCGAGTCAAAACCCAATTCCGATTTCGGGATGGGTGGCGATGGAGCTATGAGCGGTATCCTCGCTGGAGGTGCCATCTTGGAGTGTCTTCTTGTGCTCGGATGCCGGGTGGCTTGTTTCAGTGATGGTCTTGTCGGAGTACTTGTCGTTCATTTTTGCCTCTCCAGCAGCCATCGACAACCTTTGGTGTGTATTTTTTGGCTATTACAGTGACTCTTCTTGGCGTGAACATGGCAGCGCCGATATAAAACTATTGGGCTGCATCAGTCCATGCACGATCCATTTTTTGTGCCAGTGAATGCTAGTACACCTTCTCGATTGTGGTTCGAAGTGGTGTGGGCGGCAGAGATCAATACCGGCTGAATGGTTTTGTGTGGACATGGTTGAGCTTTGATGGTGGTGACTCAAGGTGACTTCAAGGGACGTGACTGAAGGTCACAATGGCTTACTACGTCTGATTTATGACACAACGTCAGCCGAGACCTTAGGTAAGACAGTGTTCGAGGATATGATGATTCTTTTTAAGCCTCTACTGCGACTTACCTAAGAAAAGGACAATAACATGGTGTCAACAAGACGACTCTTTCTCCGTGACGAAGGTGACTATCGAATCCTCTTTTATGCCTGGTGTGGCCAGAGGAGAGGTAGTTTCGTTGGTAGTTGGATGGTTGTTTAGGAGAGTGTTTTTTTTTTTTGCTCTTTTTTCTTAGTCTGCGTGCAATTTGGAATGGAGCATTTTATTTCTTTGTAATCTTTATGGCTATATGCATTTTTTGATGCAGAGGCCGGAATATCAATGTATTCCCGCTTCTAAAAAAAAAATTTCTGATAACGCTCTGCTCTGCTATGCTATCAGATAGTAACTTGATCCATTCCCAAATGGATCAAGTTATCCTGATCCTGATCTTGACCGGCCGCTAAATGATAGTTTCAGATACTGGCCGTGTCGTGTGTCAGATCATCGAGCTCTGGAGCACCTGCTGCAGGAAGCCAAAGGGTTCACCGTGCGGGATTGATATGGCAAGAAACTCCTCTGCCGGATTCATGCCTCGTTCCAGAGGCGGCCATTGCTTTCCTGTTGTTCTCTCCGCCATGAAGCCTCAAGTCTGTGTCTGTCATCAACCGAGGCATCGAAGTAGCGTCGATCTTCCCCTTAACTTCCAGATCCTCCATGAAGCACCGTGCCCAGGTAACTGCGACGACCTGACGAGACGAGCTGGCGTGCACGCCGGAGCGTCTCCATTTGGGAACCTCGTCCCCGGCTACTCCATGAACGGTGCTTCGAGTAGAACACCCCGAGAACCATCTCAAACTGATCTCGCGCCGCATCCTGGTCTGGTGGTGGCACGAGAACCATCGCCGCCGGAGGCTGAGGGGCTGCGGCATTTCCGCAAACACTTCTGGTGGCCTGTGGCGAGGAAGACGGACTCCCGCGACGTGACTAATCTGGGCCGCACAAAGCCGATTGGACGGTTTCAGGGCACCCAGGGTCGTCATTCGAAATAGCGACCACCCTGGGGTCGCGAGAATTGCCTGCTCTGCTTCGCGCCATGGCTCGCCTCAGCGCCGCCGGCACTCAGACCATCCCACGCCGTCCTCCGCCAACTCTGACCAGCCTCGCAGCCTTCCCATCCTTCGTCGCGCAAGGGTGTCAGAGTTTGAAATGTTGGCTACCCCTCCTCTGCTTCTTCCTGCCGCCCGTCATGTGATTGTGTCCGGAGCTGAAAGTCCGCTGGGCATGGCGCACGCCGTGAGCCGAAGCTCAGTCAGGCAAGGAGGTCGATGCAGATGGTGGCGGAGGGACCATGTGCTGGGTCAGTCAGACATACATGGCCGCTTATCTTTTCCTGACATTGCCATCATTCACTTCTTTTCTTGGAAACTGAAGACTGGCTAGTATGCCACAATAAAACTGTGCAATGCGAAGAAGTACAATGGCCGAGATGGCCAGTGGATAATAGTAGATTGCTTAAAATGCAGGACTGCAAAAGGATCCCAGATTCTGTAGAACTGACTGAATTCAGTGGCAAAATTTCTTGACACCACCGAATACACCGTCAGTGAAACATTACAACAAATCTGCAGTTATCGTTAGAAAATGATAGAAGGATTAAAAGAGTACACGGCGTAAGGCTTAAGAATCCTGTTGTTCCGCCAACCGCGTCTGCAACCCTAGCTTAAGAACACAAGGGCTTGATTTTACCACATTATTCGGAGAAAGGCAAGAAAGAAAAATTACCCACTACCGTCATTATGAAACATTATAAAAATTGACCACCGCTGTCATTATAGAAAAATTTGCGTCTTTCACATATTTTAAAAATTACCGACCATGGTGAAAATGCTTTCTGTTAATCCCTGTGTTCCCCTGTACTTGCAGTCATCGGCACTCGCGAGTAATAGGTGGTGAAAATGCTGTTTGTGAAATACTATATTCCTACTAATTTGGTACGTTTTATTCAAATTTGATGAGGAGCTTAGCTACTCTGGTAAGTCTACAAGAATTAGGTGATGTGTTTTTTTTGCTGCTTTGGGTGCATTCCTTCTCGTGTTCTTGGCCCGGTACTGAAACTCTGAAAGTCAGCCGAACTCATGTACATGTGAGCTAGCTGTATATTTGCTAGTTTGCTATTTCAGAATATGTTTTCTCAATAACAAATGGTTTCACGTATATGCAGTGACGTGCCTTGCGATAATGCGTTCTTTCTTCTGAGCATCATATGACAGCTGCCAACAAAAGAATTTCAGAGCTTTCAGAAATTCAGAATGCTGAACCGGGTCGCCATGGCTGCCGCGGAAGCTTCTTCCCCAATGCGGCATCGGTCACCAGCTTTGGCGGAGGTCGACCAAGTAAAAGGATTTTCCAAAATCGCGTCTCAGGTTGCGCCGCCGCTGGTCCTCGTCCCCGGTCGCTTGCTTCCCCTGTGCCGGCGGAGCACCACGGTCCACGCCTCCATGGCCTCCACCGGGCGAGCCTGGGGATAAAGGAACCTCCTGGACACTGATACGCAAAATCCCCGTTGTATATCAGCTGCCGGCTGGCGGCGGCGGCGCGACCTCGCCGGCTCAGCGGCTGAGCCTACGCCGGTCTGAAAGGTTTTTCAAAAAGACCCCTATCTGGATCGCGATTATTAGTCACTATCCAACTATTTACATATTGCCCCTATTTTGGATCGGCCAATAATCGCGATCCAAATGCATGCAGAAAACACCCTGGTTTTCGGCGGCGGGTTCCTCCCTCCCTCCCGGTGCTCCTCCTGCCGGTCCGCCGCCGCCGAGCGCCTTGCCGGGATCGTGAATGCTCAGGACACCATATCCAGCTCCTTACCAAGGCACGGAAGTAGCACATGCTTCATCGCGTCCGAGCAGTTTCAGCTCACGCGGCCAGGCCGCAATCGCGATTTCGTGTTCCGGCTGACGGCGAGGTCTCCAATGTCGAGCGAAAAAGGAAGAGCTTCCGCGCAGTGCAGACATGGAGAGAGGGCTGTTGAGAGGGATGGAAGGAGCCAAAGGTCAGGGAGGAGGAAGAAGAAGAAGAAGAAGAAGAAGAAGAAGAAGAAGAAGAAGAAGAAGAAGAAGAACTGTGAACAGGAGAGGATGATCGAATATAGTTTCGTTTGATCGTTTGAGGCCAGCCATGCATACCATTAATCTCTCGTAATCGTCATGCAACCATGAGTTTATACATAGAACTTTGCTCCTGCCACGCGAGGAACTCGAGTCAACATCGTGCATCGAAGTCGGTTCTCAAATTTTTCTGGGATTCTATTTGGGGAGTTTAACTGAAAAGCGACAGAGTTCCCACTTTGATTTCTGGCAATGCTCCTTTTTTTTTTTCTGGCAACGCTCTCACCTCTGCTGGCAGACGCTGAGCCTGAAGGTTGATGGTTCATTCTGAAAACAGCTGCCAATTTACCGAGAAATATTGGAGTTTCTCAGGTTGTCGCAGTGCAATCAAGTCGGCTAACAAACGCTGAATCTGAAAGTTATTGATTCATTCTGATATGAAATTTTGGTGTTCTGCAGACTAAAAATACAGAGGACTGTCCATGTCAGTGTTGGACACGAACTGAACTCAGAAACGACACAAAGACCAGGGAAAGTACAGTCAGCTTGTCTGACACTCATGGGTCATGGTGGTCACGGACGTGCGACTTGACCAGCTGATCATCATGGGAAAAAAATTAGCCATTCAACTTATACTGTCATATATTAACACCAAACATGAAGTTAATCGTTCTTAATCTCCATGTGCACGGAGCCTCCCTAGCCTCTCTGCTTTCGCCGTGCGAGCCTGCAACTGCAATGAGCACATACGCTGATTCAAACGTTCTGCAAAACTTCGTTCACAACAATGGCCTGATTTCTCAGCTGGATTTCTGACAACGCTCATCAGCTCTGCTAACAGAAAATAACTGCAGGTAGACACTGAACCTGAAAGTGGTTGGTTGGTTCGTTCGCAAATGAATCTAGCTAGTTATCCTGATCTTGATCCAGACCGTTGCAAAATGATACTTTCATACGCTGCCCGTGTGCCAGTCAGAAGATCGAACTCTGAAGCACCTGCTGCTGGAAGCCAATGGGCGGATCGATGGCAAGAAACTCCTCTGCCAGATTCATGCCGCGTTCCAGAGACGGCCATTGCTTTCCTGTTAGTACTATTCTTTAGCCGGTGGCACTCCACATGCATGGCGCACGCTCAAAGCTCGAGATGGACACCTCAGAGGTCACTCCAGAGCGCCGTCGTTTAGTGGCCGTGTCTGTCATCAACCGAGGTTTCCCTGACAAGCTTCACAGGGCAGGGCGAGGCGGGGATGGGGATCACTCCCCCGGCTCCCCCCGCCCCCCTTGCCGGGCCGACACACACACATGACACATGCAGGCGCATGCGGGTGCCGGGTGGGACTCTTGCTAGGAATCGTGAAGAATATAATAATTTTTTTACTACGGTGAATATAAAAAAGAATGCATCCTCAAAAACATTCCTTTAAAAGGAATAAATTATTCATCTCGAGGATGAGCATCTTGACACTATTTTCAAGGCACGCAAATCGGCCTATACCCAGTAGCAAAAAAGCAGTTTGGTCTTTTCTCATACTCACAAAAAATAACAACTTAAATAAAAGGGTAGGACACGAACATGGCCCGTGCTTAAGGAGACAAGCTCACTCAAGCTTGGCTCCTTGGCATTCCTATACGTGCTAGCCTAGCCCGGCCAGCCCATGTTTTGAGAGAGACAAGCTCACTCAGGCTTGGCTCCTCAATGGCCCTACGCGTGGTAGCTCGGCAATGGCCCATGTCGAAGATCTATCTGTTTTTTCTATCCTAATTCTACAAGACACAAGAATCCACCCATGTACACAACTGAAATGGAAATAAACCAAAGAAATTGTACATGGAGACTGAAGAAGGATCAAAACTCACCTCAAAAGTGGTGAGAACTGCGAAGCAACAAAAGGTTGGTTACACTGGGAGACGCGATAGCGGAGAGAGGGGAAGAAGGAGTCGGAAACCCTAAATCTCGGCTTCATTGCTCATATATAGGGTGCAGCTCGCAAAGGAGATCCTAATCGCACTCCTTCTTCCTTCCCTCTCCCGTCGTCCTCTCCATCCTCCTTGGCAGCCGCACCACCACCACTCCCATCCCATGTGACCACACCGCCACCACTCCCATCCCGTGTGCCCTCGCCGCACGCCCCTAGCCCCCTGTGGTTGTGCTTTTTGGTTAACCGTGCCCAAAGCTACCGGGCAATGTGTGTGTCGAAACAATAAACGCACCCATCCCCCGTGTCACACACACACACATCCTCCCGGCAGTTTTCCCGTGGGGGCGGGTCCCCGTGGGTTTCAGACCCGATGGGGGCGGGGACAGGGGGTTTCCCCCGCGGGGCTAACGGAACGGGGACACGAAACCTCAGCGGGTCGGGGACGGGGTTGAATTTCCCTCGCAGGGCACTCCCATCCAGTGTGCCTGCGCCGCACGCCCCTACCCCTTTGGTTGACTTGTGCTTTTTTTGTTAACCGTGTCAGAGCTACGTGGCGTTGTGTCTGTCAAAACAATAAACGCTGAAGCACCTACTGCTGAAGCCAAAGGGTTAGTTCACCATGGGGATGACACTGCACGAAATCCTCTTCTTAATTCATGCTCTTGAGACGGCCGGCCATTGCATTTCCTGTTGTCTCTTCACCACAAGGCCTCGCCACCAACCTTGTGTGTGTGATAGGCCAAGCTCCACGTGTCACATATCCCTGCCCACGGCGATCCATGCCACAGTGCGAGGCCTGCTCGGTCGAGCAACATGTCCTAAGCATGGAAAAATGATGAGATCGAAGCTAATTTGAAAAGTATATGGTATAAGAGAAATCATCCTCAAGAATGCAATAAATGAAAACATGATAATTTGTGGTGAGTGCTTAATTTAACCATCTACTGATGAGTGAATTTGATCAAAACCAATGGAAAGTATGCGGAGTTCCAAAATACCATGGAAAAAAAATGAGTTCAATAATACCATTCCAAACTACATTTAACTTGCGCAATGCTAGTTTATCATTCCTTCCGATGATCATAGCTGCGTTAGAGCCTCTTTCGGAGAGAGAAACTTTTACAAAGGTCACTACACCTCCGTATTATTGTTCTAGCTGCAACTCAAATGCTTCGAACAACTAAAATAGTATACGATGACTTACGTGAGGAATATAATTACATAGTTAGATGAGAAAAATCATCAGTGGTAACATTAGTGCAAAATAAAATTGATATATCATGCCTATAATTTTATTTCGGTTAACGTAAATTTAAATGTACAAGCCACATATCTGAAAAAATCAACCGTAAGACAGTCAAAATGACAAAATTACTGAGTTATGTCAACACACAAAACAACAATGCACCGTATCAGCTGAAATAGGAGACATTTGATTCACAAAAAAATCAAGCAAGATGGTCTATTAAAAAAATTGAAGCTATTCATAACTAATAATATCACAACCAACAAAAGTAAGTTGTACAAACTGACATAGAGTATTAGCTGCAATAACATGTTACATAACAGCAAGTGGGTGGTATTGGAATGGTGTTTCTATCAACAGTTTCCACCAGTCGTCAATTCAAGACAAGTGTAGTATACCAAGTAGCAAAATGGTAGTTTGGTCTTTTCTCATACTAAAAAAAATAACAACTTCAAATAAAAGGGCACGGCACAAACATGGGCATGCTTAAGGCGACAAGCTCAGCTCGTTGACATCCCTATACGTGCTAGCCCAGGACGACCCATGTTCTGAGAGTGACAAGGTCACTCAAGCTTGGCTCCTCCATGGCCCTATGCGTCGTAGCTCAGCAATGGTCTATGTCATAGTTCTACCTGTTTTTTCTATCCTAATTCTACAAGACACAATAATCCATCCATGTACATAGCTGAAATGGAAATAAACCAAAGAAATTGTACATGAAAATTGAAGAAGGATCAAAACTCACATCAAATATGGTAACAACTACGAAGCAACGGAGGGTTGGTTACACTGGGAGACATGATGGAAGCGACAGGGGAAGGAGTCGAAAACCCTAAATCTCGGCTTCATTGCTCATATATATGGTGCAACTAGCTTTGTGCGCAAGGGAGATCCTACGGCCGCTCTCCTTCTTCTTCCTTCTTCGGCCGTCTGCTCGATCCTCCTTGGCACTCGCGCCGCCACCACACCCATCCCGTGTGCGCCGCACACCCCTACCCTCGTGCAATTGTGTTTTCACCCAAAGGGTTTCACCCAGGGGATGGCAAGAAACTCCTCTACTTGATTCATGCACCAGCGATGACCATTGCTTCTCCTGTTGTTCACTTCGCCACGAGGCCTCGCCGACAACCTTTCTCGTGTGATAGCCTAGGCTCCACATGTCACGTATACAAAACACTAATGCATCAGGAATATGACACATTTGATTGACAGAAAATATCAAGCATGAGTGTCTATAAAAACAATTGAAGCGATTCACAACCAACAAATGTTCCAAATAACCAAACAAAATTGGTGCATCCCTATAGCATGACAGCCAAAAGACAATTTAATAGAAACTTGTTGACCGTTGTTATCTAACCAGCGCACTTTATTTGTTACCAATCGCAAATTGTCCTCTTATGGCATGAAAGGGTCGGCGAGCTTGTAGTTGGCAGCAGGGGTGTCAATATCCTCCAGGTTGCATTTGTAGATTACCATGGACCCCAGAACCTTGGCTGCTCTTAGGAGGAAGTTGGCAAAGTCCAGCTTTTGGTGGACAAGATTGTTCACCCTGAGCACAATCGTCTTGATGCTGTTCTCAAGGCTTACAACCGGGCCACCACCAACCAGTTCCTCAAAACTGATTGTCATCCTTCTGCTCTGCCTTTCAGATCCATTCCTGATGTGAATGCATGGGACACACAAAAACAAGAAGAGAAATTTATCATATTATGTTGCTAGAATCTGCAAGCCAATGAACAACAATCAATTAGGAATTAGCTAGCCAGGATTGCTGATGCAAACTAACCTCCATATGAAGTAAGCCGAGGACACCGATGCAGGGTTATGAAGGCCTTCTCCAAGTCTTCCACGTCGTCCATGTTGGTGAAGAGAGCGACGGTCCTCACTTGTCTCCACGTGACTCCGACAAGTGTATGCAGCCTCGACAACCGTTCTAGTAAATCCTTCGTCATGATGATGTTTGGCGACAGTAGCCATTCAAGCTTGGGCGCAGACACGATGTGGAACATCTGCTGCTTGCTACCCACTTTGGTGAGGCTCAACAGGTTCGGGCATTGGATGTTCAATATCCCACCATGTCGGGTACAGCCGAGCGACAGGCTCAGCAGCACGGGGCACCGCTTCAGAAATTCCTCGATGGCCTCCACCGCCATGTGCATGCAATCCATCAGGGTGAGCTCAGTCATGTAGAGGATGCATCGACTTTGGAACGACATTGGCGTGAGCAGGCCAACGGCAGTTGGAGAGACTCAGCTACCGGAGGTCGCTGCATTTGAAGATGCATTGCAACAGCCCAACAGGGTGAACGATTGGTGGTTGGGTGAGAAAAAGCACCTCCACGACCCTCTCCCTCTACAGCATGTCGAGCCACCCGGACACCGCCTCATCCACCATGACCGTCCACCGGACGATAAACCGGCAGGTGGAGGGGCCGCATGCACCGAGCAACCAGGTGATAGCGCGTTGCGGCGCCACACAGCCTGGTTGGGGTCAACGTACCCGTTGTCACGCCTCCGGCGCCGCCGCCCACTCCACAAATCATTGTCGTCAAGGGTGTCCAGATTGTAGTCTGAAGACAAGAACACTCTCCTCCAGGCCTTGGACTGCACATACATTCGCACAGCCTCGGTGAGGCTCAGCTGAGTGAGAATGCTGCCCAGTATGTTGTCTGGGAGAGAGCTGATCCGATCCTGCGCGTCCCTGTCCTCGCCGGCGTGCTCTTGTCCTGACCTCCTATTGGCAATGCCACGCTGTGCAGCCGGCGGGGTACTGGTTGCGGCCTTTATCTTCTTGTTCTTGTGGTTGCAAGGAGCCATGAATTCTGCTGAAAAAAAACAAATTGTTAAATTGCAAAAAAAAAAAAAACATGCATATGGTATAACAAAATGGACTATCTACACAACAGTAACTAAAAGTCAACTTGATGCCAGGCAGATTTTGGACGAATAGAGTAATGCGCCTGTGTATTAGACCAGCAAAAAAATTGATTCATGGAAGTCATGCAGTCAAGATTAGGCCGAGTTACTAAGCCCATGAACTGATCCTTAGAATCTAGAGAGGTACTAGCACACACCAAAGTCTCGTGCAAGACGGCACCATTTACAAAACCAACAACTCTGCTCAGATTCACTAAGCTACATGTTGCTAATACCGCAAGGCTAAGCATAATTCTACCAAGAACAAAGACAACACCCAACCAAGCTTCAAAGAATAATGAGAAAGTCCACTAAACCATATCATAAAATTAAAAATTAAAGACTGCATGCATTGAAATAATGTACTGAACTATAATACTAATATGAGCAAGATGTAAGGACACTTGCCTGATTATGTAATGCTACTCAGTGATCTTGTCTCTTGCTCTTCAAATTCTTGTACTGCTTCTCAACATCAACATCATCATTAACTCATAGGAAGTGTTGATCAAAAGGAAAACACAAACTATTAAGAACATTCCATTTGACATATGAAAGACATCACAAAAACACGATATGATGTGTTTCCTAAACAAACTAGGCTCGCCGAAGCAAGATTGCAGCGCTACTCCTGAGCGTCGAAGCTTGACACGAAGCGCGAGAAGCGAGGAAAGTATACATGGGGATGCTCACAGTTAGTTTGCGGCGGTTCATGATGGCCGGAATGGTGGCGGCGTCTTTTCGGTGTCGTCGGGGGGTAGCTTCTGAGCGGCGTAGATGGCGGACGGGCGGCCTGTTGTGGGAGAGCACGATGCCAGGTTGGGGGAACCCAGGGCAGCTAGGAATGGCTGGGCGACCTGCGGTGGTGCGTGGCGGTCGGAGTTGGGAAGGCGGCTGCAAAGTGCGTAGCAGTGCTTGATGCGAAAGAGGTCGGGAGTGGGGTTCGCTTTCTATTTATAGACACAAGTCCTTAGGGTGGCGCGGCTAGGGTTGCAGCGCGCTGGCATGCTGGACTGCAGGAGGCGAGCTGGCCCAGTTGGGCCTCATAGGAGAGAAAGAAGAAGGTAGCGTGGCTAGGGTTGCGGCGCGCTGGCATGGGCTACAGGAGGCGAGCTGGGCCTGTTGGCCCTCATAGGAGAGAAAGAAGGTTGTCCCAAGAGGTAAATGGAAAGGGAAATAAAAGAAAGGGGAATGACTAAGTAAGATTCGACCCCGTCAGGTTTTAGGCATAGAAATTTCAAAATTCAACAAAAGTAAATTGAGAAAGAGAAACATGAAAGATGTAACGCCCTGAAAATTTACCATAAAAATTCACAAATCAAATTGAAACCATAATCGGAAGTTTTTCAAAACTTTTTAAAATCTTCCCTCTTCCTTTTCCGTCTTGGTCTGTTTCGAACCCAACTCTCTGTATAACCTTGACACTACCCGCCTTTCCCTCTCTTTCTTCTGTTTCGCGCGCTAGCGTGGCACGCGCATGCCGCACCTACCACTAGACGAGCATTCACTCCTGAGCCATCTCGTCGCGTCTCGTCGTTGTCTCATCAGCCCAAGTTCACAAGCCACGCTCTTGGCCCCACCGTCTCATCAGCCCAAGTTCACAAGCCACGCTCTTGGCCCCACCGTCTCGTCAGCCCAAATCCACACACCAACTCCTGAGTCGTCTCGTCGTTGTCTCGTCAGTCTAAAACCATACGCCACACCATTGGCCCCGCCGTCTCGTCATTGTCTTTACCCTGTGCACTGGCACAGCACGCATGTTTTCTTTACCTACCTCGGTCCGCGCCTTTAATCTCGCCTACCCATGCCTTTATTCAGCCTGCCTGAGCCATCCCATTGTATGCACTGTCCGGCAGCTGCGCGACACACCAACTGGATTTTCCTGTCTGGTCTATTTTTCCCTTCTCCATCCTCGCGCGCTAAATTGCCGTCCAGCGCGTTTTTACCTTCACCTACCCAGTTACCGTCATTTATTCCTTCGCATAAGCTGTCACAACGCTCGGCCCCGCACGAGTCATCTTGTCACTTTAATTATCTCGAATGACCTGACGACACTATGCACTATGCTTGAGTCGTCTCGTCGTCTCAAACCACGTGGCGACACTATACACTATGCTTGTGTTGTCACGTCGCGTCGTCACATCAATTCATATCCACACCCAGCATATCATGCCCACTTGCGCGCACGCGCTCTCACATTACCTACCTGCCTACCGCCTTCACTCCACCTGCCCGCTCCCATCCCGTCGCTCTGCGCCGCCCACGCCATGTAGCGACGCACCGTCCAGGCCCCTCTCCTCTCTCTGCAGCTCAAGTCTCGTCGCCCAAAGCCGCACGCCTCGCATGCGCACCCACGCCACAAGTGGCCAAGTTGCTTGAGCGCTCGCGTCCCGTCGCTCCAAAGCCGCACGCCACGACGTCGGCCCCGCTGTCCCGTCCTTGCCGGCAAGCTCCCGCCTCGCCGCGCGCCTATAAATAGCCTTTCCCCGCAGCCCTCCCGCCACCGCGCTACCCAGACCAGCTGCAGGTGAGCGTCCTCCCTCCGCTTCTCTCTTTGTTCTGGTGTTTAACCAAGCACCGCCCCTCCGCATTGATCTCCCTTCCCGACACCGTCTCGCCCCGACCAAGCTGCCGTGGAGCATCCCCAACACCACTCCACCTCCCCGGCCCACTTAATCTACCCTTTTCCTTTGTCAACCGAGCACCACCAGCAGCCCAAGCACTCGTGTGCTGCTCGACTTGAAATATTCCCACGAATTCATTTTCGGATTATTCCAACAGCCTACACTATAAAATCCATATCTCCGCCGTCCGAGCTCCGATTGACCTGATTCTTCCTCCTAAATTCATCTAAAATCGAGCTCTATCCATTTCTACCAGTTCCATCTTTTGTAGAGCTCCTCCTCTATTTCTTTTGTATTTATTTGTGTTGTTTGCTTGTTTGCCGGTCGCGTAGCTAACGGAGAGTTCGAGTACGCGGAAGAGGAGGAGCAGGAACCAGGAGCCGGAGACTTCGAGCAGGAACTCCCCGAGGACGTCAACGAAGGCAAGTCACAATCCGTTTTCCCTTTGATCATACTGCTCCTATGTTTTATAAACACAACCCGTAGAAGCTATTTTATTGCATGAAATGATTGCCCTGATGATTGCAAAACCTTTGTGTAGTATGACCGAGACCACTGAGCCTTATATTATCTGTCCTATATTATTCCCTGTTAAACCTAGGATATCCATGTATGATAATATTTACGCATGGATGATTGCCTTGTTATAGAAATGCTTAGGACTGTGTATCACTAAGTGCTCTACTTATACTTAGCTTTTGCAAATGTGAAAACCGTGATTGGTGTTGTGTGGTAGTGGTAAGGTTGGGTGATAACTAAAGAAAGATGAATGAATGAACCTGGGTTAGAGCTGAGGTGATCCTGATGATGTTTATGGAAGATTAAGTGTCGCCTCTGTGGTGTGCTTATGACAAGTGATATGGGAGATGAATGCCGCCTCTGTGGTGGGTTCATATATGTGGAGATGATTGCCTTGGCTCGTATAAGGACCGAGTTGCTTGTGACATCCTACCTAGCCGTTTATTCAGTGCGACCACACTACCGTGTATGCGGCACGGCTTAGTCTAAACCCCGCCAGCTAGTCTGTTAATCGCCTGGAGCCTGGAGATGCAATGGGAGCCCATGGAGCAGGTGGACGTGATGCAGACGTGTGCGACCCGGTCGAGGACCTAGATCAGAGGCTAGACCCCTGGATAACTCCCATGGCGATTAGTCGGGACGATGCTGTGATGGGTAATGGCTTTGTGAGTCTTCACACCCACGTCATGGGTGGCTTGTGATGCACTCAGATTGTGGGTACAGCGTACAACCTCTGCAGAGTGTTAAAATCTATTCGAATAGCCGAGTCCACGGTCACGGACATGGCTTTGGTTCGGTCCAAGAACTAGCATGGGGTGGGTGCTTATCTCCTTGATGAGTGAGTTGTTTTGAGAATAGGTCCGGCCTTCCGCCGAAGGTTGTCGTGGACGGGGTGTCCGGCAACGTAAAACTTGACCAACCCCATAATATCTTAATTTGATGCTTTTGCTAAAATGCTTTATAAACTGAACCCTTGCATGTGTAAAACTTGCTTTATTGCAATGTTAAACCTGATGGCCTGTACCTTGCTACTGCCAAATGCATACATTTATCCATTGATGGTAGGGTAAGGGTTGCGACTTGCTGAGTACTTTTGTACTCATTCTTGCTTGCTGATTACAGAGGAAGATCCAGACTTTGTCGACGCCGACGGTGAGGAAGACGATTAAGCTTGGTCTCGTCCGCACCCGAGCTGCCTGTGGCATTAGTCTACCGCTTAGTTGCTTCCGCTATGCCGTTTGATGACCTAGAAGTCATCTTCTGGTTTAGCTTTGTGTTTACTGTTGCCTATCTGCTACTGTTCTTGTTGCTTCTCAATCGACCCCTGCCAGGTCGCGACTTGTAATATCACCTGTTGTAAGACTTGATTGTACCAGCGACTGATCCAGGGACTGGTATAATAAAGTGTTTTAGCTCCTGGGATAACCGGGGCGCTTCAGGTGGTATCAGAGCCGTGCTTGGCTGTAGGACGTGACCCTAGGCTTGGACGAGAAAATTATTTGCAAAAGCTATTTTGGGAAAACTCCTTAGCTCTTTCCCCCTCTTTTGCAAAACTCTTATTTAATCCCTCCTCTGCAGATGGAAGAAGATGGATGGGTGACCGACTACTGCTTGGAAACCCCTGGCTTTCCAAAGGTGCTACGTGATGCCATGGTCAGACTTGGCATTATGGAGCCTGCCGAGTATGTCGGAAGAGAGTATGAAGAGTTTGGCACTGAGCGCTGTGAAGTCACCATTCACATTGGAGCCAGTGATGACCACCCGGAGATGAAACCCTGGAACGTGACTACTACTGGGTCACGCTTCGCAGACACCTACCAAGCTGTGGCACGAAAGGCCCTTCGGTACTTGTGCCAGATGTATGAGAGGCCTATCGGTCGCTCGCCAATGAGGTTTTTCCCTCCCATGGAGAGAAACCGCCCCACTTGGCTTGCAAGGATGAGGACAATAGAAGGGCTGAGAATGGCTGAAAGAGATCCCACAGTGGTTGCGATGACCCGTTATCTGCTCGCCTTGGATGAGCTGTATGACGGAACCGCAGCCAGACTGCGAAGGTGCATCACTCGAGCTGAAGAAGCTGAGACACGAGTTAGGACCCTACGTGTTCAGCTAGCTGAAGCCAAAGCTCGTGAAGCAGAAGCAGAAAGCCGTGTTGTTGCTGCCTCAGAAGCCTTGAAGTCCGCAGAAGACCGCTACAACAAGCTAGTCGGCACCGCCTATCTCACTGGGCGTGCCCACTGCAGGACTCTGCATATCCCCGGAGTAGGAGAACGTCCCGTTTTGGATGGGACTCCTATCTGCTCTGCGGGAAGCAACATCAAGAGGAAGTACGCAGAAGATCTTCCTGCACCACCACCCTCTCAAGCAGACGGTAAAGAAGAAGAAGTCGAAGAAGAAGAAGAGCCCCTCCCTTTAACTCAGCCTTTTCCAAAGGAGAATGAAGATCGCCTCCCCACCGCTTCGGATGAAGATCCCCCAGTTAGAGGCCTGGAAGATGCCTCCAACCTCATGGATGCCCAGGACCCCTGAGTGTCTACCGAGATGAAGATCCAATCATCATGGGATGAAGCTACCGGTCCGAGTTCAAGGAAGTGTCTGTGGAAGTCTGTACCCCTCGAAGTTTAGTTTGTCCCTTGTAGTCGCAGTGTAATCGCTAGTGGTCCTTCGCTAGTGTTGTACCCCCCCTGTTGTTTTAGTGAACCTGTGAGTGCTGCTTGTTTGTGTGAATTGCTTGTTGTGTGTGCCAGCAAGGCCCTTGTGCCCTGCTCCCCTTTTATAAAAAAAAATATATATAATAATCAAGAGAATTAAATGATAACATGAAGAAGTACCAGTGGTAAATGAGTATCCAGATGTGTTCCCTGAAGAGTTACCTGGAATGCCACCAGATAGGGATATTGAGTTCATCATTGACTTTATCCTTGGAACAGCCCCAATAGCCAAGCGACCCTACCGCATGGCAGCCGCAGAATTAGCAGAACTCAAGGAACAGTTAAGAGAACTCTAAGAAAAAGGATATATCAGACCCAGCTCTTCCCCATGGGGAGCACCAGTTCTCTTTGTCAAGAAGAAGGATGGAAGTATGAGGATGTGTGTAGACTACAGATCCTTGAATGAAGTGACCATCAAGAACAAGTACCCTCTGCCCAGGATTGATGACCTGTTTGATCAGTTAAAAGGAGCCAAGTACTTCTCTAAGATTGACTTGAGGTCTGGGTATTATCAGCTGAAGATCAGAGAAGCAGATATCCCAAAGACAGCTTTTGTATCCAGATATGGTCAGTATGAGTTCACAGTTATGTCCTTTGGACTAACCAATGCACCGGCATACTTCATGAATCTCATGAACAAGGTGTTTATGGAAGAATTAGATAAGTTTGTCGTTGTCTTCATTGACGACATACTGATCTATTCAAAGAGTGCCGAAGAGCACGAGCAACATCTGAGAGTAATTTTGGAAAAACTCAGAGCCCACAAGTTGTATGCCAAGTTCAGTAAATGTGAATTTTGGCTTGAGAAAGTTGCCTTCCTTGGCCACATTCTGACAGCAGAAGGAGTTGCTGTAGACCCTGAGAAAGTTGAAGCAGTTACTCATTGGCCTCAGCCGACAAATGTGTCAGAGATCAGAAGCTTTCTTGGATTAGCGGGTTATTACCGCCGATTCATTGAAGGATTTTCCAAGATAGCCAGACCCATGACAGAACTTCTCAGGAAGGACAAGAAGTTTGAATGGACCCAGTCTTGTGAAAGAAGCTTTCAAGAGTTGAAGAGAAGACTGACAACAGCACCAGTGTTAGTCCTGCCTGACATTCACAGAGATTTTGTCGTCTACTGTGATGCATCAAGACAAGGCTTGGGATGTGTCCTAATGCAAGATGGTAGAGTTGTTGCCTATGCATCAAGGCAATTGAAGACTCATGAGCAGAATTATCCCACTCATGATCTGGAGTTAGCAGCAGTAGTGCATGCCCTCAAGATTTGGAGGCACTACTTAATTGGAAATAAGTGTGAGATCTATACGGATCATAAGAGTTTGAAATACATCTTTACTCAGCCAGATCTGAATCTGAGACAACGAAGATGGTTAGAGTTAATCAAAGACTATGATTTGGAAATCCACTACCATCCCGGAAAAGCAAATGTTGTGGCAGATGCCTTAAGCAGAAAAGCCTACTGCAACTACCTCATGAACCACAATGATCACCTTTCGACCGAGATGAAGAAGCTTAATCTGGAGATAGTGCCTCGAGCTCCTGTGAACAATCTAAGTGTGCAACCAACACTGGATGAACAGATCAGACTAGCCTAGCTCAAGGATCAAGAGATAATGAAGATCCGTAACCACACTGGAGAAAACAAAGCCCCAAACTTCAGAGTAGATGATAAAGGCACTCTGTGGTATAAAGACAGAATCTGTGTACCACAAGAAGGAAAGTTCCGAGAGATAATCATGGATGAAGCCCACAACTCAGCTTATTCCATTCACCCAGGATCTACCAAGATGTATCTTGATTTAAAGGGAAGGTACTGGTGGAATGGAATGAAGGCAGATATAGCCAAGTTTGTTGCAGAATGTGATGTCTGTCAGAGAGTCAAGGCAGAACACCAGAAGCCTGCAGGATTACCCAGCCCTTACCAATCCCTGTGTGGAAATGGGATGAAGTAGGCATGGATTTTATAGTTGGTTTTCCTAAAACAAAGAAGGGATATAACTCTGTATGGGTAATAGTGGACCGACTCACCAAGGTCGCTCACTTTATTCCTGTACGAACCAACTATGGGGGAGACAAGTTAGCCCAGTTGTACATTGACAACATAGTGAAGCTACATGGAGTGCCGAGCAGAATTGTCTCTGATAGAGGTACCCAATTTACCTCAAGGTTTTGGAAAAGCTTACACTCTGCTTTGGGAACTAAGTTGGATTTCAGCACTGCTTATCACCCTCAGACTGATGGTCAGACAGAAAGGATCAACCAAATTCTTGAAGATATGTTGAGAGCCTGTGCATTGACCTATGGCAAAGACTGGGAGAAGAGTCTAGCTTATGCTGAGTTCTCATACAACAACAGTTACCAAGCTAGCCTCAAGATGTCTCCTTTTGAAGTGTTATATGGCAGAAAATGCAGAACACCTCTGATGTGGTCAGAAGTTGGAGAGCGTTCCCTTACAGGACCCTCCATCATTAAGGAAGCAGAAGAAAAGGTTGCAGAAATCAGAGAGAAGCTGAAGGAAGCACAGTCTCGTCAAAAGAGTTATTCAGACAAAAGAAGAAGGGATTTAAGTTTCCAGTTGGAGACTATGTATACCTAAAAGTCTCCCCAATTAGAGGTACACGTCGTTTCCAAGTCCGTGGCAAGTTAGCACCACGCTACATCGGACCTTACCGTGTGTTAAAGAAGATTGGTACAGTGGCCTACAGAATCGAGCTACCACCAGAGTTGGCAGATGTGCACAACGTCTTTCACGTGTCCCAGCTCAAGAAGTGCTTGAGGATCCCTGAAGAGCATGTCTCTGTAGAAACTTTGGATTTACAAGATGACCTACGATATCGGGAAGTGCCGATTAAGATTTTGGATGTAACAATCCGTCAGACCAGAGGATCAACAGTTCGTCTGTACCGTGTCCAGTGGAGTCGGCACACAGAGGCAGAAGCCACTTGGGAGCGAGAAGATGCTTTGAGGAAGGAGTATCCCCATCTCTTTGAGGACCAGCTTGAATCTCGAGGACGAGATTCCTTTAAGGGGGGTAGGTTTGTAACGCCCTGAAAATTTACCATAAAAATTCACAAATCAAATTGAAACCATAATAGGAAGTTTTTCAAAACTTTTTAAAATCTTCCCTCTTCCTTTTCCGTCTTGGTCTGTTTCGAACCCAACTCTCTGTATAACCTTGACACTACCCGCCTTTCCCTCTCTTTCTTCTGTTTCGCGCGCTAGCGTGGCACGCGCATGCCGCACCTACCACTAGACGAGCATTCACTCCTGAGCCATCTCGTCGCGTCTCGTCGTTGTCTCATCAGCCCAAGTTCACAAGCCACGCTCTTGGCCCCACCGTCTCATCAGCCCAAGTTCACAAGCCACGCTCTTGGCCCCACCGTCTCGTCAGCCCAAATCCACACACCAACTCCTGAGTCGTCTCGTCGTTGTCTCGTCAGTCTAAAACCATACGCCACACCATTGGCCCCGCCGTCTCGTCATTGTCTTTACCCTGTGCACTGGCACAGCACGCATGTTTTCTTTACCTACCTCGGTCCGCGCCTTTAATCTCGCCTACCCATGCCTTTATTCAGCCTGCCTGAGCCATCCCATTGTATGCACTGTCCGGCAGCTGCGCGACACACCAACTGGATTTTCCTGTCTGGTCTATTTTTCCCTTCTCCATCCTCGCGCGCTAAATTGCCGTCCAGCGCGTTTTTACCTTCACCTACCCAGTTACCGTCATTTATTCCTTCGCATAAGCTGTCACAACGCTCGGCCCCGCACGAGTCATCTTGTCACTTTAATTATCTCGAATGACCTGACGACACTATGCACTATGCTTGAGTCGTCTCGTCGTCTCAAACCACGTGGCGACACTATACACTATGCTTGTGTTGTCACGTCGCGTCGTCACATCAATTCATATCCACACCCAGCATATCATGCCCACTTGCGCGCACGCGCTCTCACATTACCTACCTGCCTACCGCCTTCACTCCACCTGCCCGCTCCCATCCCGTCGCTCTGCGCCGCCCACGCCATGTAGCGACGCACCGTCCAGGCCCCTCTCCTCTCTCTGCAGCTCAAGTCTCGTCGCCCAAAGCCGCACGCCTCGCATGCGCACCCACGCCACAAGTGGCCAAGTTGCTTGAGCGCTCGCGTCCCGTCGCTCCAAAGCCGCACGCCACGACGTCGGCCCCGCTGTCCCGTCCTTGCCGGCAAGCTCCCGCCTCGCCGCGCGCCTATAAATAGCCTTTCCCCGCAGCCCTCCCGCCACCGCGCTACCCAGACCAGCTGCAGGTGAGCGTCCTCCCTCCGCTTCTCTCTTTGTTCTGGTGTTTAACCAAGCACCGCCCCTCCGCATTGATCTCCCTTCCCGACACCGTCTCGCCCCGACCAAGCTGCCGTGGAGCATCCCCAACACCACTCCACCTCCCCGGCCCACTTAATCTACCCTTTTCCTTTGTCAACCGAGCACCACCAGCAGCCCAAGCACTCGTGTGCTGCTCGACTTGAAATATTCCCACGAATTCATTTTCGGATTATTCCAACAGCCTACACTATAAAATCCATATCTCCGCCGTCCGAGCTCCGATTGACCTGATTCTTCCTCCTAAATTCATCTAAAATCGAGCTCTATCCATTTCTACCAGTTCCATCTTTTGTAGAGCTCCTCCTCTATTTCTTTTGTATTTATTTGTGTTGTTTGCTTGTTTGCCGGTCGCGTAGCTAACGGAGAGTTCGAGTACGCGGAAGAGGAGGAGCAGGAACCAGGAGCCGGAGACTTCGAGCAGGAACTCCCCGAGGACGTCAACGAAGGCAAGTCACAATCCGTTTTCCCTTTGATCATACTGCTCCTATGTTTTATAAACACAACCCGTAGAAGCTATTTTATTGCATGAAATGATTGCCCTGATGATTGCAAAACCTTTGTGTAGTATGACCGAGACCACTGAGCCTTATATTATCTGTCCTATATTATTCCCTGTTAAACCTAGGATATCCATGTATGATAATATTTACGCATGGATGATTGCCTTGTTATAGAAATGCTTAGGACTGTGTATCACTAAGTGCTCTACTTATACTTAGCTTTTGCAAATGTGAAAACCGTGATTGGTGTTGTGTGGTAGTGGTAAGGTTGGGTGATAACTAAAGAAAGATGAATGAATGAACCTGGGTTAGAGCTGAGGTGATCCTGATGATGTTTATGGAAGATTAAGTGTCGCCTCTGTGGTGTGCTTATGACAAGTGATATGGGAGATGAATGCCGCCTCTGTGGTGGGTTCATATATGTGGAGATGATTGCCTTGGCTCGTATAAGGACCGAGTTGCTTGTGACATCCTACCTAGCCGTTTATTCAGTGCGACCACACTACCGTGTATGCGGCACGGCTTAGTCTAAACCCCGCCAGCTAGTCTGTTAATCGCCTGGAGCCTGGAGATGCAATGGGAGCCCATGGAGCAGGTGGACGTGATGCAGACGTGTGCGACCCGGTCGAGGACCTAGATCAGAGGCTAGACCCCTGGATAACTCCCATGGCGATTAGTCGGGACGATGCTGTGATGGGTAATGGCTTTGTGAGTCTTCACACCCACGTCATGGGTGGCTTGTGATGCACTCAGATTGTGGGTACAGCGTACAACCTCTGCAGAGTGTTAAAATCTATTCGAATAGCCGAGTCCACGGTCACGGACATGGCTTTGGTTCGGTCCAAGAACTAGCATGGGGTGGGTGCTTATCTCCTTGATGAGTGAGTTGTTTTGAGAATAGGTCCGGCCTTCCGCCGAAGGTTGTCGTGGACGGGGTGTCCGGCAACGTAAAACTTGACCAACCCCATAATATCTTAATTTGATGCTTTTGCTAAAATGCTTTATAAACTGAACCCTTGCATGTGTAAAACTTGCTTTATTGCAATGTTAAACCTGATGGCCTGTACCTTGCTACTGCCAAATGCATACATTTATCCATTGATGGTAGGGTAAGGGTTGCGACTTGCTGAGTACTTTTGTACTCATTCTTGCTTGCTGATTACAGAGGAAGATCCAGACTTTGTCGACGCCGACGGTGAGGAAGACGATTAAGCTTGGTCTCGTCCGCACCCGAGCTGCCTGTGGCATTAGTCTACCGCTTAGTTGCTTCCGCTATGCCGTTTGATGACCTAGAAGTCATCTTCTGGTTTAGCTTTGTGTTTACTGTTGCCTATCTGCTACTGTTCTTGTTGCTTCTCAATCGACCCCTGCCAGGTCGCGACTTGTAATATCACCTGTTGTAAGACTTGATTGTACCAGCGACTGATCCAGGGACTGGTATAATAAAGTGTTTTAGCTCCTGGGATAACCGGGGCGCTTCAGGTGGTATCAGAGCCGTGCTTGGCTGTAGGACGTGACCCTAGGCTTGGACGAGAAAATTATTTGCAAAAGCTATTTTGGGAAAACTCCTTAGCTCTTTCCCCCTCTTTTGCAAAACTCTTATTTAATCCCTCCTCTGCAGATGGAAGAAGATGGATGGGTGACCGACTACTGCTTGGAAACCCCTGGCTTTCCAAAGGTGCTACGTGATGCCATGGTCAGACTTGGCATTATGGAGCCTGCCGAGTATGTTGGAAGAGAGTATGAAGAGTTTGGCACTGAGCGCTGTGAAGTCACCATTCACATTGGAGCCAGTGATGACCACCCGGAGATGAAACCCTGGAACGTGACTACTACTGGGTCACGCTTCGCAGACACCTACCAAGCTGTGGCACGAAAGGCCCTTCGGTACTTGTGCCAGATGTATGAGAGGCCTATCGGTCGCTCGCCAATGAGGTTTTTCCCTCCCATGGAGAGAAACCGCCCCACTTGGCTTGCAAGGATGAGGACAATAGAAGGGCTGAGAATGGCTGAAAGAGATCCCACAGTGGTTGCGATGACCCGTTATCTGCTCGCCTTGGATGAGCTGTATGACGGAACCGCAGCCAGACTGCGAAGGTGCATCACTCGAGCTGAAGAAGCTGAGACACGAGTTAGGACCCTACGTGTTCAGCTAGCTGAAGCCAAAGCTCGTGAAGCAGAAGCAGAAAGCCGTGTTGTTGCTCCTCAGAAGCCTTGAAGTCCGCAGAAGACCGCTACAACAAGCTAGTCGGCACCGCCTATCTCACTGGGCGTGCCCACTGCAGGACTCTGCATATCCCCGGAGTAGGAGAACGTCCCGTTTTGGATGGGACTCCTATCTGCTCTGCGGGAAGCAACATCAAGAGGAAGTACGCAGAAGATCTTCCTGCACCACCACCCTCTCAAGCAGACGGTAAAGAAGAAGAAGTCGAAGAAGAAGAAGAGCCCCTCCCTTTAACTCAGCCTTTTCCAAAGGAGAATGAAGATCGCCTCCCCACCGCTTCGGATGAAGATTCCCCAGTTAGAGGCCTGGAAGATGCCTCCAACCTCATGGATGCCCAGGACCCCTGAGTGTCTACCGAGATGAAGATCCAATCATCATGGGATGAAGCTACCGGTCCGAGTTCAAGGAAGTGTCTGTGGAAGTCTGTACCCCTCGAAGTTTAGTTTGTCCCTTGTAGTCGCAGTGTAATCGCTAGTGGTCCTTCGCTAGTGTTGTACCCCCCCTGTTGTTTTAGTGAACCTGTGAGTGCTGCTTGTTTGTGTGAATTGCTTGTTGTGTGTGCCAGCAAGGCCCTTGTGCCCTGCTCCCCTTTTATAAAAAAAAATATATATAATAATCAAGAGAATTAAATGATAACATGAAGAAGTACCAGTGGTAAATGAGTATCCAGATGTGTTCCCTGAAGAGTTACCTGGAATGCCACCAGATAGGGATATTGAGTTCATCATTGACTTTATCCTTGGAACAGCCCCAATAGCCAAGCGACCCTACCGCATGGCAGCCGCAGAATTAGCAGAACTCAAGGAACAGTTAAGAGAACTCTAAGAAAAAGGATATATCAGACCCAGCTCTTCCCCATGGGGAGCACCAGTTCTCTTTGTCAAGAAGAAGGATGGAAGTATGAGGATGTGTGTAGACTACAGATCCTTGAATGAAGTGACCATCAAGAACAAGTACCCTCTGCCCAGGATTGATGACCTGTTTGATCAGTTAAAAGGAGCCAAGTACTTCTCTAAGATTGACTTGAGGTCTGGGTATTATCAAGATCAGAGAAGCAGATATCCCAAAGACAGCTTTTGTATCCAGATATGGTCAGTATGAGTTCACAGTTATGTCCTTTGGACTAACCAATGCACCGGCATACTTCATGAATCTCATGAACAAGGTGTTTATAAAAAAATTAGATAAGTTTGTCGTTGTCTTCATTGACGACATACTGATCTATTCAAAGAGTGCCGAAGAGCACGAGCAACATCTGAGAGTAATTTTGGAAAAACTCAGAGCCCACAAGTTGTATGCCAAGTTCAGTAAATGTGAATTTTGGCTTGAGAAAGTTGCCTTCCTTGGCCACATTCTGACAGCAGAAGGAGTTGCTGTAGACCCTGAGAAAGTTGAAGCAGTTACTCATTGGCCTCAGCCGACAAATGTGTCAGAGATCAGAAGCTTTCTTGGATTAGCGGGTTATTACCGCCGATTCATTGAAGGATTTTCCAAGATAGCCAGACCCATGACAGAACTTCTCAGGAAGGACAAGAAGTTTGAATGGACCCAGTCTTGTGAAGAGAAGACTGACAACAGCACCAGTGTTAGTCCTGCCTGACATTCACAGAGATTTTGTTGCCTACTGTGATGCATCCAGACAAGGCTTAGGATGTGTCCTAATGCAAGATGGTAGAGTCGTTGCCTATGCATCAAGGCAATTGAAGACTCATGAGCAGAATTATCCCACCCATGATCTGGAGTTAGCAGCAGTAGTGCATGCCCTCAAGATTTGGAGGCACTACTTAATTGGAAATAAGTGTGAGATCTATACGGATCATAAGAGTTTGAAATACATCTTTACTCAGCCAGATCTGAATCTGAGACAACGAAGATGGTTAGAGTTAATCAAAGACTATGATTTGGAAATCCACTACCATCCCGGAAAAGCAAATGTTGTGGCAGATGCCTTAAGCAGAAAAGCCTACTGCAACTACCTCATGAACCACAATGATCACCTTTCGACCGAGATGAAGAAGCTTAATCTGGAGATAGTGCCTCGAGCTCCTGTGAACAATCTAAGTGTGCAACCAACACTGGATGAACAGATCAGACTAGCCTAGCTCAAGGATCAAGAGATAATGAAGATCCGTAACCACACTGGAGAAAACAAAGCCCCAAACTTCAGAGTAGATGATAAAGGCACTCTGTGGTATAAAGACAGAATCTGTGTACCACAAGAAGGAAAGTTCCGAGAGATAATCATGGATGAAGCCCACAACTCAGCTTATTCCATTCACCCAGGATCTACCAAGATGTATCTTGATTTAAAGGGAAGGTACTGGTGGAATGGAATGAAGGCAGATATAGCCAAGTTTGTTGCAGAATGTGATGTCTGTCAGAGAGTCAAGGCAGAACACCAGAAGCCTGCAGGATTACCCCAGCCCTTACCAATCCCTGTGTGGAAATGGGATGAAGTAGGCATGGATTTTATAGTTGGTTTTCCTAAAACAAAGAAGGGATATAACTCTGTATGGGTAATAGTGGACCGACTCACCAAGGTCGCTCACTTTATTCCTGTACGAACCAACTATGGGGGAGACAAGTTAGCCCAGTTGTACATTGACAACATAGTGAAGCTACATGGAGTGCCGAGCAGAATTGTCTCTGATAGAGGTACCCAATTTACCTCAAGATTTTGGAAAAGCTTACACTCTGCTTTGGGAACTAAGTTGGATTTCAGCACTGCTTATCACCCTCAGACTGATGGTCAGACAGAAAGGATCAACCAAATTCTTGAAGATATGTTGAGAGCCTGTGCATTGACCTATGGCAAAGACTGGGAGAAGAGTCTAGCGTATGCTGAGTTCTCATACAACAACAGTTACCAAGCTAGCCTCAAGATGTCTCCTTTTGAAGTGTTATATGGCAGAAAATGCAGAACACATCTGATGTGGTCAGAAGTTGGAGAGCGTTCCCTTACAGGACCCTCCATCATTAAGGAAGCAGAAGAAAAGGTTGCAGAAATCAGAGAGAAGCTGAAGGAAGCACAGTCTCGTCAAAAGAGTTATTCAGACAAAAGAAGAAGGGATTTAAGTTTCCAGTTGGAGACTATGTATACCTAAAAGTCTCCCCAATTAGAGGTACACGTCGTTTCCAAGTCCGTGGCAAGTTAGCACCACGCTACATCGGACCTTACCGTGTGTTAAAGAAGATTGGTACAGTGGCCTACAGAATCGAGCTACCACCAGAGTTGGCAGATGTGCACAACGTCTTTCACGTGTCCCAGCTCAAGAAGTGCTTGAGGATCCCTGAAGAGCATGTCTCTGTAGAAACTTTGGATTTACAAGATGACCTACGATATCGGGAAGTGCCGATTAAGATTTTGGATGTAACAATCCGTCAGACCAGAGGATCAACAGTTCGTCTGTACCGTGTCCAGTGGAGTCGGCACACAGAGGCAGAAGCCACTTGGGAGCGAGAAGATGCTTTGAGGAAGGAGTATCCCCATCTCTTTGAGGACCAGCTTGAATCTCGAGGACGAGATTCCTTTAAGGGGGGTAGGTTTGTAACGCCCTGAAAATTTACCATAAAAATTCACAAATCAAATTGAAACCATAATAGGAAGTTTTTCAAAACTTTTTAAAATCTTCCCTCTTCCTTTTCCGTCTTGGTCTGTTTCGAACCCAACTCTCTGTATAACCTTGACACTACCCGCCTTTCCCTCTCTTTCTTCTGTTTCGCGCGCTAGCGTGGCACGCGCATGCCGCACCTACCACTAGACGAGCATTCACTCCTGAGCCATCTCGTCGCGTCTCGTCGTTGTCTCATCAGCCCAAGTTCACAAGCCACGCTCTTGGCCCCACCGTCTCATCAGCCCAAGTTCACAAGCCACGCTCTTGGCCCCACCGTCTCGTCAGCCCAAATCCACACACCAACTCCTGAGTCGTCTCGTCGTTGTCTTGTCAGTCTAAAACCATACGCCACACCATTGGCCCCGCCGTCTCGTCATTGTCTTTACCCTGTGCACTGGCACAGCACGCATGTTTTCTTTACCTACCTCGGTCCGCGCCTTTAATCTCGCCTACCCATGCCTTTATTCAGCCTGCCTGAGCCATCCCATTGTATGCACTGTCCGGCAGCTGCGCGACACACCAACTGGATTTTCCTGTCTGGTCTATTTTTCCCTTCTCCATCCTCGCGCGCTAAATTGCCGTCCAGCGCGTTTTTACCTTCACCTACCCAGTTACCGTCATTTATTCCTTCGCATAAGCTGTCACAACGCTCGGCCCCGCACGAGTCATCTTGTCACTTTAATTATCTCGAATGACCTGACGACACTATGCACTATGCTTGAGTCGTCTCGTCGTCTCAAACCACGTGGCGACACTATACACTATGCTTGTGTTGTCACGTCGCGTCGTCACATCAATTCATATCCACACCCAGCATATCATGCCCACTTGCGCGCACGCGCTCTCACATTACCTACCTGCCTACCGCCTTCACTCCACCTGCCCGCTCCCATCCCGTCGCTCTGCGCCGCCCACGCCATGTAGCGACGCACCGTCCAGGCCCCTCTCCTCTCTCTGCAGCTCAAGTCTCGTCGCCCAAAGCCGCACGCCTCGCATGCGCACCCACGCCACAAGTGGCCAAGTTGCTTGAGCGCTCGCGTCCCGTCGCTCCAAAGCCGCACGCCACGACGTCGGCCCCGCTGTCCCGTCCTTGCCGGCAAGCTCCCGCCTCGCCGCGCGCCTATAAATAGCCTTTCCCCGCAGCCCTCCCGCCACCGCGCTACCCAGACCAGCTGCAGGTGAGCGTCCTCCCTCCGCTTCTCTCTTTGTTCTGGTGTTTAACCAAGCACCGCCCCTCCGCATTGATCTCCCTTCCCGACACCGTCTCGCCCCGACCAAGCTGCCGTGGAGCATCCCCAACACCACTCCACCTCCCCGGCCCACTTAATCTACCCTTTTCCTTTGTCAACCGAGCACCACCAGCAGCCCAAGCACTCGTGTGCTGCTCGACTTGAAATATTCCCACGAATTCATTTTCGGATTATTCCAACAGCCTACACTATAAAATCCATATCTCCGCCGTCCGAGCTCCGATTGACCTGATTCTTCCTCCTAAATTCATCTAAAATCGAGCTCTATCCATTTCTACCAGTTCCATCTTTTGTAGAGCTCCTCCTCTATTTCTTTTGTATTTATTTGTGTTGTTTGCTTGTTTGCCGGTCGCGTAGCTAACGGAGAGTTCGAGTACGCGGAAGAGGAGGAGCAGGAACCAGGAGCCGGAGACTTCGAGCAGGAACTCCCCGAGGACGTCAACGAAGGCAAGTCACAATCCGTTTTCCCTTTGATCATACTGCTCCTATGTTTTATAAACACAACCCGTAGAAGCTATTTTATTGCATGAAATGATTGCCCTGATGATTGCAAAACCTTTGTGTAGTATGACCGAGACCACTGAGCCTTATATTATCTGTCCTATATTATTCCCTGTTAAACCTAGGATATCCATGTATGATAATATTTACGCATGGATGATTGCCTTGTTATAGAAATGCTTAGGACTGTGTATCACTAAGTGCTCTACTTATACTTAGCTTTTGCAAATGTGAAAACCGTGATTGGTGTTGTGTGGTAGTGGTAAGGTTGGGTGATAACTAAAGAAAGATGAATGAATGAACCTGGGTTAGAGCTGAGGTGATCCTGATGATGTTTATGGAAGATTAAGTGTCGCCTCTGTGGTGTGCTTATGACAAGTGATATGGGAGATGAATGCCGCCTCTGTGGTGGGTTCATATATGTGGAGATGATTGCCTTGGCTCGTATAAGGACCGAGTTGCTTGTGACATCCTACCTAGCCGTTTATTCAGTGCGACCACACTACCGTGTATGCGGCACGGCTTAGTCTAAACCCCGCCAGCTAGTCTGTTAATCGCCTGGAGCCTGGAGATGCAATGGGAGCCCATGGAGCAGGTGGACGTGATGCAGACGTGTGCGACCCGGTCGAGGACCTAGATCAGAGGCTAGACCCCTGGATAACTCCCATGGCGATTAGTCGGGACGATGCTGTGATGGGTAATGGCTTTGTGAGTCTTCACACCCACGTCATGGGTGGCTTGTGATGCACTCAGATTGTGGGTACAGCGTACAACCTCTGCAGAGTGTTAAAATCTATTCGAATAGCCGAGTCCACGGTCACGGACATGGCTTTGGTTCGGTCCAAGAACTAGCATGGGGTGGGTGCTTATCTCCTTGATGAGTGAGTTGTTTTGAGAATAGGTCCGGCCTTCCGCCGAAGGTTGTCGTGGACGGGGTGTCCGGCAACGTAAAACTTGACCAACCCATAATATCTTAATTTGATGCTTTTGCTAAAATGCTTTATAAACTGAACCCTTGCATGTGTAAAACTTGCTTTATTGCAATGTTAAACCTGATGGCCTGTACCTTGCTACTGCCAAATGCATACATTTATCCATTGATGGTAGGGTAAGGGTTGCGACTTGCTGAGTACTTTTGTACTCATTCTTGCTTGCTGATTACAGAGGAAGATCCAGACTTTGTCGACGCCGACGGTGAGGAAGACGATTAAGCTTGGTCTCGTCCGCACCCGAGCTGCCTGTGGCATTAGTCTACCGCTTAGTTGCTTCCGCTATGCCGTTTGATGACCTAGAAGTCATCTTCTGGTTTAGCTTTGTGTTTACTGTTGCCTATCTGCTACTGTTCTTGTTGCTTCTCAATCGACCCCTGCCAGGTCGCGACTTGTAATATCACCTGTTGTAAGACTTGATTGTACCAGCGACTGATCCAGGGACTGGTATAATAAAGTGTTTTAGCTCCTGGGATAACCGGGGCGCTTCAGGTGGTATCAGAGCCGTGCTTGGCTGTAGGACGTGACCCTAGGCTTGGACGAGAAAATTATTTGCAAAAGCTATTTTGGGAAAACTCCTTAGCTCTTTCCCCTCTTTTGCAAAACTCTTATTTAATCCCTCCTCTGCAGATGGAAGAAGATGGATGGGTGACCGACTACTGCTTGGAAACCCCTGGCTTTCCAAAGGTGCTACGTGATGCCATGGTCAGACTTGGCATTATGGAGCCTGCCGAGTATGTTGGAAGAGAGTATGAAGAGTTTGGCACTGAGCGCTGTGAAGTCACCATTCACATTGGAGCCAGTGATGACCACCCGGAGATGAAACCCTGGAACGTGACTACTACTGGGTCACGCTTCGCAGACACCTACCAAGCTGTGGCACGAAAGGCCCTTCGGTACTTGTGCCAGATGTATGAGAGGCCTATCGGTCGCTCGCCAATGAGGTTTTTCCCTCCCATGGAGAGAAACCGCCCCACTTGGCTTGCAAGGATGAGGACAATAGAAGGGCTGAGAATGGCTGAAAGAGATCCCACAGTGGTTGCGATGACCCGTTATCTGCTCGCCTTGGATGAGCTGTATGACGGAACCGCAGCCAGACTGCGAAGGTGCATCACTCGAGCTGAAGAAGCTGAGACACGAGTTAGGACCCTACGTGTTCAGCTAGCTGAAGCCAAAGCTCGTGAAGCAGAAGCAGAAAGCCGTGTTGTTGCTGCCTCAGAAGCCTTGAAGTCCGCAGAAGACCGCTACAACAAGCTAGTCGGCACCGCCTATCTCACTGGGCGTGCCCACTGCAGGACTATGCATATCCCCGGAGTAGGAGAACGTCCCGTTTTGGATGGGACTCCTATCTGCTCTGCGGGAAGCAACATCAAGAGGAAGTACGCAGAAGATCTTCCTGCACCACCACCCTCTCAAGCAGACGGTAAAGAAGAAGAAGTCGAAGAAGAAGAAGAGCCCCTCCCTTTAACTCAGCCTTTTCCAAAGGAGAATGAAGATCGCCTCCCCACCGCTTCGGATGAAGATCCCCCAGTTAGAGGCCTGGAATATGCCTCCAACCTCATGGATGCCTAGGACCCCTGAGTGTCTACCGAGATGAAGATCCAATCATCATGGGATGAAGCTACCGGTCCGAGTTCAAGGAAGTGTCTGTGGAAGTCTGTACCCCTCGAAGTTTAGTTTGTCCCTTGTAGTCGCAGTGTAATCGCTAGTGGCTCTTCGCTAGTGTTGTACCCCTGTTGTTTTGAACCTGTGAGTGCTGCTTGTTTGTGTGAATTGCTTGTTGTGTGTGCCAGCCAGGCCCTTGTGCCCTGCTCCCCTTTTATAAAAAATATATATATATAATAATCAAGAGAATTAAATGATAACATGAAGAAGTACCAGTGGTAAATGAGTATCCAGATGTGTTCCCTGAAGAGTTACCTGGAATGCCACCAGATAGGGATATTGAGTTCATCATTGACTTTATCCTTGGAACAGCCCCAATAGCCAAGCGACCCTACCGCATGGCAGCCGCAGAATTAGCAGAACTCAAGGAACAGTTAAGAGAACTCTAAGAAAAAGGATATATCAGACCCAGCTCTTCCCCATGGGGAGCACCAGTTCTCTTTGTCAAGAAGAAGGATGGAAGTATGAGGATGTGTGTAGACTACAGATCCTTGAATGAAGTGACCATCAAGAACAAGTACCCTCTGCCCAGGATTGATGACCTGTTTGATCAGTTAAAAGGAGCCAAGTACTTCTCTAAGATTGACTTGAGGTCTGGGTATTATCAGCTGAAGATCAGAGAAGCAGATATCCCAAAGACAGCTTTTGTATCCAGATATGGTCAGTATGAGTTCACAGTTATGTCCTTTGGACTAACCAATGCACCGGCATACTTCATGAATCTCATGAACAAGGTGTTTATGGAAGAATTAGATAAGTTTGTCGTTGTCTTCATTGACGACATACTGATCTATTCAAAGAGTGCCGAAGAGCACGAGCAACATCTGAGAGTAATTTTGGAAAAACTCAGAGCCCACAAGTTGTATGCCAAGTTCAGTAAATGTGAATTTTGGCTTGAGAAAGTTGCCTTCCTTGGCCACATTCTGACAGCAGAAGGAGTTGCTGTAGACCCTGAGAAAGTTGAAGCAGTTACTCATTGGCCTCAGCCGACAAATGTGTCAGAGATCAGAAGCTTTCTTGGATTAGCGGGTTATTACCGCCGATTCATTGAAGGATTTTCCAAGATAGCCAGACCCATAACAGAACTTCTCAGGAAGGACAAGAAGTTTGAATGGACCCAGTCTTGTGAAGAGAAGACTGACAACAGCACCAGTGTTAGTCCTGCCTGACATTCACAGAGATTTTGTTGCCTACTGTGATGCATCCAGACAAGGCTTAGGATGTGTCCTAATGCAAGATGGTAGAGTCGTTGCCTATGCATCAAGGCAATTGAAGACTCATGAGCAGAATTATCCCACCCATGATCTGGAGTTAGCAGCAGTAGCGCATGCCCTCAAGATTTGGAGGCACTACTTAATTGGAAATAAGTGTGAGATCTATACGGATCATAAGAGTTTGAAATACATCTTTACTCAGCCAGATCTGAATCTGAGACAACGAAGGTTGTCGTGGACGGGGTGTCCGGCAACGTAAAACTTGACCAACCCCATAATATCTTAATTTGATGCTTTTGCTAAAATGCTTTATAAACTGAACCCTTGCATGTGTAAAACTTGCTTTATTGCAATGTTAAACCTGATGGCCTGTACCTTGCTACTGCCAAATGCATACATTTATCCATTGATGGTAGGGTAAGGGTTGCGACTTGCTGAGTACTTTTGTACTCATTCTTGCTTGCTGATTACAGAGGAAGATCCAGACTTTGTCGACGCCGACGGTGAGGAAGACGATTAAGCTTGGTCTCGTCCGCACCCGAGCTGCCTGTGGCATTAGTCTACCGCTTAGTTGCTTCCGCTATGCTGTTTGATGACCTAGAAGTCATCTTCTGGTTTAGCTTTGTGTTTACTGTTGCCTATCTGCTACTGTTCTTGTTGCTTCTCAATCGACCCCTGCCAGGTCGCGACTTGTAATATCACCTGTTGTAAGACTTGATTGTACCAGCGACTGATCCAGGGACTGGTATAATAAAGTGTTTTAGCTCCTGGGATAACCGGGGCGCTTCAAAAGATGAGGAAATTTTCTTTGGGTGGGAAATTTTCTTTTCGAGCCCTTTTAATTCCAAAACTAGCCGAATTAGGAGGCAACGAATTGGTGTGGGGTCAAGGACCGTCCATGTGCCTATGCGAAAGCCGATTTTGGTTCCTCTGGCCTATGGTTTCATCCGCGATAAGGGTAAACATATTTTTGAGTCATACTGTAGAGTTTGTGCGCCCCCCCCCCCCCCCGACCACACACACACACAGGTGTAAAGCATCTCACCTGATATGTTTTACACTAAAACATGCCGAAGCCAAAACAAAAGGCTCATGGAAACAGCATGGCTGTTCGAATATCACTAGCTCGATAATTTTGTCTCATGCAGACATGAAGAATTCACAAAGCAGTTTAAATTGCACCAGAAGAGATGTAACAAGCATAGCATCGCAAATACTAGATTGTTACAGGTTTGTTTATGCGGCTCACACCTGACCACACTTAAAGTGACTGGAATAACCAAACCAATTAAGTTCGAGATAACCAAACCAAATTCATGCATGATTGAACACTTATCTAACCAGCGCACTTTTGTACATCACCAACCGCCAACTGGATTCTTACAGCATGAATGGGTCGGTAAGCTTGTAGTTGGCAGCAGAGGTGTCCATCATCTCCAGGCTGCACTTGCTGCTGTCGCCGAACACGACCTGAGCGGCGCTAGAGCCCCTCCTCTCTGGTGGCAGAAGCTCTCCGGCAATTCTCTTCTTGTAGATGAACATGCTCCTAAGCGACTTGGCCTCTCTGAGGAGGATGTTGGTGAAGGCTAGCTTCTGGCAGACCAGATTGTTCACCCTCAGAACAATCGTCTTGACACTGTTCTCAAGGCATAGGATCGGCCCTCTGCCGGCCAGTTCCTCGAAGTTGATTTGCTTACTCTTGTTGCTGTCGCTTTCAGATCCGTCCTCCATCTAAATGCATGCATGGGACAAAAAAAGAGATGAATTTATCATATGATCCATGTTAAAAAATATATCTTTGTGTGCCAGTGAACAACAGTTGTGTGTGTGTGTGTGTGTGTGTGTGTGTGTGTGTGTGTGTGTGTGTGTGTGTGTGTGTGTGTGTGTGTGGCCAATGAACAACAGTTAATTAACCAAGGAGTTGCATGGCCAGGATGATCAATGCAAAGTTGCAAACAAACTACTCTGTTGCCAACTACAATCATGTGAAGTTAATTAACCTTCATGTGAAGTGTCTCCAGCTGAGGGAAGTGATGCAGAGTTTTGAAGGCGTGGTCCAAGTCTGCCACATCGTGCACGTTGGTGAACAGAGCTACAATCCTCACCTGTTCCCACATGACTCCGATCTTTGACCGGACAACTCTTGAAGATGCCAAAGACATGCAGCCTCGGCGTTGGTAGTGGCACATTCTTGTCCAACTTGATGTAACGCGAAAGCAGCGGCCAAAGAAGCCGTTGTCGAGGGTGTCCATTGTCTCGGAGAGTGTGTGGGGCGACTGGTGGCAACTGGAGTGGAAAGAATGCTGCAGGCCATGGCGTGGCTCTTGCCGACTTATTTATCCAGCAGCTGGAGTCCTAAGCCTGCGATAGCTACATGCTACCAGATTGTTATATAAGTGGTCCCACCCAACACGCAAACAATCTACCAGACCTACGCAATTTGAAAGCACCAATATTCATGAATCTCGCCAATGTAGTAATTAATCAACAAAAGAATTCCATACATGGGAAGGATGGAAACTCACCTCCAACTAGATGCAATTGTTTTCCCGAACAATCTTTGCAAAGACAACACGCGGAGGGTTGTGGTCACCGCGGCGTCGTGAAAAGCAAGAGAATCTACTGAAAAACAAAGATCCTAGACCCCCCCCCCCCCCCCCCCCCCCCCACACACACACACACAACTCGATAATTTTGTCTCGTGCAGACATGAAGAATTCACAAAGCAGTTTAAATTTCACCAGAGTAACAAGCATAGCATCCAAGCAAATATTGCATCATTACAGCTTTTGTTCACGCCGTTCACACATGACCACATTGAACTGAAGTACAAAAATGACTCGAATCTGGAATAACCAAACCAACTTCAAAATAACCAAACCAAATTCATGCATGATTGAACACTTATCTAACGAACGCGCTTCAATTCATCACCAACCGCCAACCGGACTCTTACAGCATGAATGGGTCGGCGAGCTTGTAGTTGGCAGCAGAGGTGTCCATCATCTCCAGGCTGCACTTGCTGCTGTCGCCAAACACGACCTGAGCGGTGCTAGAGCCCCTCCTCTCCGGCGGCAGAAGCTCTCCGGCAATTCTCTTCTTGTAGATGAACATGCTCCTAAGCGACTTGGCCTCTCGGAGGAGGAAGTTGGTGAAGGCTAGCTTCTGGCGTACCAGATTGTTCACCCTTAGAACAATCGTCTTGACACTGTTCTCAAGGCATAGGATTGGTCCTCCGCCGGCCAATTCCTCGAAGTTGATTTGCTTACTCTTGTTGCTGTCGCTTTCAGATCCGTCCTCCATCTAAAAGCATGGGACACAAAAAAGGAATTTATCATATGATGTTAAAATATATCTTTGTGTGCCAATGAACAACAGTTTGTGTGTGTGCGCGCACGCGCGTGTGTGTGTGTGTGTGGCCAATGAACAACCGTTAATTAATAAATAGGAGTTGCATGGCCAGGATGATTAATGCAAACAAACTAACCTTCATGTGAAGTGTCTCCAGCTGAGGGAAATGATGCAGAGTTTTGAAGGCCTGGTCCAAGTCTGCCGCATCATGCACGTTGGTGAACAGAGCTACAATCCTCACCTGTTCCCACACAACTCCGATATCGACCGGACAACTCTTGAAGATGCCAAGGACACGTAGTCTGGGCGTTGGCGGTGGCACATTATTGTCCAACTTATGTACGGCGACAGCAGCGGCCACCACAGGAGCTGTTCAAGGTTGGGCACTTCCCCGAGGCGGAACATCTGCTGCCCACGCCCCACTGTGGTGATGCTTACCAAGTTCTAGCAATTGATCTCCAAATGCCTCTCGCTTGGCCAACGACTCAGTTTGCCGAGCGATAGGCTCAGCAGCGCCTGGCACCGCTGCAACAAGTCCTCGACGTCCTCCACTGCCATGTCCAAATTGTGCGCGCAGCCCGTCAGGGTGAGCTCCGTCAGGTGAGGGAGCGTCCACGCCGGATCCACGACGACGTCGCCGCTGCCATTGTTGTTGGTGGTGCGAGGAGTTTGTTGCCAGCGACAGTTGCAGAGGCTCAGCGACCGGAGGGAGCTGCACTTGAAGACGACGGAGCGCGGCAGACGGAGAGGGCCTCGATGGGACGATGGCATGGCGAGGACAAGCTCCTCCACGACCCCAGCACGGGACAGCATGTCCAGCCACCCGGACACCGTCTCCTCCGCCATCATGGTCTGCCTGACGATGAACCGGAGAATGGAGGGGTGGTGCACGCCGAGCAATGAGGTGATGATGTTGCAACGTCACAACGACAGTTGGTTACTAGTTGTTGGCGCTTTCTAGGTACCCATTTTATGTGACAAATATAGTGTTTTTAATACCTTATTATGTCATTATTGCTAACAATTAACCCCCATTATCATATATATGTGTAGTTTCTGTGTATTTGAAAGTATTTGCAGGAAACAGGCGAAACTAAGGAGACTACGGATAAAGAGCTGATGGAGGCCCAAAACGGAAGAAATTGGAGGTCGTGCCGGTCGGCACAGCCCCCGTGCCGACCGGCACCAAGAAGTTCGAGCCCAAACATGAAGCCCACTCGGAGAATATGAAGCCCAAAAAAAATATCAGAGTCGGAGTCAGTGAAATCCAGCCCTCAACCGGAATGAACTAAAAAGAGAAGATCTTGGTCACGAAACGGGGGGACGAACAGACAGACAGAGGTTTTGACCTAGGTTGAAGGTTGTGGCGGCGAGGATGGCGATCACCCATCATCACCACCAAAAAGGAAGACCGTGCCGACCGGCACACTGCCGTGCCGATCGGCACTTGTGGGACCACGCCAAAATCCCGCATCCTATTGTAGCCATGTTCATGTGTTGCAGTATGATGCGTGAGTAGATCTCATATTCTCTCCGTGGTGAGGGAAATCTGGTTATGTAACTCTCATACTTACATTACTCTTTTGATGTGTTCAGTCTATGTGATGCTTAAATTCGTATCCGATCAATACGTGTTTATTACATAGTGTAAGAAACCAGTGGGGAGCTATTAACCCTTGTCGTGACAGGATCGGGGCGAACGAAACCACCATGTCTTGTAGAATGCTAAACCTATCAATCGGCCATTAATTAGAGTTGCATGCCAGTACCCCAAACCATAGGAGAGAATCCCTTTCATAACCTTGTTACAACCGCAAGCTCTTTCACTTCTAGTTGTTACTCATCCTTCTCATACACATCTTTGCTATATTAATCTAGTAGTTTAAATAATAGTTTAAGTCCCGCTTGTTCTCTGTGATTCGATATTAAACCTTGGAATACTCTAAGGGAAAAAGTGCTACAACTGTACACTATACACTTGCGGTATATAAGTGGGTGCGTTACAAACGACCAACACTAGTGCTGCTGGTGAAGCCCGCGCCACAGATCGTTGTCGTCGATGATGTCGAGCCGGTAGTCTGGGGACGAGTACACGCTCCGCCATGTCTTGGATTGCCGGCTCATCCACGCGGCCTCGGTGGCGCTCAGCAAGGCGAGGATATAGCCCAGTATGCTCCGAGGAAGAGAGCTGAGCCTGTCTGCTGGTGCATCTCTGTCCTCTTTATCAGTGGGATCATCCTGTTGTCTTGAGCTCCCACGGACAACACCACGTTGTGCAGCCGACAGGGTAACTACTGTTGCCTTCCTCTTCTTGGTGCTGGGGTTGCATGGCGCCATGAAGCCTAGCTAGAGGAACAGGGGAAAAAACAGACGAAATAAGATTGTAAACTGACAAGGATGTGTCAGAGACATTTTCACAAGAATTCTTCTAGATTTGCCTAGCTATACGTAAACCAGATATATTAAGTAAAAATACGGTCATGCCTTTGTTACTCGGAGTTATTCGTTGCGTACTATGGTGAGCTTCATGCGTAAGATCAACATCAACACTCCAGTCAAAAAAAAAAAGATCAACATCAACACTACTCCTATATATCAGTGAACTAACCAGCAAATTTAGACGGCCCATGGGCATAGCCGTTTCATGTGCACGACACCAATACGAGGCATGAAGGAACAACATGCATGGTGTGTGCTCCCCCCCCCCCCCCCCACCCCACCCCCACAAAAAAAAGGAACAACATGGTGGCTGCCAGCCCCGCACAGCCTAAGCTGTCTCAAATTTACGCAATTCAAAAATATTCGCGAATCTCATCCACATAGAAATCAACAAAGGACTTCTATATATAGGGAAGGATCTACAACTCTGGTAAGCACGGATTTAGCTATCATCAAATTCTGATTAAGGGGAAGGAAGGATCTGAAACTCACCTCTCATGAGATCCACACTTTCCCTAGAAAACTCCCCCGAAACAACGACGCGACAGAGGGTTAAGTTGTGACGGTGACGAGGGTGTGGCGAAAGGGCGGAGGGTTGCAACGGCGGCGAGAGGGTTAAGTTGTGACGGTGACGAGGGTGTCGCGAAAGGGCGGAGGGTTGCAACGGCGGCGACAGGGTTAAGTTGTGACGGCGGCGAGAGTGGTGGTGGTGGGGGGGGGGGGGGGGGGCGAGTGGAAACCCTAGATCCAGGCCTTTGTAGTGCTTTTTATAGGGTATTTTGATTTGTATGAGTAGGCTAGGTCTACATGGGCCTTGGGCCTAATTCTCGGGGCCCTTGGTAATAGAGAAAGACAATTTTACCCCTCGATGAAATCCAACTACCATGATCATACATCACAAGATACTCTCTCCCATCCTCATCCGTCAGACCTATCATCCTGCATCGCCGCTCGGTATCTCCTTGCAAGACCTCTTGACTATGGCCCGTGCCGCTACTCAGTCGAAGACCACCTCACCATCGTTAGAAGTCCCCCAAGGTAAGTGCATGCTGATCATGAGCGTGAGGCTCTCGCTAGCTTGGTGTGGCAGGACTTGGGTGGCTTGAGACACATCCGGTAGCCTGCCTCTGCGTCTCCTTCTCTCACCCATAGCCACTTCAGGTTGAGCCTACATCTGAGAAGGCCATACTCGTCGATGTCTTCATCGCACATCCCTCTACCACTCGCTTCCAGATGAAGCCGGGTGGAGGTGGGAGAAGATAAGATCCGGTATTGAGGTTGCGAGGGAGAAGGGAAGAATCCAAGACTTTTGGGCCTAATATATGCCTAAAATCCTTTGCATTTTTTAGGTAAAATTTCAGTGCTTAAATTTCTTACGATAGAGGCAGCAGAAAACATTTTTCCCCCATTGCCTTCAAGTCTAGCATGTGCAATTACATGGCTTATAAAGCTAAATAGGATATTAGGCGGGCTCTTTAGATTCTATAACTGAAATCAGTGCCAATCAGACAATGTAACTTTTCAATCAAGCGCACGATGCAGAATACTTCACGTGTTGATCTTGCATTTAGCTCCTCTCCTTGCTACGTACAAATAGTGGCTGAACCACACAGCGCTGGAGCGTGAACAAAAATATAAAGATGGTCAAATGCTGTAGTATATTGGAGGCCCTTCAATATCTTATTGGAATATATAATAGTTACTAAAAATATCATTTTAAATTTCACCACTAATATTTTACCTGTACCAGAATGTTAGCATAGTTTGTTTTTAAATATTTGCATTATTTTTTTAATTACTTACCGTTCTTTTTTGTCAAGTCATTTCTACATGATGCTACTACTAGTAACAAAAAAAGAACAATGCTATGGAGAAGTTACATAGAAAAATATACAAATATCAAAGTGGTCTCATTTTACACGTGACTACCTGCTTAAGAAAATTATAGGAAAACAAAGACTGCAACGCAAACAAAAATTACCCATAGTAGCCTAGTAGAAAGCAAATGGTTGTTTGGGCTGTGGGCTGTTTCCTGCTGGACTATTTCATTTATTGGGCCCCGGAGGTGCTGCCATGTGGCCCATTGTGTGGAGGGCATCCTCATCTTTCTATGCGTCACCTTCTCTCCAACATTGTCATCCGCAATGATCTTATTGTGCATGATCACACATGCAGTTATGATTTGACGCCACAAGGTCTTCTGGTCCTAGAATCCGAACGGTTCATGAACAATAGCAAACCTCGATTTCAGCACACCAAAGGCTAGCTTATTAGCTTCCTTCCTTTCTCCTCCTTGTATTGCATCAAAGTGTGTATTTTTGTTACCTTGACGTTTTGAGGTTGTCTTCACAAATATGTACCATGATGGACATATGCCATCTGCAAGGTAGTAGCCCATGTTGTATTGATGATCATTAACCTCAGAGTTCACTGGAGGATCCTCACCAGCTGCTAGTCTTGCAAAAAGCAAAGACCTTTAGAGCACATTAAAATCATTACGAGAATCGGGCTGTTGGAGTTGCCCTTACTAGCTTCACTAATGGCAGTGCTCCCGATCTCCCTTCCCTTCACTAATTGGGGGGGGGGGGGGGGGGGGGGGGGGGGGGGGGGGGGGGGGGGGGGGGGGGGAGCCGAGCCTCCTCTGATGCCTCGTTAGATCTGTCACTCTGTCACTTTGTACAAAGCTGAAATTTTTTTAGCAGCACTATATTGTACGGCCTCTCGTTGTACCATCGGCATCTGACCACAACATCGAACCATCCAAATGCAATGGAGATCAAAGAACGTTTGACGTCGGATGTACAGCGCTAGAGTCAGATGTGCAGCATGCTAATTTATTCTTGCTAAGGTGCAAGATTATGTAAGGAAGAAACTTCTTTTAAAATTACTCTCTTCGTCTCAAAATAGTTGACGTAATAATGATGTTTTAGCTCTAAGCACGAGAATAGAGAAGTGATGGAAACAAAAGAGAAGAGAGACAAAAATTAGAGATGTACTCCCTCCACATCGAAATACTTGTCATTCAGGTGAGCGAGATTTTGTAGATTTTTTTAGTCGCATTTTTGGAACAACAAAATACATAGGGAAAATTTTCTTTTGTGAACTAAAACATTTTTTTATTGAAGCTACAATATTTAGTTCATAGGTGACTAAAATCGGATATTTTTTTATCACGGTCTACGGACAAACAAAATGCATACGTGGAACATTGATTTATTAAAACTGAAATGTTCTTTTATTGAAGCTGGAACATTTATTCAGTACAATTGAGGGTGAGTGGAAAGATTTTGATGTTTAGATTCATATCTAATTGTTGAAAAAATGACCGAGAGCTTAGCAAAATCTCAATCACACGCCTTTAAAGAAAAAAATGAGGCAGCACAAGTGACTGCAACTGAATTCCTTCCCTTTCCGAATCCATAATTTACGTATTATTTTTTTTTCTAAAAAGGAAATTAACAATTGGGAGGAGAAAAAAATCTAACCTAACTAATGACACGTGTTCGTCCCGCCTCCCGACTCCCGAGATATATAGAAGGGAACGCTCTAGTTGTCTCCTCTCTCCTCGTCTCACGCCTCGTCTTTCTCTCTCTAAACCCTAGCGCCGCACCCGGGCGCCCGAGCAATCCTAGGTTTTCCGCGCGAGGTGAGCCGCCGGACCTCTCTCCTCGCTCCGTTGGGGCGCGGTTCTCGCTGTTCCGCGGCGGCAGCTGGTTTCAATTTTGGTTTTGATGCCGATTTGGTTTGGTGGCTGGTTCTTGGTGCAGGCGAGGGGGATTGGACCGGCGGGATGGCGGAGGAGAAGGTGGGCCGGATCTTCGTGGGCGGGCTGTCGTGGAACACCACGGAGCGCACGCTGGAGCGCACCTTTGGGGAGTACGGCAAAGTCATCGAGGCGCAGGTATAGCGACGGTTCTGTCCCTGCGGTGATGCGTGTGATTTTCAGCAGATTATTAGTTGGGAGTCCCTGTTTCGATTTGGTTTGACGGACGAGCCAAGTTGTTTTATCCTCGAAATTATCGTGCTGAGAAGATGGTGACTAGGGTACATGGGTCTGTTTTGTTAATCCCTGCGTAATTGCCTGGTTTGTTAGTTAGATACATAATCGGGAAGAAATACCGCCTTTTGGCAATCAAAACAATTTCCATTGGGGCAAAGGATTGCAAAGTAAAAAAATATATATTTTTGTGTTCCACTGCGAAAGAAAGATGTGAAACTGATTGTTGGAACTTGGATTTTCTTAGTTTAGTTGATGAAATGTGAATTGGTTATCAATTTGCCAAATAAGTTATGTGCTCTGTGATATTAGTGAAGTTATATGCTACACCATCATAACTGCCCCACAAAATTAAAGCATGCCACTTGGTTGTATTGGATATCATTTGAACCACGTGTGAGTAAAGAAACAGAATTTTCTCCTTTGAATAAATTTGGCAACAAAGCTTATGAGTAAGCTTATGTTAACTGGAGCATGCCAGTTTTCTTGTAGATTTTCGTTAGGCCTGCTTTTTTTTTCATGCCTTCCTTCTTCAATCTAATGGCAGTTACTTATTCGCAGAGGCTGCGTTCACTTCCGTTTCATATTTTAGAAAGTACCTGGAAAGGGATTTCACTAATCAATACAGTTCCACTGGTTAATATTTTTGGGGCAGCGGTTTCAGTAAAAAACAGTTGGAAGTTTCTGCACTGTTAAGAGTCAATTTTCATAGATGTTCTCTGTTGTTTGAGCAGACTCACCGACCTTTCATTGCCATCCTAGTACTTAACTGATGTCAGCTTAAGATCACAGAAAACAAATTGTCACCGCTATGGTTAAAGAGTGCCATGGGACAAAACTTGATTGCCAGTGCTGGATAGTGGATACAAATTTCGGGAAAGTTCATCCTTACAGATCAGTTTGATAAGAAAGGCACAGGAACTCTGTTGTCCTTTGATTAGTGAGGCAGTGCAGGTGATGCTGAAGAGTGATCATTATATGCTCATCTGTGCTTACGCTTGCTTGTGAGATATTATTTTCAGTGCCCATAGTGTCCTTCCCTCTGTAATGGAAATGCTTAGTCTTACGCACACAAGAACAATATAAGTTTAGAAAATTATTTAGATGTTTGATGTTGCTTTTGCCTTATCATAAAGGAACCTGATTAAGTAAATCCTATTGTTAGAAATTCAGCTTTTATATTAGCATTTGCACCTATTCTGGTGGAAAAGATGACTGGTCTCAGCTCAGTTTGTTGGGTTGGAGTTAATGGTTCCGCAGCACGTGGACTGCACACACAAGTGTCTCTTTCAGAAGCTCTGCTGATTTCCTTTGGGCCCTTCAACAGTGTTTGTGGTTTCTTGATGCTTCAAGTCCTGACTTCTGACCATACTATGCCTCATAATTAGCGCTGTGTACCGGCAGGGCAGCTAAAGCAGGTTGTGATTTGCATACAGCATATGAGATATGATATAAAGATTGGCTGCTACTGTTCTACAGCTGTATATGATGGTTTCACTGGCTTGCATACTTGTTCATGTCACCCAGTTTGTATGCGCATGTTATTGCTCCTTTGTTAGTGATACATTTTATTTGGCTGTTCACTATATATAGTTGCTATATTCCATCAGTTCACTTTCGTTGTATGTATAGGTTGTAGTCGAAAGGGACACAGGCCGTTCCAGGGGTTTTGGATTTGTTACATTTTCAGAACCTCGGGCTGTGGAAGCTGCCATTCGGGGAATGCATAATGGAGAACTAGATGGACGTAATATTTCTGTGAACAAAGCTCAACCTAGGATGAACACTGATGATGGTTATGGATATGGGGCTGCTGGTGGTGGTGGTGGTTACTCATCTGGTGCTAGAGGTGGATACCGCAGTGGAGCTGACGCTGTTCCAGCAGCAAGTGATGATTGCTTCAAATGTGGCCGCCCTGGACATTGGGCTCGTGAATGCCCTTATTCAGATGGAGGCAGAACTGGAAGATACTCTCCTGCTTCGAAGTATGGTGGTGGCACTGTGGGACGTGGTGACCGCTTTGGAGGATCAGACCGTTTTGCTAGCCGCTACGATGATGATCGATATGATGGTGGGCGTTACATGGAGAGCAGGGATACCTACTACGGTGCTGGAGCTGGGCGTGATCGTTATGCCAGTGATCGCTATGCGCCTGCAGCAGATCGCTATTCTGGTGACAGATATAATGGTGCAGATCGTTATGCATCAAGTGGCTTTTCCAGGGAAAGAAGTTATGAGAGAGATGGAGGACGGGCCAGTGGAAGTTACTACCGTGATGATCCTAGGGGCTCTGGTGGTTATGGCAGAGGTGGAGCACGTGTGGGGAGTGGTGGACCTGCTCGCTTTGGTGGGAGTTACAGAGATAGACCTGCTCCCTATGATCGTCCTGCCAGGGGAGCTCGCACTTATGATGACCGCTACTGATGAAGGTTACCTTGGAGCAGAACAGAGATCTAGTGTGCTTCAGCTATCGATCTATACTTCTATTTTTATTTGCTATGTTGATGCCTCAACTCTGTTTGGTAGTGCAGTTTGTTTATTTAGTCAAGACAATGCATCAGTATTTGAATTGTTAGTATGTTGGTACAATAAACTGTAGGCAGTGTGTGATTCGGGGTTCTTCAGTCATGTTTGTGCAAGTACTATGCACTTTTGTTAAAAGCAGCATGTAATCCTTGAATTAGTCCACAGTCCTGGATTTGTGATAACTCATCGAAGCTGTTGTGAAAATATTCTATCTTTGCATGATCTTTGCACAAAGAATGGTGAGTGTTCATTGCCAAGGGGGCACACTGCTTGTCTGTTGAAAGGGATGTTCACACCTGTATTTGCTGGACAATTGACCAATTTGCTCTTCGGCTCTTTTATCCCTGGGTTGTTCCTCAGAAATCAGAAATGCATAATTGTGTCAATGGACTGTTTTCTGTGTACTGAGTGTGCGAAGCCGAGAAATATATGGTTCGTGTATACGCAGACCTCTTGCAGGGTGTTAGGTTTAGGGATTTTTTATTGGAAATTTTTAGTGGTATAATACATGCGCTTGAGATGTCATGTGATATGTTCAAATATACTAGTAGCGATCAAATGCTGCAGATGTTGAGTTACCGTACAGCAAAAAAAAAAAATTGAACTGATTACCGTACAGCATTTTACTCCACTGAAGTCACTACTTCCTACCGTACCATCAGCAGTGTGTAACTCTGACCGTTATGTGGTTCATGCTGATGTGTCTTCTTGATTCATTGTTCGCTTGCACATTGTGTACTGGATCAATAGAAAGTTTGGATTGGCCAGTACATAGTTAAATTGTGCTGTTCTTTTTTTTCTTCTATTTTTTCAATCTTCTTGTTGTGTTATTGCTGTTAAACTACTCACCGCTTATATATAAGTTATATTTGAGTCAGATATCTCACCTTTTTATGTTGCGCACCTAATTTGAATCTTGATCGCACTTCTCGATGTGGAACATGTGACAATGTGAGCAGTACTTACTCCAGTGTTCTAAATATGCACATCGAACTATAACGAAAAGTAGAGAATGCCCGTCCGCATGCAAGCAATGTATAGACAAGCTTACAGATCTGTAGAGGATGCTAATGACGCAAAAGATATACAGCTAAACATGGTGAACTGCTCACCTTTCATTTAGAACAGGCACATTAGTATTATAGTACGCACGATCATCCCTAATTTTAAACTTTCAGAAATCACGAAATACAACGGGAATAGACCAACATAATTGGAACACCTGTATTATGCCTTTTTCTTTGTGTGTGCGTGCGCGCGCGCGTATTTTTGTTGGCTACAATTGCCTTAGTACATGGCATATGCTTATCCGGACAGCATTTAGTGGCATATCAGATACCAACAACTGAATCAGTTACGCTCTTGACTTTACCATCTCCTCCAGTTCCCTACGGTCCAATCTTTCTTGACAGAGCAGCAAAGGCCTTGCTAACATCATATATCAGTACTTAGTACAGCAGATCCATTCCTTATTTACATTCAGCTATAGGATTATAGAGTACCTTCAGCACATTACAGACTGCGGTAGAACCTTATACGGATTTAGGATTGAACTGGGATCCAGCAGCTTCTTGATGGAGGCCATCAATTGCACCTGATCAAATTATAACATCAGTTGAGATTTAGCATCTCGCATGGAAATGCATAGCTATGTTACTTGTGAATTAACAGAAATGCTGAAGAATCAATACAAGCAATGATGGAGCTTCGTTGTGGCCAGGGGTGTGGATTGTTTGTAGCGTACATTCTGTGTTACATTACCATTAAAGCTATCCAGCATTGGACAGGGAGACAAGTAAAAAAAGGAACTGAGCTATGCCACATGTCAAAAGAACATTACGCATAGTACAAATGGTTCCCAGCTTGAACCAAAACATTCTAATGCAAGAGAAAGGTGGGGTGCGTACCGACCTTGGGTTGTTAAACCTGTCATAAGGTTCGTCTATCAAAGATTTGCCAAGCAAGCAGGTAGGTCGAACGAAAATGTAAACTGAATTAATGCAGTGTACTTGGTCATTTTCCTCAACTCGTCATGAACTTGGGCATACTTGGTGCATGTGGTACTACTGTACTAGGACGATATGGAAAGACTTACTGCTTCGGGTGATTTGCTGTAGTGAATCTTCTCAGCTTTCATTAGCCCCAAACCGTGCTCTGCACTAATACTTCCTCTTTGTACTGAAGTCCACTCGTAGACAAATGGTTCAATTTGTGCCAGAATCTAACATTCCATTGGAGATTCAAATTAAGAAGGTTTTCACAAACAATCGAGACAGTGAAGCATAAGTGTAAAATATACTTCTAATATAATCCAAAAACATACATTATCATCATATTTGCTTGATACGATATTCAGATGCAGATTCCCATCTCCAAGGTGGCCATAGCCCAATACCTCCGCATTATCACCTAGAAAACCGAAGTATCAAGTTAACTGCAGCCCATAGATTTATTATTGTTAGATCATATTTGAAAATTACCAACACGGCTCCGCATTTCTTCAACAATATCATAGAGCTTCTCGACAGGTATGGATAAGTCATATTTGTACACAGCCCCAACTTTGACAGATGCTTCTGATATACCCTACAAAAACGTAACAGAAGCAGACCCATTTTATTATTACTTTTGACAAGGTAATACAAGTGATGCCATTACAAATATTGATCATACAGTAAGACTGTAACAATGAGCATTCACATTGAATGTTAGTTATATCTTGCTAGTTCAGGATGTTTACTAATAGTAACTATATGAACAGTTTGATGTTGATAGTTGACAAGGTTCAGGATTGACATCATTAAGCTTAAAAAAGAACCGCATGGTGTTTGACTATGGGATGATAACCTCACGGATTCGCCAAAAATTTGATGCTTGACTAATATCCTGTGCTATAACTCCATCAGCTACCAGACCATCTTCCATTGAACGCAACAAAAAAGCTTCTAGCTTTGTTCTACAGAGAAATCCAAAAACAAATGGCAAGATGAGAAATGAAATAATTTTCAACACAAATTATGCAGGTGAACTATCTAATCTCAGTAGCTGCAAGTTGGCCTAATTTCAGTAAATACAAGCTGCCATGGTGGCACATTCATAGGTTAGTTCTCAAGTTTGTGTCAATATGATAGTGTCAATTGCCAGGTCCTACCTTGATAAATTCAAATATGCTGAAGGGTACAAATAAAGCAATCTGGGACAACTATGAAAGCAGATGCAAAGTCTGTGATTATTTGACAAGTCCCATTAACAAAATAATCAACTAAATTTGGTATCACATTTTCCCTAAATAAATTGGCAGCACGCAGAGATAAAGAATGAAAAGGCAATAGCAGTTTAAGAAGTCCCACTATCATGAAACAATTCATGAGACAACGAAACACTGTTGCAGCAAGTTGATATAACAAGAACTTACTTGTCATAAGACTCATCACTTCCTGTGGTCTCAATTAAAACATAAAATTTGTATGGAGACGCAGGTAACGGATTATGAACTCCTTCCAAATGTCTCATGGCCTCCAAAAGAAAATAAGCCATCAGTATACTCAAACTAGACAAGATAAAGATTTCGTCGTAAAAAGGACTAGGAGCACCTGGGTAATCATGTACGAATATCAAAGCATACTTCGTTCAACCAATCCTGTCTAACCTGGTGAGGGACTAAATGCAAACTTGTGACCTAAAGTGGTATGTCTATTTAACGGGGCAATGTTGAACATATTTATGGGTCTTCCTCCTACTCTAAGATGTATAACTTGCTTGAAAAAGGTTTGTACCAGATCAATACAGTGGTGATCCATGAACTCAAATGCAGACAGGATCTCACCCAAGTTCCTCTTAGCTGCCAGCAGTAATTTCTGAGAACAAACCAGTAAGCAGTAATCACTATCATGAAGATTTCATACGTACACTTCAAAAAAGGGGGGTGAACAATGATGAATATATAAATGAAAAGGATGTCTCAAGGAAACTTAACCTGGCAGCTTATGTAGTCATTGCATGATAGAAATGCAACATTAGTTGAAGGTAGCTTTGCAGGCGTAAGTATTGAAATTTTGGTGACTACTCCTAGCGAACCCTCACTTCCTGAACAATAAGTTGTTTATTTACTAAGTGTTTTCTATTATACAATTTTCTTTTGGTACAGTGTTCATAAAATAGTAAGAACACTCGATTCATACCGACAAACAAGTGCTTTAGGTCATATCCAGTGTTGTCTTTCCGTAAAGTAGTAAGCATATCAAGGACAGTCCCGTTGGCCAGGACAACTTCAAGACCTGTTTAAGAAGGAATCAATCGCTGGGAGCTAAGTGCAAGAAATGCTCATTGCAAGACCTTATAATGCATTGAAAGAACTAAAACAACAAAATGATGACTTCACTGTCGCTTGCAAGATAGTTTGACAAAAAAGTCATTCCTACTGAATTGAAGATCAAAGTGAATTTGCTCCAAATAATTCAGAAGGGAAATAGCATACCAGGCTCAATACTTGTACCTACCAAGTACATTTCCATGAAGCGAACCATAGCGTATGAAACGCAGGCCACCGGCATTAGTTGAAATGTTTCCACCAATGTGGCAACTACCTTTCGCACCCAAGTCAAGCGGCATAATAAACCTACATAAGAAAGACATAAGTACATTTTAGATGTGTTGCTCATCAGGTAACCAGATTAAATGGGGCATTGTGTCCATGGCTCCATGCAACAGGTAAATTTCGATGAATGAGAAATGCACTTTATTGGGTAGCTAAAATATAATGAAAATTTTCATTGGATGAGCTGTGTATGACTAACAGACCATCCGTTGACAAACACTCCATATACCTAATACAATAACTATGTATACATTGTGCAGTAATAATGAATAGAAATTAAAATCAATCAAGGACACTAAATATAACCTTACCCTTCATTTTCCACGAAGGTACTTAAATTCTCCAATACACAACCAGCTTCACAAGTAAGAATACCATTTACCTAGTAACATCATAATAAGGAAACTTAGATCTGGACATCTTTATGTGACATACTCAGAGAATTCTTGTCAATCTTTGTATGCCTTTGAAAAATCAAAGGATTATAACATGATAACAATTCAGGTACTGAATCTAGAGACGGAAGTTGAACTCACATTGTCAAAGGAAATGATTTTGTCCATCTCAGCGAGGTTAACGATCACCTGTAAACAAGGGGTTGAAACATTTCTTATCTTCAGGCACAAGCACAAAGAAGAAGGAACAATTCAAACTATAAAATGTAGGACCACGGCATATAAAGTATATATATAAAATCTACGACATCATTAAGCATAAGAATAGGAAATACGAACAAGATATAAAAAGATTAACAAAAACTAGTAAAACGGTAAGCATGGTTGTGAAAATTCAACGAGGCATGTGTGACATATCACCCATATTTCATCTAGTCAATCCATGTAAACCAGCAGTTCAAGATTCTGCAGGTACATAGTTCATTTTCATATATACGAGCAAGGAAACGGTTTCATGATTTGCATCAAACAAAACTAATGAAAATAATTATAGCAGCACAATGGGTGGTTTCAAGCATAAAAAGGAAGAGGAAAAAAAAGCTCTGGGATTACCTCATCGTAAACAGGCACACTACCACCTACAAGGCCTGTGTTGCCACCCTGTGGAACCACAGCCAATCGTCTGGAGTTGCAATAAGAAAGAATCTTAGAAACCTGGAAACAAAATGATTGAATAACTTTTACAAACTCTTTTTTTTGGGGACAAGAATAGAAGACAGGACATATGAGTTAGTGCAACAAGAAAGCATTATTTTTTGGAGGAATGAAGAAAGCATAAATTCATGAAAAGAACATCTAGATAACAAAAGAATAAGTCCAGCACAGTATTATGCCATATGCTACATGAAGTGGTTTGATGATACCCTTATCTTTGCAGTTGCAGATTCATATACTTTTTTGCATTCTTCATGGCAACGCAGGGAATATAGATTCGCACTGACTCTACAACATTTTATTTGAAAGACTGATATTTTGTATGCTGGGAATTACATATTACTTTATGTACGAATATATCAAATATGTGAGATAAAATGATCACCAAGATACCACAATACTATGGGCAAACAAAGTGAACAGATCAGGAAAAGGCACCAGAAAAAACACGAAGGGAGAGTGGTAACAAAGGAAAATAGTGGTGAAATAATTGATCCAATCCTCATTGTAAAATAACTGAACCAATCCCCATTTTGGAGAAGCATCAAGGTGCATCTTAACCCATCCAAACATAAAAGACTAACGAGCACCGAGGTGATTGCAAGCATCATACAAAGGTTAAACTACAATGCCAGTAAGACATTTTAAAGGGAAAAAGAGAGGCAACGAAAGGGATGCCAATGGAATGATGGTAGTTACTTTGCTAGTATCATACTATCGGTGAGTCAGAATCATGTGGCAATGGCATTGCAAGTATGTGACATTCATGAAACTTTAAATTTCTTTTCTGACAACATACCTCAGCAGTACTTTTTGGTAAGAGCAACAGCTGACTTGCACCCCTGTACTTGCCCATCCAGTCCACGTTTGCAACTGCTACCCTGTCTTCATCCTGAACTACACCACTGTCACCCAAAACACTCTTGAAGTAGGAAACATCGTCAGAGTTCAGCACTGCATAGGCTGGATTCCTCTGAATGTGTGTTGCTGCAGTACCAAATGCACGCTTTTGAACTTCAGAAGCCTTATCAGCACTTTTCTGAACATCATGTGTTCCTGTGGTTCTAGGCCCGTGTTGAGGGTGACGTGGACTTGGAACCCAGTGGAAGCTTCGGCGAGAATTCACAATGTTGTTCGAGTATCCATTTTGGGTATGAGTCATGCCTGACATTCATGATTTATTGTCAGTTTACAATCAAAAAGCATGTTTCCCAGTTCTATCTAGATCATTAGAGAGACATGTTTTCAAAATGTATCTTGGCTTCTAGGGAAATGTCTAGCTGCATTTGACTATTGGTTATGTATTCTTCAAGCAGTGAAAATTGTAAATATGCTCGAGCAGTGGAACTTTATTCATTACTTGTTAGGATAATCCAACACTAGTTGAGCACACTTATTAAGCAATAAAATGGAGAATAGGACCTATCTATAAGTCAAAAGTATTTCCTGTAACAATGCAACCGAAATCACAGAGTGAGTGAAGCACTGACTAAAAATCTGCAGCTGCTTAACTTATGTGTTAAAAATCCCTCATAGACAAAAAATCAGGCCTATAATCACTATTAACAAAGTGCATCAGTTTGATCGCTCAAGAGCATTCATAATCGCCTACAGCGAAGCTATCCCGGCCCCCCCCCCCCCCCCCCCCCCAGTCCAACGCGGTTGATTACACCCTTCCTTTCCCTTCCCGCACAGCACGGGAAAGCCACTCAAATCTGGACTTGCCGAGCAGTCCTGTGAGGCACAAGCAGAAACATCTCGGAGAACCAGCAGGGATTAACAGCGCGCAAAGCCCAAACTAACTCACCTCGAGCCGGCTGCTCGACGGCGAGCGGGCCAAGGCGGCGGAGGAGCCTCTCCGCCGCGCGCCGCGACATGCTTCCCACCCGGGGCTGCTCCGGAGAGGAGGTGGCGCCGCTGGGCACTGGGGGGGGGCGGGGAACGACGAGCCGAGGAGCAGGTGACGAGACGGAGTTGCGTCTGAGTGGTGAACTGTGAACCGTGACGAGGCAGCAGGCTATGCGAGCGGCGAGTTAATCCAATTCCAAACCCAGTGACGTGGCGAACTCATCCCACGGTTCATGATCACGACTCAAATATTGCATCAAAAAAAATTCAAAGATCGTTAGAATTCAGGAATCTCATACTACATCGGCGGGTTGATCCAATATTTTCACAGGCGTGAAGCTTCAGTATTGAACTTTGCCTCTAGTCTAGTAGTTTCTAAAAATGCGTAATGAAGGAAGTACGAAAACTTTGTAAACACGAGTTCAGACCCTGCCTTGATACTCATTCAGAAAATTTCAGTTCAATGCCACAGCTGATTTGTTGTAGTTTCCAAAAGAATCATTCCACCAAAAAGACTTGCACTACAATTATCATAGATTCATAAAAGCCTTTCAAAGGAAAATTTCTGAATTACAAGATACAACAGATTAGACAAATACTATCAGGAATCGTTCACCTAATTCAACTCCAAGTGTTTAGTACTACTTGACATTATGCTTGCTCGTGAGAGTGGCACCTTGATCACGGGTCCCCAATGTAGGGAATGTGCTGAACTATCCAACGATCACTTCCTTCTAACCGCATTTTGAACTCATCAGGCATCATTGAGCCGAGGCACAGCTGTTGGAGAGATTTAAGGTGCACAAGACCCTCTGGCACCGACGTCAAACATTTCAAGCCCCACATCTCCAGCCGATGCAAGCTTCTCATGGTGTCATCCTCGATGTCAAGCTCCCTCAGCTCATTCATGGAGCTCAAGTACAGGTGTCTGAGGTTAGGGAACCACCCGGCACGAAATGTCAGTCTTGTCCCCTCGTAGCACCGGCAAAGATTGCCTAGATTCTGAAACATGACTGACAACAAAGCAAGTGGGTCTTCATGGAGACCAGAAAAGCAAAGCCTCAAGCTTTTCAGTTTGGGGAAGTGGCCGAATGCAGGTGAGAGGGATCCTTGAAGCCTGCCACTTAACATGAGCTTCTCCAGGTATGGTAATGATTTTAAGTCTGACAGATCATCAAGGACATCTCTGTCACGATCAGCTGTGGCCACAGACAAGGAATTCAAAGAGGTCATGTTATTAATTGAGGTCCAAAAGTCTGTGTTGTAGGATCCTAGCATCTTCCTGACGCCAAGGCTTCTCACTCTAGTCAAGCGTCCAAGTTGTCTAACCAAGCATTTGTTGACTTCTATGTTTTTCAGAGTCTGTAGGTGTTCCAAGCGACAAATTTTGTCACTTGCTGAACTTCCAAACCTTCCAACATCTATAAGTAGGTGTTGAAGCTTTGTTAACATAGTCATGGCACTTGGTAACTCCAGTATCTGACCCTTGAGATACAGCGTTTGCAGATTGCTAAGCTTTCCGATAGATCTTGGTATCTCCTTCAGCTTTGTATATCCCAAGTCAAGGTAATGCAAATTAAACAAGTTAGACATGTTATCTGGTAACTGCTGAATACGACAGTGTCTCAGGCACAAGACTCTTAACAATCTAAAACATGGATGACAGTCCCTGAACCAAGATGATGATACTTCTTCCACAAACACAATGATGGTCCTGAGCTGAACTGAACTTCTTGTTGTTTGCATTAGGTTACTGTCCTTCTGTACAGAAACACGGCGTGGTCCATCGCTAATGCTGCCTAAGCCAGGACTGTCCCATGTGGTAGCAAACTTTTCCTTCTTAGATATGGTTAGAGATATCTCCCTCACAAGGTCATGCATCGGGAATCGCTTTGCCTCCCATATTCATTCCTTTTGACAACTTGAAGCAATGACCGACTAGCAAGTTCCTTCAGGTAGCAAGAAGCTACGTCTGACAACACCGTCTCGGGCCCTGTATCCTCGACAAATCCTTCAGCTATCCAGAGTCTAATCAGCCGTTTCCTTTCTATTTGGTAATCTTCAGGGAACAGGCCACAGTAAAGAAAGCAATTCTTCAAGTAACTAGGGAGATCATTGTAACTGAGGTTCAGAACGCTAGCAACCCAGCTCAGCTCTGGGTTGTTACTCAGCTGCCACCTAAGCTGGTTATAGAACAATTCCCACTCATGTTCCTCCATATCCTTGTAGGATAGAAGGCTCCCTGAAGCAACAAGAGCCAGTGGCAAACCTTGGCACTTGTCCACAATTCTTTCAGCACAGGTCTTAAGATTGAGGGGACAGCTTCTATCTTCCAATCTTGCAAGCCTTTTGACAGAAAAGAGCCCATGCTTCCTCCTTTGGTAGTAAACTAAGTTTCAGTTCACATTTTGGATCAGCTAAGGATGCCACGGATTGGATTCGAGTTGTGATAATTATTCGGCTTCCACTGTTGTTCTTTTTTCTTTTTTTTGATGGGTCAACGGGGGGATAAGCTCCCCACCTGAGTTTCCATTATATTAATGGAGGCCCTAAACTGGCCCAAAACAGTTTTGTACAAGTGGTATAGAGAGTATTACAATCTGCGAGATTTACATATTGGAAGAGAACAATGAGCACCAAGTGTTGGCGACATCAGTGTCCGCGTGAGGGAGTCGACATCTCCACATATAAGCTTCCTCGCGACATTGTAGCAGCAACCGGGGGGCGAGAGCGAGGCACCCTGGAATATGAACTCATTTCGGTGTTTCCACACCATCCAGCAGCAGTCCACTGTTGTTCTTGACAAATGCATTATCTACTAAAGCCAAGAGTCCCTACTCCATACATCATCCAACACAATTAAGTACCTCCTGCCCTGTAGATATCTCTGTACAAGTTCTACTAGATTCACACAGTCCATGATGTCAAGCCCATCGGGAACACCCTCATTTCTTCTCATGAGCTGCAGAAGGATTCTTTTGAGGAGATCTTTGACCCTGTAACTTTGAGACACTGAGATCCATGCCCTGCGGATGAACATTCTTTTGATTTCGTCCTTCTTATAGATGCTGCTAGCAATTGTTGTCTTGCCCAGCCCTCCCATTACACATATGGAGATTATAGTACGATCTTTCCTCCCATCACATAACCAGTCTGTTAAGAGCTTCACCTCTTCTGCATTCCCCACAAAATCATCATCATCATTGAGGTACGAATGATCAGAGGGAGTTCATGTCTACTAGCATAGCACGACGCATTATCTCTTCTACTGTCTGTAGCTGATACATCAAATCTATTTTTTGTTTCTGTAATCTTCCGGAGGCGATCCTCCAAGAATTTAGCCTGAGCTGCAAGCTTTCTCCATTTGTTAGCATCTGTTACTTGGTTCAATGCTCTCTTCAGAAAACTGTTTGCTCCTTCCATCTGGCCAACAAGATAAATGTATTCATCAACAATATCCTCAGCTTCATGGGCTGCTTGTCGTACTTGTTCCAGCCAGGCCTCCAGTACCTGATCCTGACACCTGTGAGCATCTATTTGATTTATGAAAGCTTGCATCATTGAGAAATCACTCTGGAGTAGTCTCATTCTGTTGCTAACTTCTAGTATGTCAGGGAGCTGCTTCTGTAACTTAGAAACGAGCCTTTTCAGTCCTGCTTCTGCAAGTGCAGAGGTAAGTTTTTGGAGAACCACTATGACCAAAGCTTCTGCCATGTTCCCCTTTCTGTTGCAGACTTGTTACTTGGATGTTCCTATGGATAAAACAAGGAGTGATACTTTCTTCAGTTTCTTCTGGCGTACCCCTGCGATCAGAGAAAACCCAAGCGAGGGGAAGAAAAATTAGAATGCAGGAGACTATTGGAAGCATTGGCACAGTTATTGTTCAAGAAAATTCATGGAGCCTTGATCTACATTGATATTTTTCGTTATACCATGTAAAAATAGCTTGAACAATGTCAGAGACTGAGACAATTTTCGCATACTTCTCTGCAACTCTCAAATTTTCTACTAGAAATACTACACACCGACCAACTAAACCAGGGGGATTCCACACCAGTTTAGGCGCATAGGTAGAGGTCAGCCCCTGAATCTATTCTAACCTGCAAGACGCAACTGCTAATTTTCCTCTCTTTCCAAGGACACGAGACCTCCAAAAGCCGACGCCTATCACTCCATGAACGGGAGGGTAAACGAACCAAAAGCTGCTCAAGAACAACCAGCACCAAGGAGGGCAAAGGAGCGCACCTTCCGCTGCAGTTGGCGGTTGCTGGGGATAAGGGGGATGCAGATGCGAGGAAGAAATGCAGCCGTGGCGGCGTTGGGAGGGGAGCTCGAGATGTGCAAGCTCCGAGGTCCGGAGCCACGCCAATGACGAGGAAGACGCACGCGAGTGGGCAGTGGGGAGTAGAGGACGGCGCCGGCGACTCCTGGCCGTCCACCTCTGACTTTGGGGACTCCTTTCACGTGGCCGCTATTTTGGCGCAAATAGAGAAAAATTACAATGAGAGGTCGTCTGCATTTGGATCGCAGGATGGAAATACATCTCCATACCATTTTTCTTTCCTTTTCGGTGTACCTGAAATTTGAACCTGTAAGAGCATCTCCAACCGATGCTCCATCCCATGCTCTATCCTTCATTTTACAGTATTTGGACAGAAAATGCTCTCCAGCCGGTGCGCTATCGGGATCTCTATCACTGTTCCGATCGGTATTTGCCTCCCTCCGTGCGCTAGAAGTAGAGTATGGAAAGTGGATCGCTATCGCAACCGCTGCTCGAATTCGTCGTCCGCGCCATCTCGGTGAAGCTTCACCGCCTTCCCCAGCAACTCTCCTCCCAAACTCCGCCCTCCCTCGATTTCTTCCCGGCATCGGCGAGAAGCGGGCAGGAGACGCTCGAGCGCGAGCAGGAGCTCGACACGGACGACCATGGCGCGAGCAGGAGCTTTTCCCCTCTCCAAAACCTAGCCGCAAATCTGAAAAATCCACAACACAAACCACTGATTGAGATTGGGGATTCGGAGGAGAGCGCGGCCTGGGAGGAGGAGGAGGAGGAGGGCACCGTCGAGCTCGTCGAGGTCGATGAGCGCGAGCTCGTCGAGGAGGAGCGGCGCTGCCGTGGCGTTCGCCGGCCCGTCGAGGACGCGGAGCTCGCCGAGGTCGATGAGCGCGAGCGACGGCGTCGCGGGGAGGGGCGCGGGCGGGGCTGCGCGCGGCGGCGACGCATTGGCGCGCGGGCGGCGGCGACACGGGGCCTGGGCGTGGCGGCGGGCAGGGTGCGCGAGAGAGAGTGAGGAGGAAGTAGTTAACAAATAGTAATAAAAAATCATTTGGAGTATCGGTTTGGAGTATCGGTTGGAGTGTGCTGTGAAATAGAAGATGAAAACAGGATAGAGGATCCTTCATATGGAGATATAGAAGATGAAAAATAGAGGATCGGTTGGAGATGCTCTAAGCTTCCGAGCCCTAATAAACGTCCCCTGATAATTTGACAAGACCCTATGCCCTTCGACTTCGGTGGTACAGTCACCAGGATTGAATTCAAAGATATCAGTTCGAAGTACTAGTTACTAACACACATTACTTCGCTTTTTTCAATTCTTCACATTCCATCACGAGTTAAATGTGAACTAGAGTACTGTTAAAAAGGGAGGGCAGCTTAAAAGTCCAAATTTATAACTTTATTACTGCTCTTCCAACCAAAATTTAAGAGAAGCCGGTTTATGCAATTATGCAACCACAGTAAATGGGGGCAGACAGAGTTTCCAGTAGCAAGTTGCAAATTCACATAACGATACAATGTTTTGCGAGAACACACATGACAATGATGCATGTAAGTATTATTCCTGGATCGCGCATGAGTCCTAATGGCCAGAGGGAGCTTGCTGATCACCTGATATGCTGGTATAATTCCATACTCTACTCTTCATAATTCGACACTAACACACAAATCCTAGTGTACCTAGTACAACAATCTCAGGTTGCAAGCTATGTACATTGTACACTGAGCGCCTGACATTTGACGGATCCCGGACTGTCCATGATAAAAATAGCATTACAGACCCTCAAGGGCTTTGTACAACCGTGCAGAATTTAATAAATTAATCACCTTCTCCGCCTTTTTGACTCAACCTGCTGATCAGTTAAAATGGATTTGTGAGTGCATTTAAGAAATGGCAGTGCATAATATCTCCAAATGCTCATGAAACAGTAATGGGTTTGAGAATTTCCCTTTAAGGTTTGAGGATACAACACGTTTAACTGTAACGGTTTTCATTTCCACTCAGACTTGGTTATGCATCAACAGGCATCATATTAAATTAATGACAGATAAGCTACTTCATTACAAATTAATTTAAACGACTGGTATTTTATTTTTACTTATACCTGCTTTCAGTCATTAACATTTGGATGGGGGTATGTGGGCACATGCCACTAACAAGTCCCAAGTTCGAAAAATTCTGCTGTGTTTCAATGGAGTGGAACCAACTTACACGTTACTAGCACTTACAATATGGGATTTGGATTTCTTGTAAGCACTTGCAAAACTAAAGAATACTTGGCAGTGCCATTTATGCATTTCTTCTAAATGGGGATTGCTACTCGTTTGAACCAGAAAACAGGATGGCCTCCCCGGCAGCAAAGCCATATATTGTGAAAATAGCTAAATAGTTAAAGTTCTGTAATTAGCACCATTTTTATTTTTATTCTTATTTTGAAATGACATAAAGAATGTGTAAATGACAAGAAGCAGTCACATTGCATCATAGTATACCTTTTCTTCAGATTGTGCTGTAGCTTCATGAGAATTCTCAGCCATCTTCCCATTTTCAGCAGTACAACTCTGGCAGAAAAAATGCTCGAGTCTCTTGGCTTCTTTGATAGTCATTCCAATGCAAGAAGGGTGAAACCTGGAAAATAAGGCAGCAGTTACAAAACCTGTAATTTTCTTGTAGCCTCAAAGGGTCCAGGTTACTGGTTCATGCTCACATACAAATGCAGACAAAAGGTACTACGTTAACCTTAAGTCTTATGAGAATACTTCCGCACTGAAATATGTACATGTCAATTGCATCAACTTAGCTTACCATCTCTAGATGAATTTATTTGACTGTCTAACAGCTACTCATGACCAAGTAAGAATCCGAGAACAGAAATCGTTGTAGGTGAATAGAGTGGCCTACATTTGATTATAGCAGGAAACAAATATTGATACAAGCCTATAGTACAAAGAAACCAAAAAAATAAGGTAACTGATTACGGCCAGTTGGTACAATTTAGGTCGCTTGTTTACTTTATGCAAGCACGTCAATTTGTTACCTGCATTTTTTAATCTCAAACAGATCCATTGCTAGACACAAATCAATCTCTGACTTACAATGCACCAGAGTGGTGAAGTATAATATGATGTAGCAACCAAACTCTTCTTTAATCCACCATGACTCACCAGTCAGAGCATTCCTCACATTGGATCATAAGGTCATCTGGATTGTACGGCATCTCACATTTGCAAAACCTGTCACATAATTTACAGAGGAGATAAGAAAAATAAACAAAAATGACAACAATACTGATTTTAAGAAATATAAATAAAACAAACCAGCAAATATCAGAGGACTAAAAACTAGCTTAATTACAAAAAGTAATTTGGTATAGAATACAGCTGGAGCCAATGAATGTTGTCTGTTCGTATATCATTATATCCATCACAATTTGGAGCCGTCGTGACTAGTGCAGTCAGAGAAGCAACCTAGAGAACAGGAAAAGGAAGACTGTAGTGTATAGTAGGAGTTTTGACTCAGTAACAGGACCAGAGTTGTACCAAGACAAATAGTATAGGGCCATAGCAGATCGATACATGGAGCAAATTTGGAAACATAGTCAATGGGAATACAAAATAAAAGGTTTATTGCCATAATATGTCATGCCAGGACATTGTCAGTGGATCAGTGGGCTTTGTTTGAACACAGATTATTGTCAATTAATATTTTCCATATTTTGCTCCTTTAAACAGAATAACTACCTGCACCACTCTCAATAAGCAATCAACACAGTGCCATGTTGGGGGAAATATGCTTTAAAAAACCAAAGACAGCTTTCTAAGATATTAATCGATGTTGGACTAAATATAGCAAGATATCAATTATTCACGGATGTCAAGCGACCTAATAGCATGAACTTATTAACAGCTAGCTAATACACCACAAATGCAAACTTAATGGCAGAAGTTTCAATGAATGCTTACACAGCTATGCGGTCGGGTACGAAGCAGCCTGTAGCCGACTTATACTCAAAGCGGCAGAAGAAGTCCTCAGCATTGACGGAATCAAGCTTTGTATACGTGCGGAAACTGTGGACGTTGCACTTCCCCTCGATGGTGTCAGCGCTCTGTAAATCATAGTGATCGGAGAGGAACACCTCCTTGGAACCATGAAATGGTCGCCGCCCACCGAGGGACTCCTCTGGCCGATAGTACCAACGCACTCGTACTCTCGCGTTTGTGCCTCGAGCTCCTGTTGCCTCAATTGTCTCAACTCTTGCCACATAGGGTGGCTTCGATGCATCAGCTGCCTTCATCAAAACGCAATCCCCAGCTGGAAGAAACAAGTGGAATGATCAATAAATCACCAACCAGCCACTGGAAAGCTTTACATCAACAAAATTATTATTTCAATGTAGCTCCATGTACTATTTCTAGCAAAATGACACTGCTCTTAGTGCCCCAAATTGAGTCACAAAACATACATAGATCAGAGAAGATGAACCGAGCATAACCTCACCGGAAGGCACAAAATTTGTACAAACACCTTAAACTGTTAAATTTCAAACAGGTAACGAGCATACGAATAAGATGACCAAAACGAAAGCAAAGAACGCTGCAGCTATGACTGTGATGCAAACGCTCCTCTAAAATTATTACTACTCTATTTACAGTGCTAATTACTTTCAGCCTTGATTACTGCGCATACATTTCTCCAGAACGAAAGTCCAAAGATGAAATTCCATCCATGGTAGCAGAAGCACAAAAATCGCACCCAGAATACCAACCCGCCCCCAAAAAACGAAAAATCGCACCCAAAAGGGACCAATTAATGCATCCATTTCGTGACGACATCAATCAACCCCGAACACAAAACGCCCGAATCCCCAGGGCTCGGAAACCGACACCCCTGCATACAGAACGCCGGGCCACCGAAAATCCACCAAAAAATCCCCCACAAAACCCCTGAAAATCCCGGATCAGCCGCACGGACGAGGAGGGAGGGAGAGGGGGCTCACGCTTGATGACTTTGTCGGAGCCCTTGATGGTGTAGGACTCGAGGATCTTCTTGGGCGGCCGCGACTTCGCCATGGGGGCGCGGCGGCGACGGCGAGGTGGGGAGCTAGGGTTTGGAGGAGGAGGAGGAGGACAGCACGAGAAGACGGTGGTGGAATTATTTTTTATTTTTTCCCCGTTCGAAACGCCGAGGCGCTCGCCCTCCTGCCGGCCTGTTTTTCCTTTCACCGCCCGCGCGCCTTTCTCGTGAGGCTTTGATGGGAGCAGTAAAAAAGGTTGGCGGGTGGTAAATTGGCGGCAGTGAAATTGCCGCGAAGGGCGCGGGGCTGTATCGGCCGTTGGCGTGCGTGGAGGGTGTGGATCGTGGCCGTCGGTGGGAGCTGCTTCTGGATGGTTCGGAAGGGGGCTGGATGGGTGGCTGGATAATTGTGCCTGTACGGGATGGTGGATGGATTGGACAGTGGACTGGACTCTCTCTCTGCCACTCTGAGTGCCTGCCCTGCCCAAACTTCTTTTGTTTCTCTCGAAATGCGATGCTTATCTGATTGACGCCGTACGTGCCGCTGAACAAGATGTACTTATCGCAGCAGTATGAATGTTTTTTTTTTTTTTTTTTTTTTTGCGAAGGAAAGAGATATATTGATTATCCAAGGCACTTTACAGAAAAGACCCTGGAATTCATACAAATTACAACAGTATCCCTAACCCTACTCAAACCTGGATGGATCTCAGATCCGCCGCCGCCGTCGTCCGCCGGAGACCGCCGGACCCCTCCCTTACCTTCCTCCATCTTCGTCGCGAGCACTCTTTGAACGAGAAGCCAAAAGAGACAGCAGCTCAACCTTCCTTGAACCGCATGAGCAAGAGCTGAACGACCTTGGCCGCTGGCGAGCAAAGGGGAGAGGAGGGGCATGAACCCGACGAGAAGGCCATCGCCGACGTCCGCCGCCGCCAACCGAAAAGAGACACCATCCAGAGGCTCCTGTACAGAAGGCCACAGATCCACCACCGACACCGGAGCACCGCATCGATGAGGCGAAGACGAACCTGAGCCACAAATCCCACACCGCCGCCGACGCCATCGCCTCGTCGACGACAGCAGGAAAGGAAGCCATCCCCCTCGGTAGAACACGAAGAGGAGGCAACCTCGAGCAAGCCATGTCGGAGAAGAAGGGGAAACCAACGGAGCCGAAGAAGAAGATCAAGCCGAAGCAGATCGACGTCGTCCCCGTCATCTTCTTCCACCGCCAAGCTCTCGAGGGGAAATCCACCATCACCAGCGCCGCCGGCGAGGGGAAACAAAAGCTCCACAGGGCTTCACTGGAAAAGAAGCCGCCGCCGACGACGACGCCTCCACCAGATCTGCCGAAGGAGAGACGAAAGACGGCCACCGTCACCACGAAGGACGACGGTGCCGTCAACCCTAACCCTAGCAAGGAGAACCTAATCTACTACCTATACTAGAGCTATAAGGTGACCGGACGGCAGCTCCGCCGTTCTCCGGACCCTCCGAAGCCCCACGGGCCGCCGGAGGGGAGGGAGAACGGGGGGAGCCGCCGCCGGAGAGAAGCTCGCCTCGGAGTCGCCTCCTCTTTACTGTAGCGAGGGGAAGACTCGAGAGAGAGAGTGCAGCAGTATGAATGTTGAAAGTATACAGCTCAAGAAAATAATAAACGGCGAAGACTACTGAATTTAAATGAAGGTAGCGATGGAGAAAACATTGAAGCATGCCCTCTGCGAAAATGGGTGATAGATGCTGCTGCTGTTAAATGTTTGGTTACTGTTATTTCCGGGAGATTCACATCGATGTGTATTGTTTAACCCATGCTTTGTCATTCAGCTGCATCTCATGGCTTCCATCCATGTGATGTCGTCCACACGCAATTCAAAACACGCTCAAGCCTAAACAACCATCTTAAGAGCAATTTCAACAGTTCTTTCCTCACTCCCTATAGGTAACAACCAGTTTGATGCATGGAGCGGCAAAAAAACTTGCTTCATTAGTTCCCTTCCTCCATCCTCTCTTTTACTTTAAACTCATTCTGTCCCATTTTAGTTGACATTACAGCCCTAAGCATGGGGATTAAGAAGATGATGAAAATGGTAGACGCACAGAAAACGAGAAAGAGAGAGATAAAAATAGAGGTGTATTGAAAATAGAGAAAAAGTGTCTCGAGAAATGAGAAGGCCAAATATTTTAAGAAAATAGAGAAAAAGTGTCTCGAGAAATGAGAACGCCAAATATTTTAAAAAAACTTGAAAAGGCTTGAATGTCAAATAATTTTAGGACGGAGGAGTAATCATTCCATCCATCCTCTCTGTAGAGAAGATCTCCCACAGGATATCTTGATTCAGTAGGTTCGATTGTGAACCCAAGAACAAAGCAGCCCAAATGTAACCTTGGGCCAAACAGAGCCCTTTTTTTTTAAGACTTGGGTGCGTTCGTTGCATGGGGTCTAAACTTTAGAGGGTTTTTGCAACGAATATTGTGATTACAAATAAAGTTTAATTACAAAACTAATTTCAGGACTCCGTTCGAATTCGCGAGACGAATCTAATGAGGATAATTAAGCAGTAATTAGACGATGGTTACTGTAGCATCACTATAGCGAAACTTAGATTAATTGCTCATTAGATTCGTCTCGCGATTTAAAGGGAGGTCGTGACATAAGTTTTGTCATTAAATGAATAAAAATATTCGAAAGGAATGCATTTGTTATACGGTGTCGCGGCCGGGACATCTAGGTATGTACAGCTTTATGTTTTAGTTTGACAATGGTTTATACTGCTATATGCATGACATTTTTTTAGTCTTTTTTCCACTAGGATATCTAATGGCTAAAATCACTTTTGATTGTGTGGTATATATATCACTGAAAGGACCATACACTTGATCGAAATATATAGTCGGATAAATGATTAGTACGTAAACCATTTTCACATTATCATGTTTTTATGACGTTGTGACGTCCTGTGGTGACCCAACCCCTCACAGCGATATGTGATGACTATGCGTTGTGGTGGCCACCCACTCCCTCACAACGGCTAGGCGATGAGGCAAAGAAACAAGTTTTCATTACACAAATCCATTTACAAGAGACACAGCTTTGTGTAAAATGGTTAGTGTGCAGTACTGATAGTCGACAATATTCCTACACAGGCCCAAAAAAAATATATTCCTACACTGAGGAAACGCATGTACCTACCCCTTTCTTTCCCGAACGCGCTACCCTCTGGTTGTTGCAAAAGCGTCTAAATTCATTGGAATCGTGTGTCTTTTGTCTTTGGCCTCCCGTTGCACGAAAAGAAGCACCAATGGATGCCTCCAGATTCCAACCTATCCTCTTTGCGAGACCCCCCAAGAAAAAAAAAGATGAAAAAGCCATAGTGTCACAATTATGACGACATTACATAATACAAGTCTGAATGCTTTAAATTAAACGACAAGAAAGCATTTTATAATGTCATGAACATACCATGGTCTAAAAACTTAAACTCCTCATATGCTAGCTAGCTTGATTGTGACAAGCTCCATCTATATATTATAGACACATCGATAATATATCAGATATTGCGAGCTTTTTAACATCCTATGGAACTCTATTACGTTTTCTTAGCCCGCTAGTCATACCAAAGGTGTTCTAATTGCAACTGGCAAGGCAACAAGGCCCCGCGAGTTACTATTGACCTAACATGATACGATTCATTTTTAGCTCTCCAAACAGTATCCGGTTTTGAGTACGATTTACTCAACGGTCAACCCGTGAACGAAGCCTGAGAGCATCTTCAAGAGAACCCCATAAACCTTCTTTAAATCAAAATATTAGGATCTAATCAAAAAAATCATCTTCAACAGGACCCTAAAATCACTCCTAATTTTTTCATAGCCTATAAACTCCCCTCATTTGTAGCTACAAACAGGGGAAGATTAGGGATCCTATATCTTCTTTTTGCTATGAAATTAATTTTTTTGTTCTCAAATGCTAACATGGCCCAATCAAAAGTGTTTTAGTACATTTTTAGGGAAAGACTGTTGAAGGAAGAGAGAAAAATTGCCCCTCATAATTTTTTGATTGCTCCCAAAAACAAGTTTATGGGGCTAATTTTATAGGAGTCTTTTGAAGATGCTCTAAGTCGCTCATACGAGGTTCCTCACTTTCCTGTATTTGCATAGTACTTCCTCCATTTCAAATTACTTGACATTTTTAACTTTTGGAAATCACATTTGACCGCTCGTTTTATTCAAATATAAAAACAAATAAATCATGCTTAAAGTATCTCTAAAGATAAAACAAACATGACAAGATAAATGACATTTGCACAAATTTTTTAAATAAGACGAACGGTCAAACGTAATCTTTAAAAGTCAAAAACGTCAAGTAATTTGAAATGAAAGTAGTAGTTATGACGAAGATGATGGCGGAAAACGACGAGGATGATGCATGTAGCCCGCGAACTGAACGAGGTCGGAGCAATACAACATTCAGCCTGTTCGGCTCGTAGTTGCAGTTGCAGTTACAGTTTTTCTGAGAGAGAACACTATAGCTGGTGGAAGCAGTACTGTAGCCATATGAGGGAGAAGAAGGAGCAGCCGGCTGGAAAGCCTCCAGCCGAACAGCCCCATTGTTGTCTAGCGCAATTAGATAAGAGAAGTATGATTAAGGAAATTCCGATGTGTATCGACAACTTGTGGATCATGATTGTTACTACCTCCTTCCCACAAAGCTTGTCGTTCTGGCCAAAAAAATTTTTCCCACAAAGCTTGTCGCCTGCTCACTGGCCCACTATCTTCAGGCCGGCGCCTGTCACGAGGAGACACACTCCTACTGCCAACACACACAAACAAACAAAAAAAGAAAAAGAAAAAAAATGAAACAAACGGGAGCCTTCTCGGCCTCTCTCGAGAGTCTCGAGACTCGATAGCGAATCGCCCTCTCCCGGCGGTCCTTCTCGACCTGCATGGCGGCGGGACGGGCATGTGCTCAGCTCAGACGAGGTGGTGATGGGTGGCCGCAGCGAGAAGTGACGGTGCACGGCGAATGCGCAGGCAAGGGAACGGAGGGGAGATGCGGCGGTGCTCGCGCTCGGCCCGGCGGTGCTCGCGCTCGGCCCGATGGCGCGGAGCTCGCGCGGGGCAGTGCTCGCACTCGGCCCGATGGCGCGGAGCTCGCGCGGGGCGGAGCTGGAGCAGGGGAGACGCTCGCCATGCGCTTCGGCGAGGAGGTCCTCTGCCCGCCAGGCGCCGGCCCAGTCGCCGAAGTGCACAACCCCGTCGCCAATCCTGCCACGTCGCGAGCCATCGTCGAGCTTCGTCGCGGCCGACTCTGCCGCCTGCCCGCCGCAAGGCTCCCTCGCCGCGGAGCGACTCCGTCTGGTTGAGCTCCATGGTGGGTGGAGTAGCGGCTCCCGGATGGCCAGATCTCAAAATCCACCGGTGAGGAGCCGGCGGCGGTGGCGCAGCAACCCCTCCCCGAGTCAAGCTGCATCGGGCCTCGAGCTCATCGTCCCAAATCGAGCCGCGCGAAGCTCCGGCCGGCGGCGCGCAGCTCGTGCCAGCGGCGGCATGGAGCCGCGCGTCGGCGACTTGCGCTGAGGAGAGCCGCGGAGGCCTTCCCGACCGACGCGGCTACGGCAGCAAGCTGCGCCGGGAGCTGCGCTGCCCTCGATTTCGCGCCGGCAAGATGCGCGCTGCCTTCGATTCCGCGACGGCGAGCTGCCCCCTTCGGTTCCGCGGCGTGAGCTCATGGTGGAGGAGCAGATGGCGGCGGGAGGGTCGGCATCGCGTCGTCTTGGAAGAGCGGCGGGAGGGTCGGCCAGCAGCACGGTGGCTCGGTCGCGGATGGTGTCAAGGCCTGGTCCGAGCTCGCCGTGACGAGGAAGAGAGCGGCGTGGGGATCGAGAATTCCAGTTGATTAAATGAGGGCAAAAGCGTCATTTCACACCCGCTTTAGTTTCCACTCCCTCCTCCCAGAACGACAGCTATTCTGGGAAGGAGGGAGTACTAGTACTCCCTCCGTCCCAGAATATAAGGGATCGGAGGGAGTCACGTTTGTCCCAGAATATTAGGGATCGAAGGGATTCGAGTGGACCCCACTTCTGATTTTCCCCCCAACCTTATCCTCTCCCAGGCCGGCGCTCCCTCACCTCAAGCCGCTCCAGCTCGCAGGCCGCGGCCGCCGCCGCCGTTGCCCGCAGCTCGCCGCCCACTGCTGCCCGCCGCCGTCACAGTCGCTGCTCGCCGCCCGCCGCCGTCGCCGTCGCGCGCAGCTCGCCGCCTGCGCCTGCCGCCCGCTGCCCCGCAACTCGCCGCCGTGGCCATCGCGCGCAGCTTGCCGCCGTTGCCGTCGCGCCCTTCTCCCGCAGACGCTCGGCCATGGAGAAGCCAGCAGTTGGAGGAGAAGGGCGGGGCCATGAAGAAGACCTTTCGCATCCCGCCCGCGGAGATTGGAGGCGGCGGCCTCACCTCGGCAGCTACAAACCTTATCCTCGCACGCGGCGGTGGTGCCTCCCCGCCATAGCCGCCGCCACCAAAAGACGCGCAAGGGATCTCTCCTCCTCCCTGGTGATATTTGTACCTCCATTCCGCGACGAGTGAGGAGATCGAACCCCTTTTCTTTTTCCACGGTCGCCTCACCGGGGAATGCTCCCACTCCAGCAGCCACGGTCAATTCTCGCCCAGGGGGCGGGGGGCCACGGGCGCGGCGGCACGGCGAGGCTGGGGGGGGCGAGCGCGGAGGCGGGGGCGAGAAGCGAGGCGGAGGCGCGGCGGGGGGGAGGCTTGGGGGAGCGAAGGCTCGGCGGTGCGAGGGGAGCGGTCGGAGGGCGCGCGAGGAACGCGGCGGCGCGGGGGACGCGGCGAAGGCGCGGCGGCGCGGGGGACGCGGGCGGGGGACGAGGTCGCAGTGCTGCGGCGAGGTCGCGGCCGGGTCGAGCCGCCGGGTCGAGCGGCGGCAGGCTGCGGCGATGGTCGGGAGATTCGGGAAGACGATGTGCTAGGTGGTGGCGATGGAGAGCAATAATGGCAAGGGCAGTTTCGTCTTTTCGCTCTTCTGCTCTTTTTACGGGGAACTCCCCCGATCCCTTATATTCTGGGACGGAGGGAGTAATTTGCAACTCCCTTCCAATTAAATCGATAAAATAAACAAGGCTCTTAAACCTTACTCCAGGCCAAAGACCAAAAAAAAAAAAAAAGAGAGATCGTTGAAAATAGCATGATCTGCGCTCCTCGTCAATTTCTTTGAATTCTCTCGTGTGTTGATGATCTTGTCCCGTCAAAGCACTCCGCGCAAGCGGTCGTCGCGAAGCTTCGAGAAGACCAGAGGGCCGCGCGTCAGGGCCGACGACGACGAGCGTGATTACGTAACGTCAGGCGTCCCAGCCTCCCAGCCGCGTCGTCCTCTTCCGGAACGCGGAGCACGAAAGAGACCCAGGGGCAATTCCGTCAGTTCCATCCACCCCCCGCCCGGCTATAAATGCCCCCGCCCGCGCTGCGGATGAGGCCACGAAACGCAATCTTGCAAACCAGCCCCCGAGACAAAGCCTAATCGCAACCTCGTTCTCGATCTCACCGAGGAAGAAGGGAAGAGAGAAGAATGGCGGCCGAGGAGGGCGGCGTGATCGCGTGCCACACCATCGACGAGTTCAAATCCCATATGGACAAAGCCAAGGAAGCCGGCAAGCTGGTACGCGACCCCCACCGCCCCCGATCCCCATCTCTTTCTCCCAATCTCCCGTATTTGGGGCGCTTTTTTGGGGTTATTGCTCGTTCTAGGAGGCTTGTTTGATCCATGTTGAACCTAACGTCCTCGCGCAATCCTGGTTGAAATTGGGGTTAGGCACGCCGAATCGTGTTGAGATTGTCGTCGATTGTGTGATTAGGGCGCGGTTCCCAGCAATCGGCTATAGTAGTTATTTATTTATTATTATTGGCGACTAGAATTCGGCTGGGGACACCAAGTGCTTCCAGATTCCCTAACTTGGTTGGACGCCAGTGCTTTCGTGTAGCAGCGCAGGGGGTGCGCCTGCAGGTTTTAGCATCAATTTAGCATCTGTGTTTGGATCCCGCGATCTGATGCCTGATTTACTAGGGATCGGTACGGTACATGCTTGATGATTCTCTGGTAGCGAGACCTGGTTTGGATTTGCTTTCCTGTATGCGTTTGGAATTTCGCATGGCTTCAACCGTAGACCTGGTACGACCTGTAATTTTGAGCTTGTGGGTGAGCTTTTGTCAGAGGTCGGCCTGTTTTATGTTTTTGTGGAATCATTAGGCATGACAGAAGTCAGCTCTGTTCTGAAAGTCAAATTCAGAGTAGGATAGAATTCATAGACTGCTGGCTCTATTAGGAAGTCATGTTGAAATCGGATGGTAGAATTCAGCAGCTGTAGACCGGCCTTTGAAATTTTCTTTACTGATGTGACTCGGTTTGTTTTCTTGAGTTATCGGCAATGACTGAGAATTTGTTCACACGTGACAATGATGTTTTTGAGAGCTAGCTAATGCGACTGATGGGTTGTCTATCGAGCCATGAACGTGTCTCTTGTTATTGTCAGTTCCTTTTGAATCGTACACCCTGATGATGGCGCTCTGAACAATTTTTACCCTGCAGGTGGTGATTGACTTCACTGCTACCTGGTGCGGTCCTTGCCGCTTCATTGCTCCAATCTTCGCTGAATTAGCCAAGAAGTTCCCTGGCGCTGTCTTCCTGAAGGTTGATGTGGACCAGCTGAAGGTGAGCACGCGACCACTCGATTCTCCAAGACGAGAAAGATGTCGCCCTAGTGACAGGCAGGTGGACTAATGCCGTTTCTTTGTTCCAACAGGAGGTTGCTGCGGAATACAAGATCGAGGCGATGCCGACCTTCCTCTTCATCAAGAACGGGAACAAGATCGACACTGTTGTTGGAGCCAGGAAGGATGAGCTGGGGGCCAAGATCGAGCTGCACACCGCCACCACCACCGCATCCGCCTAAGAGGACAGCAAAAGGGTTACCTCCAAATAAGAGCCAGTGTCTAGTCGCTGTTCGGTTTAGTTAGGATGTCGTTGAACTTGGGCAGATCGAGGTCTAGAGTTTGGATATGCCTCTGGCATTTGTCCTAAATACCTCTGATACCGCTGTAGTAGATGCTTTTAATTGTGAAATATGCGTCTGACTGTCTTTGGGTAAAGTGATTGTGTGACAATGAAATACTTGATGCTGGCACTCATTTGCTGATAGACTTATGCGTGATGCTGACCTTCATTTGTGTAACATCCCGGCCCCCTAGGCCGTCATTTTTAAGAAAACCAAACCTTCATTGACATAAGTTACAAGGACTTAAAATAACATAGATGGAAGTTCATTAAATAAAACAACTCGATCTATTCTGGCATTAATAAATATTTTGTTGTGATTTCGATTTGAATTGTTCTTATTCGAGGTTTCAAATATTTGAAGTTTGCTGTTCTGAAACTCCTCGGACAATTTCTATGTTTGAAAATTTTGTTCATGCATATCATCTCATGAAGCATAGCAAATTGCTAGAATTTTCGTGGGAAATTGGTTTTACCAAAAATTCCCCAAAATTCACCATCGTTAGGTTTCTCACAGATTTAATTTCTTTGAATTTTTCGTAAATTTTGGAGCATGTTTAGATAGATAGAAAAATCGTTTAGATATCAGTTTGCATAGAAAATAGAAAGAATAGTACCTGAACTGCTTGGGCTCGGCCCATTTAGAAAATAAAGGAAAATAGAAAAGAAAGAAACCTTACCTGTTCAGCTCGGCCCAGCCCAACGATACAGCCCAGCCAGCCCACGTCGCGCACCGTCTTCTTCCTTCGTCTGAAGTCAACACCGCCGCGGCCGCTCAACCATCGCCGTGCCGCCACATCGATGCCGCTACTGCTGGGCCCTGCTTCCCATCAGTGAAGCCAGGAAGGAGCTCCACGCGTTCACTACAATATTTTTTTTTCGTACCTTTTATTACACGCTAGCGCCTTCCCGAGCCTATCTCCTCCTCTCTCTCACTGACAGTCATGACCATCGATCCGAAAGATCGGCAAGAACCGCCTTGCGCGGGCTATAAGAAGGCAAGAAAAGCCCGATGAAGCCTCTTCTCTGATCTATCGCACAACTGCAGCCCTTTAATCCTAAGTCGCCATGTCTGAATCCCCACCGAGCCAACTGCTCTGTTCTTCTCAATCTTCAGCTGCCGCTGCGTCGATCTCCGACACCGGGCCATTTCCAACCCAGTAGAACAATCAGAGAAAACCCACATGGCCTGCTCGACCTCCTTGTATGCTCCATTTCCCTTTTACCAAAGTTTCACGAAGCTTTTGCCGAGCAACCATGGCAACCACTCTCTCTCTTGATATTGTTTGCCCCTTGAGCTTACGGCCACCGGGCCACGACACAACCTCGCCTCCTCCAACATGTGCTATCCTGCTCAGCTCGAACCTGCGAACTCATTTTGCTAGCTCCCGACGATTTCTGGCACAATCTTCACCGGCGTACAGCTCTACGAGTACGGTAATGGCTGCTCTGTTTTGTTCTGAGTTCTGTACGTAGCCTGATAATGAAGAAGCTTGGTTTACCGTGGACCGAGCTCACAACATCTTCCAAATTACCATATGTTTGGTCTATGGCACTATGCTGTGGACTACAGCCTTTTTCTTTAGAAAAGAAATAGCAAATAAATAAAAAAGAAAGAAAACCCTCGGCCAGCAGCCCAGCACACATAAAAATTCGCTAGATGCAAACCCTGTCGTACACAGATAACTATTTCTAGCATCGTTTTAGTTGAAGAAAAATTCAGTAAAATTTTAATAAACATTAGGACACATGTGAATGTATTTTGTACATTTTCCCATACGTTTGCTATATAAAAAAAAACATAATAGGACCACATATCATGTTATTTAATTCACTAGGAGCACCTTTCCTTTTTATCTATTTAAAGGTTTTAATTGCACTTTCTTGCATATGTAAAATTCTACAAAAATCTATGAAAACACTAGGCTGCACCTTAATGTATTTAGGACCCTTTGCCACCGTTTTTCTGTTAAAACATAAGACATGTTGTTAGAAAAGTGTTTAACTTGATGCAATACATATATTCAAATTAAGACTCAATGATATATCTTTACATCTCATGTAAATATGTAGATTGCATATACATGTATAGATGCACCAAAATATTCGTAGAAAATAAATATCTTAACCTATGGGAATGTTTCCATATGCATTAGGAACATGTAGTTTCATTTTACATGAAAAATCACCTTAGGAATATTTGCTATGTAAATCTAGTTTATTTGCTCATGTCTCTATGAACCACCCCATGTTCATTAGTAGAAATAACTTAAGATTCACATAATAGATATGCACGCAATCACCATCAATAAAATATAAATATCATTACTTTCACTATAGGAGTTTGTGAATAAAGATTTATGCATAATCTTACATCTTGTTTTCTTTAAAAGTAAATGACTCCTAAATAACTTGTCTAGGTGAATATGGCCATTATAAGGCCAGGAGTATATCTGATAACAAATAATCACCACAGAGGAAATGGAACCACATCAACCCTAGTTATTTTATTTCTTATTTATTTATCGATAGAACTCGATAACGTGTAGTCTATTCGTACGAACTTCGAGTAAATATTTATTTTCATGAAATGCACTCCATGATCATGCTCTTGGGTTTTTATTCGAAATATTTGCATTTATTATTGTAGATTTTATTGAATCTTCTTGGATGGCTTATTTGGATCTTCCGGTGTTTATCGATCGTGGATCAATGCGCACGTGAGTGAATCGTCGAAGAATTACATCGCGGGAAGATCGACATTTGAAGATCGACATATGAAGTATAAATATAAAGGTGCGAGGCAAGCACACCCCCTTGATCATTTTGATCCTATGTTTTGCAAGTGCATTTAAGTGCTTAATTTGTAGGATAAATTTGTGCATAATTTATATCACTAAAAATGCTCATTTGGGAAAATGGTAGATGATACCTATTAGTCTTATCTAATTGTTGAGCCATATTTTATTCCCCTTTTGTAACCATAGGTTGGGTTATCACATTGGTCCAATGCCATAAGCTTGCTAATGAAAGGTTATATTTTGTATAAATGGGAGCACATGTATAATCACTAAATTTACGGATTATGTTGATGGGAAATTATTGTTGATGATATATGATGATAATTTAGATGTTGGCGGGTTTGATGTGATAATGATAAATGGATTAATGATTGTTTGATAATGATGATTTTGGAGACCCGTCACATCGCATAAGGACCGGTACATTTGTATCTTGATTTGAGGAATAATCGTGCGACCATGGATGCTGGTATGGGACGGTCATGGCCAAGTAATTAGTTGGAAACTATCTTGCCTTCTAGGAGTAGGCTGCATGTATGGATAATTCATTTAATGAATGTATTCAGAGGGACCTCCATCACTACGGTTTTGGGCTCAAGGTTTACCAATACAATGAAATGTACCCTCTGGTCTAATTACCCACCGTTAAGGAGGACTAGCCTCTGGGGTGTTAGTAGCCAGGTAAGGAGGGCATAATACATTTTAGGGGAGGCAAGATAGCGTACAACTAGTGAAAAAGCTATGTGTGATACCGATGTGCACACTTCGTGAGTGCACGGTGCTTGCAACACCACAGACGGTCACTCACTGTCCATGGGTACAGCGTACAAACTCTGCAGAGTCATAATCCATTCGAATGGCCGTGCTTGCGGTCTCAAGCTCCTTAATGATAGGACTTTGTTTAGAGAATGGTTGGGATTAAAATTAATCATGATGGTTATTAATTTATGAATGGCATAGATGATGATTTTATAGGAACTTGACATGGAAGTCAAGTATGACACTTTATTCATATGATATTTTACTTGTGCTTACATTTATGCAATTTATATTCAAGCAATTTAATTTAGTAATTATTTCATTAATCAAGTTTTAGATTGCCATATGCTCATTTATGCAAACTTAACCATACTATACCTTCCTTCATTTGGCCTTGCATATAATTATGATTTTGCTATTATTCACCCGCATGGCTTGCCTCCGATAACTTGGTTTCAGAGATGACGAGGATCTCGGTGAGGAACGATGCCGTTCTTTCTAGGAGTTCAACTTCCAGTTAATTGCCTGTGGGATGAACATGGGGCACACACTGGAGATTTGAATTCCTTTGTGTTTATTTCTTAAGGTATTTCGTCGGCCGTTGAGCCAATATTTTGTAAATTTTAAATAAACTTGATAGTTAAATTTTGATATGGTTATGGTTCCACTGTAATTTCCGTGTGTACTTGTCATTGATCCTGGGGCAAGTACGGAAAACACGGAGTTTCGGGTGATTTAATTACCCGGGACGCCGCAATTTGCTAATAATCTTAAACGCGATGCTAGCTGTCATTTGCTGATAAATTTGCCTGATAAGTTATTCTTGCGGGGCGAGATGTGTCTTCGACTGCAGGAGCGTGGTCGAACATGACCATTGTTTTCGGCATCTTTGGACTGATTGTTTCGCGGATCTTGTGGAGTTCCTGTTCCAACATGAACAAAGTTTGGCTGGACGTTATTCGGTTTCCACGGTGCAATTTGCACGCAGTCTTAATATGAAATTTTTTTATTTTACTCGCTATCTTCATCCATTTTGCCCATAAGTATTGACTCAATCTACTGTCCTGACCAAATTCAAGTCTGCAGAAAAGATACATCTTAAACGAAACGGCAACCCTTTTGGGATGGAAGAGATGGCCCGACCACGTTGATTTTTTTTTTTTTTTGAGAAATCACCACCCTTTATTAACTGGTACTAGAGTAGGAATTACAAACACCATCAGGTGGTGTTATGAAACACACATGCCTACCAAAATTGTTGTAAATCGAGCTCCTAGCAAGAGCATGTGCGTCAACATTGGATCTCCTGTTTTCATGAACAAACTCCACCGAAGTGAAGTCTTCCTTTCTTGCATTGATCTCCCTCATGATCTGACCATACACCCCAAATCCAGCTCCATGGATATTTTTTATGACAGATGAGCAGTCACTTGCTAGTCTGAATTTCTGAACCACAAGATCAGCTGCAAGTGACATTCCCTCCCTGCATGCTAACGCCTCTGCCACCTCCGGATCCGTCACACCTTCCATCACAACTGCGGATGCGCCCATGAACACACCACTGTCATCACGAGCTATTGCAGCTATTGCCGCTAAGCTCGTATTCTTGGATATTGCAGCATCAACATTAATCTTTGTGATACCCAGAGGGGGAGGAATCCAACAGGGTATGTGAGCATGGACTGCATGACGTACCTCCTGTGCAGGTCTGCACATCTCCAGTTCTGCTATGTACCGATCAATGAAGCAGTGCGTAGATAGCGGGCTTTGGAAAATATTCTCATGGATAGCCTTTCGTCGAGCATGCCAAATCGCCCACAATCTCACAACCACCCGGTTAGATCATCATGTGGCAGTGTTCTCATCACCTCTGCCAACCAACCCCGGGCGTCTTGAACTTGAACTCGGCTCAGATATTCAGTAATCTCTTCACGTTCTAGAGCCCAAACGCATCTGGATATATTACAGTCTAGAAGCGAATGCTTCCATGAATCAATTTCGCCACAAATCCCACAGCAACTCGATGTCGCCATGTTTCTGTGGTGTCTAACATCAGCAGTAGGGATAGAATGCCGAGCAAGTCTCCACAAAAACATCCTAATTTTTTATGGAACTTTAATATTCCACAGATCCTTCCACTCCTTCTGATCAGCTCTAGTATCTGACCTTCCTGATATGCTCTCCATCCAGGCTTCTCTTGTGTCACTCTTCTGCACCAACATCCGGTAAGCAGACCTCACAGAAAAAATTCCCGAGCGCTCATAGTGCCACGCCCAGAAGTCCTCCTTACCGTCTGTGCTCAAAGGTATATTTGCTATAATCTCAATATCCATCGGGGTAAAAAACTGTTGAAGCCGCTGATGATCCCAAGACCCTGACGTCTGATCAATGAGCTCGCTCACTAGCATGGGAGGATTCACGCCAACACAACAAACTGGTTTGAGCAGTCCATCACGTGGAAGCCAATTCATACTCCAGATTATAGTCGACTCCCCTGTGCCAATCCGACGAATTATCCCCTGCTCCAGCACTTCTTTGCCATCTACAATTGCCCGCCACACCCTTGATGGTGAAGCACCTACTTCCGCATCCAAGAAATTCCCATCTGGAAAGTAGACCGCCTTAAGCACCCGAGCACTTAGCGAAGTAGGATCCTGCATGATTCGCCAAGCCTGTCTGGCCAGAAGCGCCAGATTGAACAATTCAATGTCCCTAAACCCCAAACCTCCTGCATACTTGGGTTTAGTCATATCTTCCCATGCCACCCAGCATGTCCTGCGTTTCCCCTCTTACTTCCCCACCAGAAATTCCGGAGAAGACTATCAATATGTTGACAAAGTCCCCTCAGCAGCCTAAAACAAGACATGGAATAAGTTGGAATAGCTTGTGCTACTGATTTTATCAGAACTTCCTTCCCTCCGGCTGAAAGAATTTGTTCCATCCATCCCTGGACTCTTTTCCACACCCTGTCCTTCAGGTACTTGAAGGCGCCATTAGATGATTTGCCAACATCAGTAGGCATCCCCAAATATTTCTCGCTGAGCGCCTCGTTATGCACATTGAGGATATTCATGATATCTTCTCTTATACCACTCTGGCAACCCTTTGCAAAATGTATGGAGGACTTGTCCATATTAACTTGCTGACCAGAAGCTTGACAATAAACTTGTAAAGCATTTTTAACGACTTCCGCACTCTCCCTATTCGCTTTGAAAAACAGCAGGCTGTCATCCGCAAAGAGTAAGTGACTAACCATCGGTGCCGATGGTGCCACCTTAATACCATTGAGCTGCGAAGACTGAACTCTGGATTTTAACAGGCACGAAAGGCCCTCTGCTGCTAACAAAAAGAGATAGGGCGAGATTGGATCTCCTTGACGAATACCCCTCGAGGGTCTGAAACTGTCCAAACGTTCACCATTGAACATCACCGAGAACGAGACGGTTGTGACAAGTCTCATGACCATCTCTACCCAGAGCCGATGGAATCCCAGTTTGATCATGATTGACCGCAGATAATCCCACTCAACTCTGTCATAAGCTTTCCTCATATCCAGCTTCAAAGCGCAACATCTGCTCTCACGAGCTCTCTTCTTCTTCATGAAGTGCATGCACTCATAGGCTGTAATGATGTTGTCTGTGTTCAACCGTCCTGGAACAAAGGCTGATTGCTCTTCTGAAATAATATCTGGTAGAATGCTCCTCAATCTATTTGCAACCACCTTAGATGCAATTTTATATATCACATTACACAGGCTGATTGGACGGAATTGACCAAGGTCCTCCGGGCTATCTACCTTGGGAATTAATACAATGCATGTATCGTTAACGACAGCCGGATCATCCTCTCCTCTCAACATTCTGAGCACAACTGACGTTACCTCATCCCCGCAAAGGTCCCAATGTCGTTGGAAGAAGTGTGCAGGATAACCATCCGGCCCAGGCGCTTTGGTGGGGAACATTTGAAACAATGCTTCTTTAACTTCTTCCTTCTTGAACGAGTTCAATAACTGACTATTCATCGCTTCAGTGACCTTCGTCGGAACTGTATCAAGAACTGTTTCCATGTCCACAGTTCCTTCCGATGAATAAAGATTCCTGTAGAAAGCTGATGCTAAATTTCCCATCTCCTTTTCATCCTCCGTGAACTGTCCATCAGGTTTCTTCAGTCGCACTATTTTATTTTTCTTTCTCTGTGGCTTGCGCGCAGGTGAAAAAATTTTGTATTCTTATCACCCGCAGTCAACCACATGATCCTTGATCTTTGTTTCCACATGACTTCTTCTCTATGATTTAGCTCAACAATTCTGTCTGCAACCTTGATTTCTGCATGTGTTGGGCCAACACGAGCCGGATCTGATCGCATCCTATCAAGTTCTGCATTAAGTTTCTTTAGCTCCTGTCTGACGTGACCAAAGGATTGCATCTCCATTCCCCAAGCTGACCAGAAACCACCACAAGTTTTTCATGTAGCTCCTTTAACGTGCTAGCTTTCCCTCCGTTGAGCCACGTCTGCATAATCATTGGGAAAAAATCAGTATGAGATTCCCACATGACTTCGTACCTGAACAACTTATTTCTTCTTCTCTTTTTTTGCATGTCCCTCTCCCCCCATTTTAACACAATGGGGTCATGGTCTGACGCAGCTGCTGTGAGATGCGTCACTTTCGCCATAGGAAATCTGGAGCACCAATCAGCCGATGCAAGAGCGCGATCCAATCGCACACGACAAAAGGAACCCCCAGCCACTTTCTTCTCATATGTCCAGCTGCGGCCTTCATAACCAAGGTCATAAAGTTCGCATATATCAACCATCTCCCTAAACCCTTCAATCTGAGCTCGACTTCGTTCCTGAACGCCATCATGCTCCGATCTATGTAAGACTTCATTGAAATCTCCAATACAAACCCAGGGTAAGGGTGATGTCCTTTTAATATATTTAAGTAAGTCCCATGTCTTGTGACGTTTTGGGACCTGTGCTTCACCGTATACACATGTAAGTCTCCATGGCTCTCGCCCGTTCTCATTAACAATTGCATCAATATGGTACTGAGAGAACGGTAAAATTTCCACTCTAGTACTGTTGTTCCAGAAAATACCAAGACTACCACTGCGGCCTGAACTGCTAACTGCAAAAGCATTATCATATCCTAGAGTACTTTTCAAACCTTCAACCCGCGCTTTGTGGACTTGAGTCTCTAGTACACAAAGCACCGTCGGGGCAAATTTCTTCGCTAACTCGCGAAGCTCTTTCACCGTCGCGGCATTGCCCAATCCGCGACAATTCCAGCTTAAACAACTCATTATGCCTCGCGGACCTCCTCGCAGGAGCCCGCCATCTGCTTAACTTTCTCCTCCTCCAAGCTCTTCTTCTGCATCTTCGTTTTGGTTCGATAGTCCCAAATTCACCAACAACACCAGAGGTCATCACCTTGTCCGTCACCAACCCAGCCAAGACCGGTCTCCACCGCGTGCCTGAGTTACCACCGCCAAGGCCGGGAAACTGGGCGAAGCCAGTCCCTTAATCAGCCCGAGCGGAATCGCAACCAAGGCAGATCGTGATGGAAACCCCAGGCCAGTCCGATCCCTTCGCCGGAGATTGCCGCCGAAGTCGCTCAGACCCTAGAGCTCTACGTCATCCCGACGGCATCAGGTCATCCCGCAGTTGGTTGCTGACAGTGAACAAAATTTCGGCCGAAATTTCGCGATTTTCGCCGAAATTTCGTTATACCCGGTCCCCTCCGGTATTTTGTGTTACCGGCCGGTTTCGGCCGTTTTGGACCGGTTTTGAAAATTTTGACCAAATTTCATTCAAATTTACAAAAATTTCGGACCGAAACCGTCCGATTTTCACCGATTTTCGGCGATTTTCGTTATATCGCCCTAGACCGGTAATTTTTTTATACCGAAATTCAAAACACTGGTTGCTGATGGGTCCTATACTCCCCGACCACGTTGATTGAGCGAGCCTGATCTGGAAGATGGGCTGCAATTATGATCCGGCGAGTTGGGCCTTTTGGTTTTGATCTCCATACCAAGCACGTTTCATGACTCGTTTCCTGTGTCTCAAAAAAATAAAAATAAAAAATGACTCGTTTCCAAACGCTGATTGTTGTGGTTATGCTGGTGCCACGACGGCTATTGAACGAACGCGGCCGGCCATAACCCTGCCGTCAATCATAATCGGAGCACGACAACGAGAACAAAGCCACAACCACAAGACAAGGACGCCTCGCGCGAGGCCATGCTTATCCGATTGACTTCTCTCATTATCCCCAGTGCGTGTGTACAAATCCTGGTCACCGCAAGCCCGCGCTTCTCTGCCAAAGCGCAAGGGAAGAGCAAAATTAAGCTCATCACCGAGGAAGGGGATCAGAGAAGAAGCTGATGATGATCGAGTGCGCCATCAAGGAGGAGTTCGACGGCCAGATGAGGGTGGTGGACCCCAACCAACTGGTACGTGTACGCGCACGAGCTTGATGCACTACGTGAGAGTGTTTTCACCAATCAAGGAAAACAAGCTTCTTCGGGTTATATAACAATAGTATCTAAATAAAGCAGATAGTCATAAAAGAGAAGATTATAGGATCGATCGCTCAAACTATTTGCGGCTGCAGCAAACAATCGCTTAAGCTTTTCGCACTTGGTTGCTACAGCCGTAAATGGTTTCAAAATGTGTTTGCGTGGCCGGCCTACATGCAGGTGGTCATCGAATTCGTTGTCCCCGGGAGCGGACCTTGCAAGCTGGTCCAGCCAGTGTTCGCTGCATGCGCTGGCCGGCACCCCGACGCTGTCTTCCTCAAGGTCGAAGTCGAGGACGACATTGGCGACCTGCATGTACGTACTAACTACTCTGTTGATCATCAGTACGTAGAGACTTTTTGTTTCCAAGCTAGTAGTAATGTGGTCTTCCTGATCACCGTTTTCCTTTTTCTTAATTATTCAACAGAAGGTCGCCGCATCCTACTCTGTCAAGTCGTTTCCGACCCACATCTTCGTGATGAACGGCAAGGTGGTTGACACCGTCTCGGGCCCAATCACAGAGCCCGCGTTCAACCAAATCATTGACGAGTACCTCGCCGAAGCGCAAGGGAAGAGCAAAATTAATCTCATCACATGGGATCACTCGATGGTATTCGAGTGCGCCATCAAGGAGGAGTTCGACAGCCATATGAGGGTGGTGGACCCCGACCAACTGGTACGTGTACGCGCAAGAGCTTGATGGTGAATGTTTTCATGAATCAAGGACTTCGATCGGGTTATCATAGCAGTAACTAAATAAAGCAGATATTCACAAAAGAAAAGATCGCTTAAGCTTTTTGCACTTGGTCCGCAGCCGTAAACGGTTTCAAAATGTGTTTGCCTGTTGGGTGGTTGCTCAACTGCAGTAGAGGGGACTTTTCCCCCTATCTATTTTGTGCTCTTTTTCCTAATCGTTTGCGATTTGGAACGAGCATTTGTATTTGTGTATTATATGCATTATTTTGATGCATTAGCTGAAATATCATCCCTTTTCTAGAAAAAAAAGGACCCTAAATGCTACCGATAGTAGTTTCAAAATGTGTTTGCCTGGCCGTGGCCGGCCTACATGCAGGTGGTCATCGAATTCGTCGTCCCCGGGAGCAGACCTTGCAAGCTGGTCCAGCCAGTGTTTGCTGCATGCGCTGGCCGGCACCCCGGCGCTGTCTTCCTCAAGGTCGAAGTCGAGGACGACATTGGCGACCTGCCTGCATGTACGTACTAACTACTCTGTTGATCATCAGTACGTAGAGACTTTTTGTTTCCAAGCTAGTAGTAATGTGGTCTTCCTGATCACCGTTTTCCTTTTTCTTAATTATTCAAAAGAAGGTCGCCGCATCCTACTCTGTCAAGTCGTTTCCGACCCACATCTTCGTGAGGAACGGCAAGGTGGTTGACACCGTCTCGGGCACGATCACAGAGCCCGCGTTCAACCAAATCATTGGCAAGTACCTCGCCGCCGCCACGTCTGCCTAACAAGTGAGCTATGCCTTATCACCTGGTGCTAGTCGTGTCACACCAACTTTGTCATCGTCGTCGTAGTCGTCGATTTGGTTTCAGATGACGATGCATGCAGAGCATCTGTATCGAATCAACTCGGTGTTCATCTCTATATGTCCGCGGGTGTAGTTGTAAAGCATGAATCCGGATAATATACTCTTGTGTTATGGATTCATGTGACCATGAATAAATAAATTCTGATGCTGAAAAACATGAGCCATATGTGAGCTCATTCGTGACTTCTTTTGATTAGTTATTCTTGCAGTGACCATGCTTCTCGTTGTGGTGGAGATAAGGAGATTTGAGTCATGAACATAATACTGATAGTGTAGAAACATACACAATAGAAACTCCACGCCTTCCCACAGTTTACCACGCCTCTTTCCCTTTTGATTGTATAAATGACGTCGAGAATGTCAATGGCGCCTTCAACGTCCGAGAGAAGCAGTTGTGATGGAGCCAACAGCGTGCTGACCTGCCGTTCAGCGACTGGCTACCTACAGCAATAGAATGTGTCAAAGTATTCTTCAACAGGTGTTGGGCATGCATCACGAGATCAGAATGTCATTATTTTGCTTTATAGCCAAATTGAGCTACATTAGCCACTGAGATTGCAATCCAATGGGTAAGTGATTTATTCTTTGATCTGGATCAGCTTTCATCAACTGCTCGGGACAAAGACGGCAATAAGCTAGGTGCAGAGATCAAAGTGAGGATGTAACTTACTGTAAGGTGATATCCACAGGCTCATGTTGACAAGCGGATAGAAATGGTGAATAGATGGCGTTCGAAATTTCGATCCTGCTCGCCAGTCCTTTAATTTGCAGCACAACTCCGAAATGGAGGCAGGAAGATTTCTTCAGGAACAAAATTTGTAGTGAAATGTTCCCTCTTTTTTTTCTTTTTCCTTTTTTTACGAAACAGCAGTAGTGATGAGAATGTTTGTGCATCAGCTTTGTGTAGGTAGATGATCAGGTGCTTTTGCGCGCGGCAGTTCCGGTGGCAAGCACCGTGGTCGCAGTCGCGGACCGGCACTCTCTAGTTAGCATTGCAGATTGCACAGGGGTGAGTCAATCTCTGTTCATCTTCTTCTCATCTGGGCATCTCGCTCTCCTCTGCCTGCGTTCCTTCCTCATCCCCTCGCGCAATGACCAGTTTGTTTTCGGGAGTGTTCGTTGCATGGGGTCTAAACTTTAGAGGGTTTTCCAACGAATATTGTGATTACAAATAAAGTTTAATTACAAAACTAATTTCAGGACTCCGTTCGAATTCGCGAGACGAATCTAATAAGGGTAATTAAGCCGTGATTAGACGATGGTTACTGTAGCAAAACATAGATTAATTAGGCTCGTTAGATTCGTCTCGCGATTTAGAGGGGGGGTCGTGACATTAGGTTTTGTCATTAAATTAATAAAAATATGTTTAAATAGTAAGATTCTCTTTGATGTGACGGGTGTTAAAATTTAGAGGGGTGGCGCCGAACGCGCCCTTCGTTGACTTATCGGCAGTGACTGATGAGAATTTGTTCACACATGTTTTGAGAGCTAGCGAACCCGTGTAATAATGCGCATGATGTTCTGTCTATTGAGCTCGTGTCTCTTGTTTTCGTCAGAGTTCCTTGTGATGGTTCAGTCGGTGATGATACTACATCCTGACATGGCGCTCTGAACTCTTTTGAATTTGGGTGGATTGGGTACTGCGGAACTTGAGAACTTCAATAGAGCCCTCCGTGTGCGTTGGCAATGGCTTAAATGAAAAGACAGCAGCAAGCCATGGTCTATTGGTCTGAGACATGACACCGCACCACACACCATCGGAGCTCGAGTTGTTCAGGACATCTGGACATGCACCACCGTCACCCCTAGGTGACGGTCATCGCACCACCTTCTGGCAAGCCCGTTGGCTGCAGGGGAGAATTCCAAAGAAGATTGCACCGGACCTATACAAGTTGGCATAGCGGAAAGCCGGAAACACGAGAACGTGGCCACTGCCCTCAACAATGGAGAGTGGAAACGGGGCCTGCGCCGGATGTCCACCAGTCCACCACGGCGGAAATCAACCAATACGTTGAGTTATGGGCACTCATCCAAGAGGTACAGTTTCCTGACCAACCGGATGATATCTCGTGGAGATTTTCAACCACGGCGCATACTCGGCGAGCTCAGCCTACACCATTCAATTCACTAGAGCTCATGCTGATCATGACTGGCAACGGCTGTGGAAATCAAAGGTTGAAAACAAATGCAAGTTCTTTGGTTGGCTAATATTGCAGAATAAGGTGTGGATTGCAGATCGCATAATCAAAAATGGAGGGCAGGCGAATGCACTCTGCCCTTTGTGCCGCTCCACGCCAGAGTCGGCAACACACATGATGGCCACATGTTCCTTTTCGGTGCATGTATGGGAATGCATTCGCTTCAGGCCTTGTTCGGTTAGGCCAAATCAGGCCCGGAACGAGCTCGTTCCGGCCGGATTGGTCTGGCCCGGCTTGAAGTTGGAAGAAGGCCAGATTCTCCATTCGGTTAGATGCAGCCAGTTTTGAAGCAAGGCCCATTCCGTCCAGATTCGCCAATCCAAGGCCCGGAAGCAAGCCCCGAGTCTCGCCTCCCTTCTCTATTCCTGACCTGCTTGGGTGAACCGGTAGGCTCCATTCTTTCATGGCCTGTCACGAAAATAGGCCTCACTCTAGCCCTGTGCTGCCGAACGAGCCCTCAGGCCTCCTTCGGTTGCACCCGAAACGGCCCAAAACGCGGGCTGTTCCAATCGGATCCATCTGACCATGTTTGAAACCTGGCTAGACCGGGAACTGCTGTTCGGTTTCATTTGAACCGAAATGATACAGGGTCAGAATGGATGTTTTTTTTTCCACAGATCCACTCGGAATAAAAACTAACCTAAAGTGATCCGGAACAAAAACAGGCTTGGTTTGAGTGAAAGACAAGGATCAACTGGATCTTGGCCATGAAAGAAAACGAGCCCGGACTGAAAACAATGTTGCCGAAAGAGGCCTCAACGGGAATTGTTCCGCTGCGGCTACCGCCGAACCCCTACCGAACGCTCAAGCGATGGTGCCATGGTGGGCAGCCATGTTGGGACCAGCCGGGACGCCGGCAGCCAGGCAAACAGAGCAGGCCGTGATCTACATCGCCTCGAACTTCTTGGTGGGAAGATGCCGCCGGGTTTTCGAACAAGGCCTTGGTTGTGGACCAATCAGTCCTCATTATCAAGCAAGACATTCAGGCTTGGCAGATGGCGTGCACACACTAGGAGGAGTAGCCTAATGATTTAACACGGTCTCGCAAACCAGATCCGCCATGGCTGGAATTAGACTTACTCCCGAGGAGCCCAAGTTGCTGGAGACGAGACCGCCATGATGGTGGATTCGGCCCCCAATTTGCTTCCCCAATCCACTCGTTCTCTCTCTTCTCTCGCGCCCAATTCCGTAGCCGCATGCTCGTCTCGTTAGCCTTCCCCGGTGGCCACCACGTCCGCCTATGGCAAGGGGGCAGCGATACGACGCCGCGCATTAGCGCAGGGCTGCTCGACCATGTCGATGTCCGGCTCGCCTTTGCAGCCTGGTGCGAGGTGCGGCGCAACGCGCTACGTGCAAGCCTGGCAGGGCGAGGCGAGGCAGGATGGCGGCGTGCGCGGCGCGATGGACCGGGGAAGGTGAGGTGGGACGACGACGGGTGGAACGCGGCGCAGACGAGGCTGGTTTGTCAAGCATGGCGATTGGCAAGGTTCAGACTCGACGGGCACCCGAAACCTGACGGGCGTGGGCGCGAGGTCGGATGTCAAATTCCACCCGAAACATATGTCTGCCCGGCCCGAAACCAACCCATTGCCATCCCGAGTTCCTCCGTCGTGAGTAGGGCTGGACGAAAAGCTTGTGGCTCGTTAGCTCGGCTCGGCTCGCGGTTTCTAGCTCGTTATGTTTAACGAGCTAGCTCGAGCTGGCTCGCGAGCCAAACGAGCCCATCGGGAGAAGGGAGAGGTTTGCCTGGTGGAGCTTCGTGATGTTGTCGGTGCCTGCTTTCCCCCGTTGCAGCACTCGCCTCTCTCTTCCCCTCCGTCACCGACATTGCAGCCATCAACACAAAAGCTCATGGCGAGCACGAGCTCGTTGTCCTCACCGCTCTTCCCATGACGATGGCAACGACAGAAGGGGACTGAGTCAAGATCCAAGCCGTGGATAGGCGACGCGATGCGCGGCAGCTAGCAGCTCAAGCAGGGCGATGCCACCCTCCTCTACCTCATGCGGTGGTGCCGCCCCTCCACCTCCTCCCCTCACAGTGGCGCCGGCTCCCCCTCCGCCGTTCCTCCACGTCACCGGCCCCCTCCCCTCCCGGCCGCGACCACCTCCGCGACATCGGCCTCCGCCTCCCTGCCCGAGGCCGCCATCATGCTCAAGAACGTGAAGATGTACCAGATGGTATGGTCGTTGTCTTCTTCTCCAAGTCGCGGTGGGAGTGCTGGAGGCAAGCGGTGGCGAGCTTAACGAGCTGGCTCGCGAGCCAGCTCGAGCTCGTAACGAGCCGAGCCGAGCCAGCATTCCAGCTCGTTAAGATAACGAGCCGAACCGAGCTAGCTCGTTATCCTAACGAGTTGGACCGAGCCGAGCCGGCTCGGTAGTCCAGCCCTAGCCGTGAGTGAGCAGCAGTTAAGTGGGCTGGCATACTGTGCAGCCCATGCTCCGGCCGCCTGCGCGCTCCCTCGTGTCAGCCCAGGGTAACAACCAAACCAACCACTGGGCCGGCGCCAACATCATGTCCGGTCGGCGACGACCCAACCGCCCGGCGCTCGGGACGAAGGTTCCGCGTACAGTGATCGTCTGACCGGTGTGTGGGTACGCGGGCAGGCAGAATACTTAGAGCAAGGCCAATGCGCGCTGGCTCCACGCCGCTGCTGCTCAGCACGCGCCCACGCATGCACCGAAGGCTTCCAACCCAGCGCCGATCCGATTCCGGTGCTGCCAGGACATGCTCGAACCGCGTGATGGAGAGAGGCAGAGAGAAAAGGTGGAGCGGGTCCCACAATTGTGCCTAGGCTCTCGTGCGAAGCTCGGCGCCGGCAGACTCGACAAGCACGCTCTCTTTCCTCTGTTTCTCTCTCTTCTTCTATATTGATTTTTTACTCCGTATCGGTCGATTCGACAAAGCGTTGGCCCTGCTCTTATGCAACGAGAAATTGATGGCCACTTGTACACGCGCGCGCTGCTGCTATCGGAGGGCTCTGCTTCATTGCCTTTTCCTTGGGATGTGCGAAAAGTTCCGACTTGGCAGCACCGTCAGCACTTGCGGGCCCCCACTGGTCCACCGGTTCCAGCTTCCAGTCCGGAGCAGCTTCTGCCTGGGCTGCCTCTTTTCGTCCCACCCCTCCTCTTGTCCCTGCATTTCTCACTTGCTAGGGTTAGCTCGTTTCGAAAGGTTCTAGGCGCGGCGTCGGCGGCGGCGGCAGTGTCGGCGGCGGCGGCGGCCAGTTGCGGCGTCGTGTTTCCGGGGTTGATGGAAGCGCCGCCGGCATGCGGTTCCTCTTCTTCGCAACCTCCTGGAAGTGGTCCCCATGGGTTGCCGCTCATCCCACCCAATCCTCTTTTTCCCGGTGCGAAGTACTTTCCGGCGAGCCCTCCATTCTTTCCGGTGCCCTTCGCTGGACCCAATTTCACTGTCGTGCAGCCAACACCTTACTTGCCGTTTCCTGGTACTCTTGTTTCCCCTTGTGCGACTCTTCCCATCAACCGGCCTGGTGTCCCGTCGCAGTGTGCCACTGTTCCCACTGTTCTTTCTCTTTCCGCCGGCATGCTCCCAACTGGTGGCCATCCTCCTGGTGCAATGACTGCACCAGGTAACTCAAACCTTTTCCCTCTTGGTATGTTTTCTTTTCCTTTTCCTTTTCTCTTGCATTTCTGATTGAAAGTAGGAATAATTTTCTATTCCTGTTGTTATGTTTTTGTTATTGAAAGATGCCGCAGTAACCATTGGGTGCTTTTGTGCATAATTTGCGAAGTACTGTTGAATCGGAAACCAGATCTGGTCACAATCATTGCAGTCTAATTCCCACTGCAGTTTGGTTGTAGGATGCATGTCTTGTGGTACTTAATATAGAGCGCACTAGTATTGTGTCTTTGCCAATTCATCATAGACCTAGTTAAATTAATCCTTTCTCTATACCACTTCTAAATCTGGAAATAAACCATGCCTATACTTTAATCTGTTGTCCCTTTGTTTAACTGGTGCCTCGATGAAATGTACCTCCTAGTTTAATTTCCCGGCACTACTTCTATTCCTGTGTGCACAAGTATTATTCGAAATCTGGAAATATAACATACCTATAGTTAAACTACTACTTCTATTCCTGTACTATTCGAAATGCTAGAGGGAAATGCTAGAAGGAAGAAGAAGCTGGAACGATCCTCGAAAAAAAAAAAACCGAACTGGAACGATGAACCCGCGTTGGACTCTTTCCTAACAACTCTCATCATCAATCAAGAAATAATTCATTCACGAGGAGGACAGGGTCAGAGCTCTGAAAATTCCGCAGCCGTTGGCTTGCTCGCTTGCACATGGACGGACCAACGGACGGACGGCGGAGAGGCGCCGCTGCGGGCAGGCAGACACGTCGTCCGTCGCGTGTGAACGGAGGGATTTTTCTTTCTGGTGGAGCGACCGACGCGACGCGTCGTCTGAACCGCGACAACCGAAAAGAGAGGGAAGCAGGCGTGATCTGGGTGAGGCTGCACAGCTGGGCAGGCAAAACAAAAGCACGCCACCCTCCCAGACCCCAGTCCCAGCCAGGTCAAGCAAGCGCGCGCGGAGGGACTGCACCGGTTCGGTTCACCTTGACCACCTCTTCTATTTTTGACTAGAAATAGAGCGCGGCATTTTTTTTTTTTCCTGCCCAGCCCCGGGAAGCATACTACTACTACTATACGTGCAGCTGGATGCAGCAGATTGACGGCAAAGAAAGCATCGCCAACACACTGGAAGGTCGGTCTAGTTTGGGAAAATAAGGTGCCATTGCGGATGGGAAAATAAGATCGGTCTAGTTTGCGTGTTAAGGCAAAGAAAATACTACTACTATACCCTTTTTTTTCGAAAAGCACCGTCTCAAACATTTACAATTTGGCAATTGGCATCACCGGAACTATAAAAGAGTGTATTAGTTAGGTGGTACTTTTATGGATTGAACGATTTATTCATCGCATGCCGAGCCACGTGTCATGACGATCACTAGAAATGGCACGGACGTGATGGCTAGGTAAGCGACCAATGAAGTAGAGAGAGAGGGATTAAGATCCTCTACCTTTGTAAACGGTGACTTTGTGTACCTTTGAGTCACTGACACGTAGGGACACATGAATCTCATGATTTGTGAACCCACATGTCAGTGACTCACACAAAGTCACTATTTACAAAGGTAGAGAATCCTAATCCGAGAGAGAGGATGAGGAACAACCATGCAAAAAAAAAAAACACTCCGCACATTTCATTTTCTTTGTTTAGAAAACAAAAATCACGAAAAACATAGTTTTAAAAAAACTACCTCACCTAAAACTAAAGCAAAGTCAATGACGAAAATTTCTTATCCGAGAGACTTGAAACCTAAAAATCACCTCCTTTTTTCACTTGTTTCCGTGGAGCACTTCCTACCACAACCATGCGGTTCCACCCAAGTGTACAAGCACCTAAAAAAAACCATGAAAACAATTTGAGAATGGATATTAATCGGGAAGGATAGCACACTTGCGTGCTAAAGCAAACAAAATAATCTACCTTTCCAAATAAACCAACAATGAAATGACGGCTAGGTACACGACGAATGAAGCAGAGAGATGACAAGAATAAACCAACCGTGCAAAAGAAACACTCCACGCATACCACCATCGCTTTCTTTGTTTAGAATGTAGAAGTCACCGATTACATAGTTGTAAAAGGAAGCAAAATCAATGACAAAAACTTTCTTCCCCATGAGAGGCTTGAAACCTCAAAATCACCTCTTTTTTCGGTTGGTTCGGTGGAGCATTTCCTACCAGCGAATATGGCAACCACTTGTACAAGCGCGCGCTGGGCTTATCCAGCGGCCCTCCTCTTTCCGCTTTTCCTCGAGATCCATGAAAAGTTCCAACGTGCCAGCTGACTCAACGCATGTGGGACCCAGTCGGTCAAAGGTCCGGCTCCTGCCCGAGCTTCCGACCGGGAGCGGCTTTTCATTCGTTTTTCCTGGTCCCACAGGCAGTGCTCGATCTCAGTCGTCCCCCACCTGCTAGGGTTTCGGCTGCATCGTTCGCCACTCGCCGCCGTCGCCGCCGCCGGCGCCGCCCCTGCGTCGGATGGGTTCTTCTTCAGCTGGCGAATTCGCTTCCGGCAACACTGCCGCATCCGTGCTCGGCGCAGGCAATGCTGCGGTTCCACCCAATCCCCTTCTTGCCGGTGGGATGCCACCGTACTTTCCGGTGCCGCCATTTTATCCGGTGCCCTTCGGCCGCCCCAACTTCACCTTCCCCTCTCCTGCTTCCAGTGATGGTGCGAGTGTCCCTGCTGGTTTCGCACCTCCCGGGGCTATGCTCCCTACCGGTGCTATGCTCCCTACCGGCGCTGTTCTTCAACCTGGGGTCATGATCCCTCCCGGTGCTATGGTCCCTCCCTGTAGCTCCAACCTTTTCAATGGCGGTATGTTTCCTTTTCTCGCCGCACTCATTGCATTAGTTTTATTTTACTGTTAGCTTATTGTCTTGTTCAACGTACGATGACGATACTGTTAGCTTATTGTCTTGTTCAAATTTTGCTGCAGCGTTATTTTTACCAGCTAGTTTATTTTTCCCATTTGCAGTAATTCCAGTACCTCCCAAAATTATACATGATAGTTCTCCTTGTCCTAGTTTATTACGCAGCTAGTTTATTTTTCCCATTTGCAGTAATTCCAGTACCTCCCAAAATAATACATGATAGTTCTCCTTGTCCTAGTTTATTACGCAGCTAGTTTATTTTTCCCATTTGCAGTAATTCAAGTAACGCCCAAAATAATACTTTTTGTGGTCTCCTATGCAGCATTTTTACCTTTGTGCCGTTGTTAACTATTACAGTCCCCTATTAGTAGTTTAAATTTGTCTCGTCTCTTCAATTTTATAGGTTCCTTTCAGTCCTTGCTGTTTGATGTCTCATCTGGGTCGTGGAGAGTTCCAAATTACAATTGCTATTTCCCAATGCCCAGTACTGCAGTGTTTAAGGAGCAGAATGGTGACAAATCTTATATAGAATTCAGTGGTGCAGATAAAGTTAATCATGCTCTACATGATGATGCCAGCATCTTAGAAAAAAGTACTGTCCATGGTGAGCTGAATGTGCAGGGTGCCCCATTGTCTCAAAACGGCAACTCAGTCTTGCATGATAAAATTTCAGAAGCCAATAATTCACGTGAGCAGAATACTGGAAAGAGCAGGGCTGACGTTCAGAAAAACAGCTGCAGTACTTCTGTTCCAAATCCCATTCAGCATGGCAATGGGACAAGCACATTGAATGCATCAAACAAGACAAATCTTGGGGATACCTCTGCGGGAATGCCACATGTCTCTTCCTCATATGATAGTCTCCCTGGCATTGCTGCCGCTGGCCTTCTGTCGATGACTAACAAAATGCCATTTTGCCCTGGGGATCAAGACATCAACGATTCTCTTGAGGGCTTGTCACAACAAGATTTGTGCATAAAATGTGGTAAAGGTGGCCATCTGCTGAAATGTAGTGGCTGCTTGTTAGCCGCTCATAATAGCTGTTTTGGTTCGTCGATGACATTTCAAGAGACCGACCTGTTCTACTGCCCAGTATGCTTCTATACGAAAGCAACTGAAGCATATCAAAAGCAAGGAAAACATATTGTGAAGCTAGGAAAAACCTTGCTATTTTCCTTGGCACAACGCAAGTGATCAGCCAACCCGATGAGCAACAAACTGGAGTTCTGCCGACAGCTCCCAACAGAGAGGGTCAATCCAACGCGTCTGATACATCAAAAAGGAAAAATATCCATCAAAATGAAGCAGAAGCAGCTAACCTCGCTCATCAAGACAAAGAGCCTGATCATCAGAGGAAGAAGCGGAAAATTTCTGCTATAGAAAATGGTTATCCTGAGGAAAGAGTCACTGAGAAGACATCCCTTGCTCGAAATTCTAATATTGCGACCATGAGTAAACATTCTGTGCTCAAGAATAATAGTAGCAATAAAGTTCAGGATGCAGAGCGACAGCAGCAGAGGGAGAGCAAAGAAGCTGGTAATAGCAGTTCATCCCATGAAACACGATGTTCATCTCAAAACAGATGTGGTCCTCCTGCAAATCAAGAAGTTGAGGCTGACAAAGAGGATGGTCCTACAAAGTCCCACCAATCTAATGGTTCTGATGAAATAGAAGCTTCATCTTCAAATGACTCCAGCAAGCGATCATCACCCCCTTGGCGCAAGATGAGACACAGAAAATCGAAAGTACAAGAAAAGGAGAAAATGGTATCAAGTGATTCTAGAAAAACTACTACGCGGCAGGATCAACATATGTCTTCTCCATCAAGAAAAAGAAGTTATGCTACACACAAGCGCTAGTAAGTGTTACCAGTGGAGTTTCATTGCCTTTTCTTTCCCTAACGTTATTCTTGCTGTTTTCGTAAAGTCAAAAGTAACTGATTTTGTTTCTTTGGATTAACTAGACATGACTGCGGACCGTATTAATTTATAATCGGATGATATTGAGAGTGTTAGTATAGATGCAATAAATAAATTTCTATCACGAATGTCAGTGTGATAGGGGCAGGATAGGGCATTTAGTGAGTTCCAGTGCTCCCATGTGTAACAATGGTATTGTTCTTGCTAAAATAACTTCCATCGTTTCTTTGCTAATGTTATGGTGCTGCGGATGTCATTGAATGTCATCTTAATTCGTGCATGGCTTTCAGAATTTCAGATGGAGTTTTTTAGGTACCTCTGGATGGTTCTACTGCATTTTTGTTAGGATTATGATGTTAGTTGAGACTTACTTTAATGAGGTTCTTCCTCATCATAGTTTGTTATGATTAAGCAGTGTAGAATTGCACACATGCTGCTGATGCTGTGGATGTCATTGGCATTTCAGTATCTGTTTGTAATTTCACACAGAGCATGAGGTTTTGTCTAAGACACCCTATTTTGAAATTGTCTTGCTAGTAGTACTAGTTAGCAGTATTCCATATGTGGTTGCTGTCCTGCAAGAAGTAAGCAAGATTCAGATGTTAATTCGATATACCCTTGATTACCATATTTATCTCTTCCGTCCATGATGTGGAGGAAATTCGGAACACCTGCAACTCAGCCCCATGCATGTGGCACCATGATTTAAAACGAATGAAATTTCCTTCCTCTCCAGCGCTAGCAGCATGGGCCATCCAGTACCAAGATCTGTTTTGATGGTAGTGGTTAGCTTGGACACTAACAAGTTGGACTTCATACTAACAGTGATTGTTGGAGTGAAAATTGTCAGCTTGGGTTCGGAATTGGTGGTGCCTGGAATGGTCTGCTTTGATGCTCTCCATTTATTGTTGGAAATTTCGTTTCTTAAAATGTACTCCACTATTTTATGGTGTCTGCTTTGTTATTTCAAGTACTGAGCACCTCAATCTTGCAGTTCCAATCCCACACCAACTGGCAGGCGCTCGAAGCTCTGTTATACAGAAGAAGAGGAAACAACTTTGAAGGTAATCATACTTCATTCAGCTCTAGATTACCTGTGCTGAACTTTAGGTGTTGCGAAGCTAGTTTTGAAAATGATTGTGTGGTCGCATGGCCTATATATTTATAGCTTTGACTTTGCTGATCAGGACGCTATGGCAAAATTCGCCCCCAAGGACGATGGCCCTATTCCATGGGTTCAGATACTAGAATATGGCAGAGACGTGTTTCACAGGACACGCCTCCCATCCGACTTGAGGGTCAAGTGGAGGAACATTGTGAAGAAAGGAGGCTTTTGACACTCAGCCTGACTTACAAAGCAGCTGTTGTGTCATTTTAGTGTAACCCTTCATCCTTTGCGAGCCCATCTGTTGCCATCCCCTATGTAGAATGTTGATATTTCTGCACTCTATCTACTCACCGCTAGTTGGAATTAATGTGAATTTTGCAAACAATGTTCATGCTGCTGAATGTGAAATATGTGCAGCACAAATCTTCTGGCAAGTAGCAGGTAGGAATGTAAATTCTTCAAGCAATGATGTTAATTCATGCCAAAGTTGAAACATACAATGCAGCGTGAACCATCTGGTAACTATCTCTGTTGTGGAATGCTATGCTCTTTCATTGGTCGACAATAATGGGAGCACACAGTCTATGAGCTAGTGAGTTGAATATCTGGAACTTTTGTAATTAAATTATTGGATGGTACAATGTTCTACTCGTTATATGTTAGTAATTTTCAGAAAGGTTTCTGCAAAAGTTACGGAGTACAGGATGAAGTCAATCCAATGTTTATCAGGTTTGAGAATTCTTTACGACTTTGGCGTTCAAGTGCGAAGGCACATGCTAATGTTGGTTCCCGGTGATACTGGATGTTGGTGACTGATTTCTGGTGCCGCTACGCTTTTGGTCATGGGCATATGCAGTTTCTTACACAAAGGCGAAATGGCCTTACTGCATCTAACATCGAAGGAATAATTTCGTTGTTTGGGAGCCTACAGGCGGAGCATGTGTCGATGGCGCCATGGCAGTGTGCCTCTCAAACTTCACCTCCCCTTCATCTTGTTCGTAACTTGCCGTGTACCTCGGCAGGCAGGGGGGCCTTTACGCGTGCCGTGGAAGAGGAATCCCCGTGAGGCCGTGACATGCACTGCACTCCTCGCGTGGGTGGTTGGGATTGGCGTATCGCGAGTCGTAATGAGCAGCAACGGACGGAACAGTTATGGGCAGCAGTAAAAGGGACGTCCTATAGGTAGGGTGTCCGACGGAATCCACTTCGTAGGTCAGCCCATGGCCTGCTCAAGTCGGCCCACGGCCCGTGCGACGGCTGCTTCCTCGCGCCGCCGCCGCCGCGCCGAGCTCCGTCCCCACCGGCTTCCACCTCCCTGCCCGCCTCGTCGTCGCCGTTCCCGGCGCCGGCGCGACCCGCCGATGACCACCTCCCCCGCCAGCCTTCTCCTCCTCCCCTCCGCCGCAGGCACAGCACCGTCTCCCTCACGTCGGCCTTCATCTCGTCCCTTTTTTTCTTCAATCTCGGCGAGGCGCCCCCGTCCCGCCCTCTTTCCCTGTCTCCGGCGGCTCCCCGCTGCCGGATCCGGCCACCGCCACCCACTCCCTCGCTAACTCGTCGGCTGTACTCGCCCCCGCCCCGTCCTCCTTCCCCGTCTCCGGCGGCTTCCCGCCGCCGGATCCGGCCACCGTCGCCCGCTCCCTCGCTAACTAGTCGGTCATGCTGCAGTAAAGATGGGCAGCAACGGTAACTCCGCGGCCGGGACCACCAGGCAGAGAACGGTCATGCGCGCGGGAACTCTCCGCCGGCAAGGACGAATGGGCGGCGCTTGTCCCTCTCCGGCCACTAGTGACCACGTCCAGGTGCAATTAACTTCATAATTTTTTTAAAAAAAATTCATCGCTCACAAGTGGGCTGCTACTGGTAGTCATTTGGTGGAGTATTATTACTAGATTGTATCTAATCCGACAAGGAATATGTGGAGTGCCACGTCTTGTGCAATTGCTCCGAGTACCTACCTGATGAAGCGTCGACGACGGGACAAGAACAGATAGATGCAACGCAGAGGGCACGCAAAGAATATTCAGTCATCCACTCTGTGTGTGTATGCTTTTGGTGGAGTAGGAGTACATATCATCCGTCGATCGATGGTTGCGAACACGCTGATATTTTTGACGCAGGAAAGGAATCTACGCAACGGGAGCCTGGGACCTGCAAACTTTGTTCTGCTCCCAGCCGCAGAACGTGGTGGACATGGACGGGGCAGTGCAGGGCAGGGTAAGAATGATTCGCCAACCGACTACGCGGCGACGAAGAACGCAGGGCTGGGAGGTGGGAGCAAAGAAAACAAAGAAAGCGGCTTGAAGACGAATGCACGACGAGATAGAGATACAGGCAGACGGCACAAGTGGATGTCGTAAAGCAAAGGTCGACGCGAATGGAAGAAGGAAGTCGTGTCAGTTCCACCTCAGGCCTTGTTCGGTTGGCATGGAATGATTATACACATGGATTAGTTTTAAGGCATGGACTGAGTGAAACTACATGTGTCACTCAAACCAAGTGAAGAATGAATCCATCAATTGGTTTCGTTCCATGAGGTCTAAGTCATGGTTTTATGCTAGCTCTTTGAGTCATGGAATGGACCAATCCATGTTAGGCCTCGTTCGTTTGGCATGGAATGGGACATATTCCACATAGAATGATTGGACATGAAACTACTCCCAATTCAACTAGGAATGGCCATTCGGTTAGGTATGGATTGGTTTGAAACCCAACATGGATTGGTCCATTCCATGACTCAAAGAGCTAGCATAAAACCATGACTTAGACCTCATGGAACGAAACCAATCGATGGATTCATTCTTCACTTGGTTTGAGTGACACATGTGGTTTCACTCAATCCATGCCTTAAAACTAATCCATGTGTATAATCATTCCATGCCAACCGAACAAGGCCTTAGGTTTCAAACCAATCCATGCCTAACCGAACGGCCATTCTCAGTTGAATTGGGAGTAGTTCCATGTCTAATCATTCCATGTGAAATATGTCCCATTCCATACCAAACGAACGAGGCCTCAGCGAGCGGATCGAGAGCAGCATTTCTGCGTGGCTCTGCAGAATTGGAGGCGTATCTGGCCGTGGCACCGGTTAAAGATTGAGAACCCTGCGATCGAGTGGATCATACAAATCGATTGGAGCAGCGCGACGACCACCATTGCAAAACGAATCTAGTACTATGAGGCACGGATAAATAAAAATCTAACAGTAAATGAATCTCTGCGGACTGCCGTCATCAATTATTAAATTCTTTTTGCTAGGAATCATCAACTCTTAATAACTGGAACTCCCTTGCAATGCAATTCCTCCATGAATAATCAGTTGACGCATGGTGACGGACAGAATTGTCCTGGCTCGTCCCTCTCTCGATAGGACTGTCCCTCTCTCGAGTCTTCTCTCTCGCTACAGTAAGGAGGAGGCGACTCCGAGGCGACTCTCCCTCCGGCGGTGGCTCCCCCCGTTCTCCTTCCCCTCCGGCGGCCCGCGGGGCTTCGGAGGGTCGGGAGAACGGTGGAGCTGCCGTCCGGTCACCTTATAGCTCTAGTATAGGTAGTAGTTTAGGATCCCCTTGCTAGGGTTAGGGTTGGCGGCGCCGTTGTCCTTCGTGATGAGGGCGGCCGTCTTTTGTTTCCCCTCGCCGGCGGCGCTGGTGATGGTGGATTTCTCCTCGAGCGCTTGGCGGTGGAAGAAGATGACGGGGACGTGGTGGATCTGCTTCGGCATGGTCTTCTTCTTCGGCTCCGTTGGTTTCCCCTTCTTCTCCGGCGTGGCGTGCTCGAGGATGCCTCCTCTTCGTGCTCTAGCGAGGGGGACGGCTTCCTTTCCTGCTGTCGTCGACGAGGCGTTGGCGTCGATGGCGGTGATGGATTTTGTGGCTCAGGTACGTCCTCGCCTCACCGATGCGGTGCTCCGGCGTCGGTGGTGGATCTGTGGCCTTCTGTACAGGAGCTTCGTGATGGTGTCTCTCTTCGGTCGGCGGTGGCGGACGTCGGCGATGGCCTTCTCGTCGGGTTCTTGCCCCTCCTCTCTCCTTTGCCTGCCAGCGGCCCATGGTCGTTCAGCTTTTGCTCATGCGGTTCAAGGAAGGTTGAGCTGCTGTCTCCTCTGGCTTCTCTTTCAAAGATTGCTTGCGGCGAAGATGGAGGATGAAAAGGTAGGGGTCCGGCGGTCTCCGGCGTTCGGCGGCGGCGACGGATCTGAGATCCATCCAGGTTTGGTTAGGGTTAGGGATAAAGCTGTAATTTGTAAGACTTCCAGGGTCTTTTCTGTAAAGTGCCTTAGATAATCAATATATCTCTTTCCTCCGAAAAAAAAAAAAGAATTGTCCTGGCTCGATCGGTTTTTGGATAGGACAGTCCGTCGGGCCACGTCGCGATGCAATCCAAGCTTTCCATCGATGATACATACAGTACGTAGTACTACTAGGACTGCACCGTCATCGATCGGTCACGGACGAGCATGAACCACTACTCTCCGTGCGTCTAATGGTGTGCCGAGCAGCAGCAGCAGCAGGGAAAGCAACCGGATTCTTGTCCGAAGCTGCCGGACGGTGTACGTCCGTCCTCCCAGCCAGCCGCAGAACGAATTCTTCTTGCCATGGAAATAGTAGACCTCCCAAACAAGAAAATGACACTAGTAGTAGCACGCACGCACTAGAAAGTGTTGGTCACGTACGGGATGGAGACTCTCCACACCACAGCCTGCTGCCCTGGTAGTCGGGAGTACGTACCACTCCAACAAGCGTCCGTCCCTGTCAACAAACAAGGTACTGGTAAGTAGCGGCGCCGGGTGAGCCACGGAGGCGTCCGTCCCTGTCACCTTTTGATGATTTATCATGTGCTTCTCCTGCTCTCTTCGATTGCGCGCCACTGTTGGTTGGTTCCATGGTTACTTCCGTGACACGCACTGCACTCCCACTCCCGTGTGGTGCGGTGGTTAAAGATCGGAAAATATTCATGCAAACCAGATGGGATCGTAAAAAGTTCTATTTAAAATTTTTGAAACAAAACTTTGTGTACGTGAAGAGGGCAAGATGAGAAACATGCACACAAAATTTCAGATCCAAATACAACTTCAATTAAAAGATAAAAAATAACAAATCACGGTAGAAGAGGGACAAAAATACTACTACAACTAAGCTAGGTTTTCGTAATTCACTCAATTTGTGGTTTGCGCTGCGTATTCCCCCGATAGTTTTCCGCGTGGAGACCCGATTTTGGGGGAGGGGGGGAGGCATTCTCCCCCTGAGTGCCTGAAACACTAACGAGTTGGAGACGAGGTTTAAATTTCTCCGGCGGGCGGGCTGAGCGGGGACGGAAGGGGACCCGAAATAGACAAAAACTTGAAGCCTGGTAAGACAAATAAAGCCCAACAATGCCTACAATCTCCCAGACGGATGCCCTCTCCCTAAACCCTATTCAGTCGAGCAACTCCCCATCCCCATTCCACAACCGCAGCGATGCCTCTACTCCCTCCTCTCTGTCTCTCCTTTTCGGATCAGGCCGGTGATGGCTAACCCTCACCCCTCCTCTCAGAAGGTGCGGCGGGCCCTCGCTTTCAGGCCCCTCGCCGCCTCGTCGGTGCGGCGGCTGGAAGCTCGCGAGGTCGCGCCACGCCATCCACTCCTTTCTCACTCCGGTTTGCCTCTTCGCCACTTGCCATTCGTGACCGTGACTGATGGGGAAGGAGAGGAGCAGGAGCAGCACGAGTCCGACTTAGCCACGAGATCGTCGACCACCTCCCCACCCCTCTTGAAAGGGACCCACAGGGATGGAAGTGTTTTTTGCTCCGATATGCTAAACGGGGGCGGGGCAAGTGGGGATCACTCCCCCGGCCCCACCCCCCAGCGCTGCCGGGGCAACTGCATATATTTTCCATAGACCAGCAACCACACGCAGCGCCGAGAAAGGCCTCGCTGCACAGAAAATCCACGCTGCTCCTGCTGCTTGCACTAAAAAGTCGGCGCGGCGCGGTAAAGAACGCGCATGGCCCCACGGTCAGGCTACGGTGTGGTGCTGGATACAGCAGCAGCATCTCTAGCTGGTGCATGTATGCGCGTGCGGGGACCCTCCGGCGTCTAGCTTTTCCGTCCCAAAAAAAATACACCACCGACAGCGACGAATGGGCAGCTACTGTCGCCGCGTACAGATGCGATTAACAGCGTCGGCTCACATCAATCAAGTGGACTAATAAATGATTCCAAGTACTAGCAGTAAAGGATGCAACGAATATGCCTCTGCTGTTTTGGTGCTGTTTGCCTCTTGCTTGCTTGTTTGCTTGGACAATGTTCATGAATGAATCCATGTACCGGCCACCCACCCCTACTGGACCGGAGAAGAAGAAAGACGCAACGCAACGCATCTGTGCCCTATAATCCATTTCTCAACCCGTAATCAAATTGCCACACCAGACGTCCCACTTTTTTCCCCTACCACCGAGAATCGAATGGGCTGCGGAAAATCAACGCAGCCAGGCAGCCAGTCGCCGCGTCTGCTGCTCCCAGCCGCAGAAAGCGAGCACGACGAGTTTTCCACCCGTGAAGGAATGCCCGAGAAAAATCAAAAAGAAAAAAAAAATTCTGCCACCAAGATCATGGTCAGCCCCAGTAGATTCGGCGACCGACCCACTTACTACGCACGCCGGCACGCGGCGACGAGAAACGCACGCGGCGACGAGAAACGACGCGGAAAGCAGGCGCGCCTCGTGCGTGCACTGATGAAAGAGAAACGAACGAGAGCAGAGTTCCACGATATTTGGTTGGGTGGTGGATGCAACTGGGATGGGATCCCTGCAGCCTCAAACAAATCCCCTGCTTTTCTTTTAGGGAAGAACTGTTGGAAGGAAGGAAAATTGTCCCGTATAATTTTTTAGTTGCTTCCAAAAACAAGTTTATGAGGCTAATTTTTTATAATCTCTTGGAGATGCTCGCTGTAGGACGAAGGAAGAAAAGCACGAAGAGTAGTGCCCCCGTGCCAAAAGACAGTACTACCTCCGTTCTTAAAATGAAGTCGCCATTGACTTTTTGAGTTACGTTTGACCGCTCGTCTTATTCAAAAAAGTTTTAAAATTATTAAATATTTTGTTATAATTTGTTTTATCACCAGAGAAATTTGAAACATAACTTATAATTTTGCATATTTGAGCTAATATTTTGAATAAGACGAAAGGTCAAACGTAACTCAAAAAGTCAACGGCGACATCAATTAAAAAACGGAAGGAGTACTACGAAACACTCTGTTTGTATTGGATGCAGGCAAGCAGCAATGGAGCGCTGTTGTTTTGTTCATGAAAAGAGAAAAATATAAGCACGACGGTAAACATGGTTGGAAAAAGATTTCCTATCCTTAAAAAATGGAAAATATATTTTGCATACAAAAACAAGAAAAGTCCTATCTTCCATCAAAAGAAGGCTTGAAACATGAGAATTAGGCAAAGCTCCTATTTTAAGCAAACCTTGCACCTGTTCCACGCGGTGTTACTACCAAGCAAGCGCAGAAACCCAACTGCCGCCAGCCCGAACCAAGCCCATCGCGGCGCAAGGAAGGAAATCAAATCTCCAGCTCAACAATTAATTAACTAATTAATGGTCTGTTTGTCCCTCCCTCCCCTGGTTGGCCCTCCCCCCGGCCGCGGGGATAAAGCAGCCGGGCGTCCCTCGTCTTCCATCCCCAAGAACGAGCGCAGCCCTGTTCCGCCATCCCATGGCCGCGCCCTGTTCTTGGGACACCTCCCTCCACGAAAAAAGGCATCATCAGTAGCTAGCACCCAAATCCTCCGCCTGCAAACCAAATCGATTAGCCGCCTTCTCTTCCTGCTCGCATCCGGTTCTTCTTCTTCCTGCTCGCGAGGAGGAGGAGGAGGAGCCTGAGATTCGCAGCTGTTGCAGGAAGAGAAGGAGAAGAAGAAGAGAAAGGAGGAGGAGGAGATGGGCAAGTACGTGGAGCTGCTGGACATGGGGGTGCGCATCGCGGCCCGGTTCCACTCCCACTGCCCGCAGACGGCGCGCCTCTACTACCACCCGCCCGCCGGGGCTCCGACCGCCGCCGGCGGCGACCGCAACGGCGAGGCCGTCGCCGCGAAGATGATGCAGCAGCAGCAGCAGGGGTTCGGCGCCGAGGAGATCATCCTCTACGCCGTCGTCTAGCCGTCTAGGCTCATGATGAACTAGTATTCCTGGAGGAGGAGCTGCAATCTATGTTATCGTTTCTCATGTTTTTTTTTTTTTAATTTCGTTTCGGTCTCAACGTACGTAGGCCGACCGGGAGATTGATTGTTTCCTGAATGGACTGATTATTAAACTTGCAAGCAAGTTTCGAGTCAATTCATGACGAGAGAGATTCTTTCTTTTCTTTTAATGGCTCGATTTGTTCTTCGATTGATTTGATTTGTTCACGGGGTGTTTGACTAATCCTGTGAACAAATAAAAAAGGCGTGAATTCCTTGCTTGTCCGCATGTTCCGAGCGGAGCGGAGGGGAAGAGGTGGTTGGGCATGAATTTCATTCGCGGCGCACTACGAAAGTCAAAACAGCATTGTTGGTGGCCACGGATTTGATGTGCCCCACCAAATCGAACCAGATCCTAGGTTGTCTTGCTTGCTTTGCTTGCGTCAAGAAGAAAGGGATGGCTATGAATTGAACACTGCGCCTCGCCTAGCAAAGAAAAGCAGGGGATTTGCTTGAGGCTGCAGGGATCCCATCCCATCGCGAAACTCTGCTCTCGTTCGTTTTTCTTTCATCAGTGCACGGGTGCGCTTCCGCCTGCTTTCCGCGGCGTTTCTCGTCGCCGCTTGCGTGCGTGCGTAGTGAGTGGATCGGTCGCCAAATCTTTTTCTTTTTTTATTATTATTATTTGGCCTTCCTTCACGGGTGGAAATTGAAAACTCGTCGTGCTCACTTTCTGCGGCGACTGGCTGCCTGCCTGCGTTGATTTTCCGCAGCCCATTCGATTCGCGGTGGTAGGGGAAAAAAGTGCGACGTTTGACATTCGGTAAAAACTTCAATTTGATTACGGGTTGAGAAATGGATTAGAGGGCACATATGCGTTGCGTTGCGTCTTTCTTCTTCTCCGGTCCGGGTGGCCGGTACATGGATTCATGAACATTGTCCAAGCAAGCAAGCAAGAGGCAAACAGCACCACAACAGCAGGGCATATTCGTTGCTGCTAATTGGAATCATTTGTATTTATTAGTCCACTTGATTGATGTGAGCCGACGCTGTTAATCGCATCTTGACGCGGCGACAGTAGTTGTCCACTCCCCTAGGAACAAGAGCTGTCGGTGGTGTAATTTTTCTGGGACGGGAAAAGCTAGCTGGACGGCGGAGGGTCCCCGCACGCGCGTACATGCACCTACTCCACCCAGAGATGCTGCTGCTGTATCCAGCACCGTAGCCTGACCGACCGTTGCGCCGCCATGCGCGTCGGCTGCTGTATCTTTCTTTACCGCGCCGCGCCGACTTTTTATTGCAAGCAGGAGGAGCAGAGTGGATTTTCCGTGCAGCGAGGTCTATCTCGGCGCTGCGTGTGGTGGCTGGTCTATAGAAAATACGCAGTTGCCTCGGCAACAGGGCGCGGCGGGGCGGAGCCGGGGGAGTGATCCCCACCCACCCGCCCCCGTGTATGGGAAAAAAACGTCCCCGCCCCCACCGGGTCGGGGTGGAGAGGTGGTCGATAAACTCGTAGCCGAGACGGACTCGTGCTACTCCTGCTCCTGTCCTCCCCGTGTCGACCATCGGTCATGGTCACGGAGTGAGAAAGGAGTGGATGGTATGGCGCGACCTCGCAAGCTTCCAGCCACCGCGCCGACGAGACGGCGAGGGGCCTGAAAGCGAGGGCCCGCCGGACCTTCTGAGAGGAGGGGCGAGGGCTGGCCATCGCCGCCTGATCTGAAAAGGAGAGACAGAGAGGAAGGAGTAGAGGCATCACTGCGGGTGTGGAACGGTGAAACAAACAGCAAACTTCTGACCTGGTTTTTGGAGTGCTGAAAAGCTGACTTCTGATGAAATGAACGAAAAACGGAAAAGCTTGTTGAGAGCTGCTTTTCTGACTTTTAGCATGCTGAGAAGTTTAATAAATATTACAAAAGGCAACATTAAAAATCTAACAGCCAGCTTTTCAGTTACTCAAACAGCTAGCTTTTCCAAAAGCTCAAAAGCAACAGCTCAAATAAATAGGCCCTGAATAGGGTTTATGGACAGGGCAACCCTCTTGGAGATAGTTGCGCTTTATTTGTCTTCATAGGCTTCAAGTTTTTGTCTATTTCGGGTCCCCTCTCGGTCCCACTCAGCCCGCCCGCAGGGGAAATTTAAACCTCGTCTCCGACCAGTTAGTGTTTCGGGCACCTGGGGGAGGCAGAATGGACCCCCCCCCCCCCCCCCCCCCCCCCCCCCTAATCGGGTCTCCACGTGGAAAACTACTGGGAGGAATACGCAGCGCAAACCAGAATTTCAGTGAAGTTAAAAAATCTTAGTTATCTAGTAGTATTTTTATCCTCTTATACCATGATTTGTTATTTTTTATCTTTTAATTGAAGTTTTATTTGGATCTAAAATTTCGTGTGCGTGTTTCTCATCTTACCCTCTTCACGTACACAAAGTTTTGTAATTTTTCATAACTTCTAAATAGAATATTTCACGATCCCATCTGGTTTGCATGAATATTTTAACCACTGCACCATGGCGTCGGTGCGTGGCCCAACGGCGCAGACGCGGCGCACCACACGGGAATGGGAGTGCAGTGAGTGTCACGGAATTAAGTTCCATGGAACCAACCAACAGTTGCGCGCGGCGTGACGGAAGGATGGCGGCAATCGAAGAGAGCAGGAGAAGCACATGATAAATCATCAAAAAGTGACAGACAGGGACGGACGCCTCCGTGGCTCACCCGGCGCCGCTACTTAATTACCAGTACTACCTTCAGTAAGCTGCGTGTTTGTTGGAGTGGTACGTACTGACTACCAGGGCAGCAGGCTGTGGTGGGGAGAGTCTCCATCCCGTGACCAACACTTTTTAGTGCGTGCGTGCGTGCTACTACTAGTGTCATTTTCTTGTTTGGGAGGGTCTACTATTTCCATGGCAAGAAGAATTCATTCTGCGGCTGGCTGGGAGGACGTCAGCTTCGGACAAGAATCCGGTTGCTTTCCCTGCTGCTGCTGCTGCTGCTCGCCACACCATAGACGCACGGAGAGTTGTGGTTCATGCTCGTCCGTGACCGATCGATGACGGTGCAGTCCTAGTACGTACTCGATCATCGATGGAAAGCTTGCTTGGATTGCATCGTGACGTGGCCCGACGGACTGTCCTATCCAAAAACCGATCGAGCCAGGACAATTCTGTCCGTCACGTCACCATTGCGAGCCTTTTTCTCTCGACCTGGGATAGAGGTGGGGCGTGAGACTTGCTTGGACGATCTCATCCGGTAAATTAATTAACCAATCGAATTTGCACGAGTTCCAGCTAGAGATTCTTTCTTTGATTTATCTGTGACTCTTGTTCGCCCCTGACCCACCGATGGATGGATGACGCGGCAGCGGAAAATTAAGGGAGAGCATATATATGAATATACTATCAACATGTATCATATAAAATATGTTATTGCGTGAACTGATTGTTTATGGAGGAATTGCATTGCAGGGGAGTTCCGGTTATTAGTAATAGTTGATGATTCCTCGCAAAAAAAATTGATGACGACAGAGATTCTTTTACTGTTAGATTTTTATCCGTGCCCCCATAGATTCGCTTTGCAATGGTGGTCGTCACGCTGCTCCAATCGATTTGTGTGATCCACTCGATCGCAGCGTTCTCAATCTTTAACCGGTGCCACGGCTATCTACGCCTCCAATTTCCAGAGCCACGCAGAAATGCTCTGGATCCGCTGGAACTGACACGACTTCCTTCTTCCATTCGCGTCGATTGCTTTACGAGATCCGCTTGTGCCGCCTGCCTGTATCTCTATCTTATCGTGCATTCGTCTTCAAGCCGCTTTCTTTTCTTTGCTCCCACCTCCCCCAGCGCAGCGTTCTTCGTCGCCGCGTAGTCGGTTTTCGAATCTTTACCCTGCTGCCCTGCCCTGCCCCGTCCATGTCCACCACGTTCTGCGGCTGGGAGCAGAAGTAGAACAAACAAGTTTGCAGGTCCCAGGCTCCCGTTGCGTTGATTCCTTTCCTGCGTGAAAAATATCAGCGTGTTCGCGACCATCGACGGATGACATACACACAGAGTGGATGACTGTATATTCTTTGCGTGCCCTCTGCCTTGCATCTATCTGTTCTTGTCCCGTCATCGACGCTTCATCAGGTACTCGGAGCAAAAGCCACAAAATATAAACGGCAGCACAAGACGTGATATACAAGACGTGGCACTCCACATATTCCTTGTCGGATTAGATACAATAGTACTACTAATACTCCACCAAATGACTACCAGTAGCAGCCACTTAGAGCGATGAAGCTTTTTTTTAAAAAAAAAAAATTGTCTTGAGCGATGAAGTTAATTGGACCTGGACCTGGTCACTCTAGTGGCCGGAGAGGGACAAGCGCCGCCCATTCGTCCTTGCCGGCGGAGAGTTCCCGCCCATTGCGTGTTGTCAGTCTGGGTGGGTGACTGCCTGGTGGTCCCGGCTATGGAGTTACCGTTGCCGCCGCCCATGTTTACTGCAGCAGCACGCATGCCTTTTTTTTTCCCTTGTTTTTTTCTTTTTTGAGCGGATCAGCGAAGCAGGCTGCCATGACTTTTGCTGGTGGTGACCACGCATGGGTGAGGGGCCGGTGGTGGATCCATCCTTGGTTTTACAGTACAACTTTTACTGCTGCCCATAACTGTTCCGTCCGTTGCTGCTCATTACGTACTCGCGATACGCCAATCCCAACCACCCACGCGAGGAGTGCAGTGCATGTCACGGCCTCACGGGGATTCCTCTTCCACGGCACGCGTAAAGGCCCCCCTGCCTGCCGATGTACACGGCAAGTTACGAACAAGATGAAGGGGAGGTGGAGTTTGAGAGACACACTGCCATGGCGGCATCGACACATGCTCCGCCTGAAGCCTCCCAAACAACGAAATGATTCCTTCGATGTTAGATGCAGGAAGGCCATTTCGCTTTTGTGTAAGAAACTGCATATGCCCATGACCAAAAGCGTAGCGGCACCAGAAATCAGTCACCAACATCCAGTATCACCGGGAACCAACATTAGCATGTGCCTTCGCCCTTGAACGCCAAAGTCGTAAAGAATTCTCAAACCTGATAAACATTGGATTGACTTCATCCTGTACTCCGTAATTTTTGCAGAAACCTTTCTGAAAATTACTAACATATAACGAGTAGAACATTGTACCATCCAATAATTTAATTACAAAAGTTCCAGATATTCAACTCACTAGCTCATAGACTGTGTGCTCCCATTATTGTCGACCAATGAAAGAGCATAGCATTCCACAACAGAGATAGTTACCAGATGGTTCACGCTGCATTGTATGTTTCAACTTTGGCATGAATTAACATCATTGCTTGAAGAATTTACATTCCTACCTGCTACTTGCCAGAAGATTAGTGCTGCACATATTTCACATTCAGCAGCATGAACATTGTTTGCAAAATTCACATTAATTCCAACTAGCGGTGAGTAGATAGAGTGCAGAAATATCAACATTCTACATAGGGGATGGCAACAGCTGGACTCGCAAAGATGAAGGGTTAGACTAAAATGACACAACAGCTGCGCTTTATACGTGAGGCTCAGTGTCAAAAGCCTCCTTTCTTCACAATGTTCCTCCACTTGACCCTCAAGTCGGATGGGAGGCGTGTCCTGTGAAACACGTCCCTGCCATATTCTAGTATCTGAACCCATGGAATAGGGCCATCGTCCTTGGCGAATTTTGCCATAGCTTCCTGATCAGCAAAGTGAAAGCTATAAATATATAGGCCATGCAACCACACAATCATTTTCAAAACTAGCCTCACAACACCTAAAGTTCAGCACAGGTAATTTAGAGCTGAATGAAGTATATGATTACCTTCAAAGTTGTTTCCTCTTCTTCTGTCCAACAGAGCTTCGAGCGCCTGCCACTAGGTGCAATGGGATTGGAACTGCAAGATTGAGGTGCTCAGTACTTGGAATAACATAGCAGACACCATAAAATGGTGGAGTACATTTTAAGAAACGAAATTTCCAACAATAAATGGAGAGCATCAAAGCAGATAATTCAAGGCACCACCAAATCCGAACCCAAGTTGACAATTTTCACTCCAACAATCACTGTTAGTATCTAGTCCAGCTTGTTAGTGTCCAAGCTAACCACTACCATCAAAACAGATCTTGGTACTGGATGGCCCATGCTGCTAGCGCTGGAGAGGAAGGAAATTTCATTCGTTTTAAATCATGGTGCCACATGCATGGGGCTGAGTTGCAGGTGTTCCGAATTTCCTCCACATCATGGACGGAAGAGATAAATATGGTAATCAAGGGTATACCGAATTAACATCTGAATCTGCATTGCCTACTTCTTGCAGGACAGCAACCACATATGGAATACTGCTAACTAGTACTAGCAAGAAAATTTCAAAATAGGGTATCTTAGACAAAACCTCATGCTCTGTGTGAAATTACAAACTGATATTGAAATGCCAATGACATCCACAGCATCAGAAGCATGTGTGCAATTCTACACTGCTTAATCATAACAAACTATGATGAGGAAGAACCTCATTAAAGTAAGTCTCAACTAACATCATAATCCTAACAAAAATGCAGTAGAACCATCCAGAGGTACCTAAAAAACTCCATCTGAAATCTGAAAGCCATGCACGAATTAAGATGACATTCAATGACATCCGCAACACCATAACATTAGCAAAGAAATGATGGAAGTTATTTTAGCAAGAGCAATACCATTGTTACACATGGGAGCACTGGAACTCACTAAATGCCCTATCCTGCCCCTATCACACTGACATTCGTGATAGAAATTTATTTATTGCATCTATACTAACACTCTCAATATCATCAGATTATAAATTGATACGGTCCGCAGTCATGTCTAGTTAATCCAAAGAAACAAAATCAGTTACTTTTGACTATATGAAAACAGCAAGAATAACGTTAGGGAAAGAAAAGGCAATGAAACTCCACTGGTAACACTTACTAGCGCTTGTGTGTAGCATAACTTCTTTTTCTTGATGGAGAAGACATATGTTGATCCTGCCGTGTACTAGTTTTTCTAGAATCACTTGATACCATTTTCTCCTTTTCTTGTACTTTCGATTTTCTGTGTCTCATCTTGCGCCAAGGGGGAGATGATCGCTTGCTGGAGTCATTTGAAGATGAAGCTTCTATTTCATCAGAATCATTAGATTGGTGGGACTTTGTAGGACCATCCTCTTTGTCAGCCTCAACTTCTTGATTTGCAGGAGGACCACTTCTGTTTTGAGATGAACTTCGTGTTTCATGGGATGAACTGCTATTGCCAGGTTCTTTGCTCTCCCTCTGCTGCTGTCGCTCTGCATCCTGAACTTTATTGCTACTATTATTCTTGAGCACAGAATGTTTACTCATCGTCGCAATATTAGAATTTTGAACAAGGGATGTCTTCTCAGTGACTCTTTCCTCAGGATAACCATTTTCTGTAGCAGAAATTTTCTGCTTCTTCCTCTGATGATCAGGCTCTTTGTCTTGATGAGCAAGGTTAGCTGCTTCTGCTTCATTTTGATGGATATTTTTCCTTTTTGATGTATCAGACGCGTTGGATTGACCCCCTCTGTTGGGAGCTGTTGGCAGAACTCCAGTTTGTTGCTCATCGGGTTGGCTGATCACTTGCGTTGTGCCAAGGAAAGTAGCAAGGTTTTTCCTAGCTTCACAATATGTCTTCCTTGCCTTTTGATATGCTTCAGTTGCTTTCGTATAGAAGCATACTGGGCAGTAGAACAGGTCGGTCTCTTGAAATGTCATCGACGAACCAAAACAGCTATTATGAGCGGCTAACAAGCAGCCACTACATTGCAGCAGATGGCCACCTTTACCACATTTTATGCACAAATCTTGTTGTGACAAGCCCTCAAGAGAATCATTGATGTCTTGATCCCCAGGGCAAAACGGCATTTTGTTAGTCATCGACAGAAGGCCAGCGGCAGCAATGCCAGGGAGACTATCATATGAGGAAGAGACATGTGGTATTCCCGCAGAGGTATCCCCAAGATTTGTCTTTTTTGATGCATTCAATGTGCTTGTCCCATTGCCATGCTGAATGGGATTTGGAACAGAAGTACTGCAGCTGTTTTTCTGAACGTCAGCCCTGCTCTTTCCAGTATTCTGCTCACGTGAATTATTGGCTTCTGAAATTTTATCATGCAAGACTGAGTTGCAGTTTTGAGACAACGGGGCACCCTGCACATTCAGCTCACCATGGACAGTACTTTTTCCTAAGATGCTGGCATCATCATGTAGAGCATGATTAACTTTATCTGCACCACTGAATTCTATATGAGATTTGTCACCATTCTGCTCCTCAAACACTGCAGTATGCTCGGTAGCATTCCCTGGCAGAGGGTTGGTTTCAGATCGATCTCCTTGAATTGCATCATTGCAGCGGACAGGAGGTACCGTACTAGTAGTTTGCATAGTCATCTCCTCAAGACCATGAACTTTCTCCACTGGCTGAATACTTGCACTGACATCATCCAGATTTCGATTTACTTTCTCTCCACTCGCATGTTGCAGAGCATTCGGATCAGTTTTGCTGCTGTGAGGTTGCGAGATCACAGTTGTATCCTCTTGAGTAACAAACTCAGGCACATGCCCAGGTTCAGCTGCATTTGTTGGTAAGGCGCCACTGTTTCTGTCAAAATCTGGAGCTGCAGCAGCATGCGAATCCGTCCCTTCATGGCTGGGATCCTTCAAGGACTGATCGCTGACACCATCATCATACAGCCTCTCTCCATCGTTATGGTGAGGTGGTGGATTTGGAGAATGTCCCCGGGGAGATTGAGCTTGAACCTCTGTATCCTTCTTTGACAAAGGTTCAGTAGTGCTTCCCTGCAAAGCCGCATCGCAGCCAGCTGAAGCATGCATGGCTCCAAGTGGCTCATTCTCATCCACAGCAGGACTGCTCTCTGGAGGCCTGTCACCAACAGCATCTGCATTATCTGCTTGCAGATGATCACAAGACATGCGTGGTTGGTTTTCGAGATTTAATGAGTCTGTTTCATCAAGTAAATTTGCTGAAGTCTCTTGCTGAAACTCAACATTGTCTGTAGGGAACCTAGGCTTCTCTATATTTACATGATCGTGGCTGCTGCACAAGGACTGATCATCGTCATTTTCGTTGGTGTCATTCTGCTCCAATTGGGATGGTGAAATCATAGACGCAATCTCTGGGTCAACCTCTTTGAGCTGAAGAACAAACAGAAATTTTAATAGTTATTTTGGTATTTTCTACTAACAAATTTTGACAACAGCTCTTTGACTTACCAACTCAAATGAAGTTTCTGGTAATGTAGGTTTCTTCATGCAGATAATGTTCTGGATGTCTTCACTGAAGGGCGGAAGCATATCCTTATCCAAAATTCCTGAACTTCCTACCTGCAGATTTTATAATCATGTAACAGAAGCCACAAATCGTCTGAAAATTGATAATAAAAGAGTTCTTTTTCAGTGTTAAAAATCTATTCACTTAACGCACAAAGAAGCACCAATAAGCACTAGATGCATGGACACTTATATGTGATGAATGGCAACCACGATGACAGTACACTCCTGGCCTTCTGAAAAAAGTTAGTGCTCCGAGACAGTCCATTCAGTAAGCTTTTGAAAACTGAAAATCAAATTGGCGGAAGAGTAGTAGCAGAAGAATATGTGATGACAGCCATAACCTTTACAGAACAACTGGTGACAGGGACAAAACAATCCACAGGTCTTCACAGGTGGAAGCAGGTAAGTTGTTTTAGGAATCAACTAAGGTAAACATCAAGAAGCATTTCATCAGCATGCATCCGCTCAATTTTAATAACATGGTCCAGCCATGAATATTTCAATGAATAGAATATTGGACTAGTGATCTGCTAAAGGTAGAAGCAGGCTTACATCACAATTCTACACAGAACACAACAGAGCTATCTGGAAAATAAACATCTAACCAAGTATTGGAAAAGAAACTCCCTGATTCTATCACGGAATCAAATCCCATGAGTTATCCCATTCCTTTGTTTTCTGAGTTTCAACACAATGTCAGTGACATCGCGTAGCAAGGTACAACAGCAATAAGACACACTGTCCAGAATCCAGATGTACAGAAACCCACATTTGCTAGTGTCGGGAAATTTCCTTGCTCCCACACGTGAGACTATACTACTACAATTCGTCGATTGACCAATCCTACACAATACAACCACATCACCACAGAGAAGGCTAACTGTAACTACCCACTAATCCTTGAACCAAATATTTCCCAAGTGGCCTGATGACACCTATCCAAATGAACAGAAACCAATGCCACTGATTGACATAAACGGAAAGGGGAATCAGCACCGCGACATTGCATACGGTCACACGCGGAATACGCACCTGTCCGATGAGCTTCAGCAGCAAATCCTCGCAGGAGCGGGCGGCCTCAATCCGAAGCACCCCCGCCGTCGCCGCGGCGTCCCCCTTCGAGGCTAAGGAGGAGACCTCCTGCAGGCACCGGAGCGCCACCCGCTCCCGCGTGGCCTCGGGGGCGCCCGTGAGGCACTCCGGCAAGGCGCCCACCAGCGCTGCAGGATTCATACCGTTAACCACCCTAGGTGAGAGAACGAAGGGCGTGGAGGCGAACGGAGGAGGATCTTAGTCGCGCGGCCGCTTACCTTTGAGGACGGAGAAGTCGAGGGTCTCATCGCCGGCGAGGGCGTCGACGACCCAGAGGGCGGCGAAGCGGGCGGCGGTGGCAGAGGCGAAGACGGGCGGCGGCATTGCCAGAGGCGGAGGAGTTTCGACTGTTTGAGGGGGGCGAACTGCAAAAAATACATTTCTGGGGAGAGGCGGAGAGCTCCGTGCCGGGGAAGATTCGGAATGGGCCGTCCGATCACCCGGCACGAATCTTGAAGCATCACCCACAGGGAAACACAATCAACCATTCATTTCTTCAAGAGTCAATTCCTAATCCCAATCCCACCTATCATTTCCCATTTACCAAACGCCACCTCAGAACCGTTATTTCACTCAACTTTAAACACAATCAATCAAACAGAAACTCAAAATGAAGTCACTACCGTGTACATCGATGTGCTACCCTGCAATTTTGAGAGACTCATATGCTTTTCAGCAATATGTTGCACCTCCTCCGCTTAAGAAATATCATCAGGGATTTCTTTGAGTAGGTTGTAATCCCAGCAATCCTGATGCGCATTGTTTCGTTACATGCCAAATCTCCAAATCTACAGTTCATATGTAGGGATGCTGAGAAAATCCAAGTCCCCAAGACAGTCTCCCTCTTCATCCCACCTGCTGCTCGAGTGGACTAGCGTTCTCATATCCAAATGGTGAAATGGATCGATACAAATAAAATTGGATACGTAAATAACTTAGCAAGGGGTGTTTTGATTTTATACAACTCAGCGGCGATTCATACAGATGTGTAAGAGTACATTAATTCACGACACTCGACACAACTACAATGTCAGCAACCGTTGTTTCAGTTCCATGGTGCACCGTACTTCATGCTCTTAAGTTCCTCCAGCTGTAAAAAAGGAAAAGAGAGATAGGGATTAACTGAATAAATGTGAGTTCCAATTTCAACAATTCATTTTCTATAAAGTTCGGTTAGACTTCAAAAGAAAAAATGATCGAACCATTGACAGAGATAGTCTGGATGATGAATGCCATTGTGTCCTTCATAACTTTAATTTTTCTTACTTTTTTTCTAGTCCAGAAAGCATCGAATCTTCTAAATTTAAGAACACCACACATATAATACTACTGTGATACCAATTTTGGTACAAGAAATATGTACATGAGAGTTGTAACCCTAGGTCACACCAAGCATTGGAAATGTGAAACAGCATGTAAACAGGCAAAGTAGTTGCATAGCATGCTTTGCCAAAACAGGAACATGGTTTACCTGTCTGCATGTTTCCTTGTGGGTATCTAAAAGCTCATTATACTTCAATTGCAAATCTAACTTCTCAGCCTTGAGCTTTTCATAGTCAGAAATCGATGGACCGCCCAACTTCTGCTGTACAAATCTGGAACAAATGAAAATGTTAGTTATAACATGAAACAATCCAAAAGGGCTTGGCTCATGTCAATTTTGGAAAAGGAAAATCAGTAAGAAAATCAAGGATCATTAGACCAAAATTTCCATTTCATGAATAAATAGCAAAGACAATCACAATCATGTGTCATCCATCCTCTAGACGGGATCACTTTAACACACATGACAGAAGCCAAGTAAACTTACTCGACTGCAGAAGAAGGCTTATCGTTCTCCTCGTACAGCGCAACGAGAACTGAAAGATGAGAAGTGAAAGTAACTAGACAGCCACATAATTAAAGTGATTTGGTAATATATACACAGGGGATGAAATGCAAACCTTTCGTGAGAGTATCGAGCACACCGCTGGATTCAAGGTATTTCCTGAATGCTTCTTTCTTAGCCTCTCGATCCTACAAAGATCATAACAGTAGACCACCATAACCATCATACTGTGAGGTAAAACGGTAGCATGTTTATGGAGATAACTATCTGCCTCTTCAATGGCTACAGGTTTACAGTGAGAAACAAAAGTTTTGTTCAACAAGAATTGAAAACTTAAAGCAGAAAGTACTGATATCTAGACAAAAGCAGATATTTAACAATTCAAGTGCTTGAATTCGTTTTTACCAATTTATCCTCACACATTGCAGATTTTTCATACACTAACTAGCAGACGACTATATTTGGTTTAAAATTACAGAATCCTGAGCAGGATTCTTAACTAGACTAGACAGTGAATACTGCATTTGGCCATTAGCATCGAGCCGGTGACTCACCGACAACCAAGTCTAAGCATCTATGCTGCACGAAAGCTCACAAGTCAAAACGGAATCAACATGCCTCTCATCCAAGGCAACGGCTACGAATAAACAACACTGGAGCACACCTCGTACCATGCTGCAGAAGCTAAAAGCGCAACGATTTTGGTAGTCCAAGAAGAGGGCAAATGCAGGGACGGATGGGCAAGAACGAGTGCGTTACCATCCTTGAAACACAGCGGATCTGCGAGGTGTAGGGGCGACGAGGGGTCCCGTCCCAGGGCCGGAGGAGGACGGGTAAATGGCGCCGCCGGCGAACTGCCGGCCGGATCTGCGTAAGATGCACTGTACTGCCGCGAAAGCTGAACCGTGGTGGTGGAAGTGTTGGTACAGATTGGAGAGCAGGGGCGACTTTGCGTGAAGCGGTTGTACGGTACACCGGTCGCTTTCTTGATCCGGTTCGTCCGTGGACCCGTGCACCCGGCCTATGTGTGTCGGATAAAATGGAGCAGCAAATTGCTCTAGGTATCTGTTACGGAAATTTTCGAGGAAATTTGTTATTCTGTTGTAGAAATCTCAGCTTGTTCTCAGTATTTTCTAGGTTTTCGTTTGTTTTTATTTTCTCTAATTTTTGTTTTTTTTTTTGCAATACATAGACGCTCACATACACACACAAGTATTCATCACTTTATCAAACGAGATACTGAGTTGCCCCATCTTGAGATTTATAAAATCACAACAATCGTCTCGTTGGTTTAACCATCATAAAATTTCATCAAGTCTTGTACTCCCCCAAAAAAAAATTAGCTTCCAACTGGAGGAATTAGCATCCAAGGGAGAAGTGTTCCAGAAAGGGGCCCTCCAGAAAGCAAGGAGAATGATCACAAAGATGAATTAGGCAGCAAGGCCGAGCATACACGGTGTCATCTTATCTGCCCTCTAAAAATTCGTGATTGATATATTTATATATACGCGGTAAAGAGAAGCGGATGTTTCAGAACGCAGAGGATATACAACTGCTGGCGACTGCACTTCAAGTCATCCGAATCCTGACCGAAACAGAACTCAAAATTCTGCTGTCGATAGGAGGAAAATCTTGGACTCAACTTCTTCACAATTCAGAAACAAGATCACTGTGGGAGGGCTTTAATCCGGGAGGTCAGCTCTTGGACTTGGTTCTCAAGTCGTCCCGGGTGGCAGAAGAAATCAACGAATACCCGTCTTCCCTGCTGTGCATTCCGTGAAGGCTGTTGTAGCATCTGCAGAACAACAGTTAAATATATATAACAATGGCAAGGCAAGTTCGGAAGAAGCATAATTTCTGAACTCAGGTGCAGAAGCAGAAGAGAATACCTCAGCCTTCTCATCTCGAGCCATTGTCACTTCATTAACAGAAGCAGAGACTTGTTGACTGATAATTTCCAATTCTTCAAGCGATTGCATCAGTGGCTGTAGTAAAACATTGCAAAGTGGCTTGTGACAAAACATGAAATCAGGATAGAGAGGAAAAGGAAGAAATGGTAAGAGAAATGTACCCATGGTGTCAGTTTTGGTTGCTCTTCTGGTAGGGGCACAGTGAGAATTTGCTCAAGAGTTTGGATCATTCTGCATCTGCCAAATGAGATCAAAAGTATGTAATGGTAGGACCATAGGTATAACACATTACTCTTCCTATGGGTTTGTTGAACTGAAACACATGAGAGGGTCAAATATCCAATGCACATAAGAAAGCTTAAAACATCAGGAGAGAGAGAGAGAGAGAGAAGTTGCGGCCAAAAATGGGCAAAAACTCACATTTCATCAACGCATCTTCCTCGCTCGCGTGGAAGAACGTTTTCAAGCTCATGCTGAAGATAATGGAGTTCATCTTGCAGCTCTGATATTTGCTCGATCATGCCATACGATGAAACATATGTTGGTGTCATTGCTTGAGAGCCTACAGGTAATGAAAAGGGTGATTGAACTGCAAGTGGAGCCTGCTTGCTTAGTTGAAAAGGGCGATTTATGGTAGATGATAACTGTAGAAATCGCAAGTGAAGCCTGCTTACTTGAGTGACTACTAAGAATATCCCTCACAGCATGGAGGAAAGAATCACGGTCATCAACAGATCCTTCTTCAAACATTTCAGACGCAGCTTGATCAATCAAATGATACCGGTCCTGCACATTCATGCAGTAGATACCAATTGAAAAATGACAAGAAGCTAAACAACACTTCATGGGTAAAATCAGCTAGCAATACCAGGCGGCCGTCAACAGCTGATAAATAGCTCTGCAGTTCAACCTCTATAGCTTTCAGAAACGAGTAGGCACTTGATATTTTTGTCCCTTTTTCAAAAAGGCAGGATATCTTCAAAAACTGATGAGCAGCAAGCTGATTGACCAAATAATTGATGAACTGCGTGAAAGAAAGAATATCTAGATGACACATATAAGGTGATATAAATGATTGCTTGAGGACAATGTGTCCGCAAGTTACCTTCTTCTGATGACTTATGTAGCATTCCTGGCGCATAAGCTTCAAATTGTGATCTCCTAAATGGACATAATTAGAAACATGCAATGTTATTCACTCGGTAACACAAAAAAGGGTTTGAATGTTTATTGCGCCATGATAAGATCGAACCTCGCAAAATATTTGCGCCCTCAAGTTGAGCAAGATCCGCACACAGGCCTGTAACAGTCTGAAGCTTGGCAGCATATACAGAACGTTAGTAGTGTAAAATAATAGAACATTATCCATTTTCTGCCTCCAGAAAATAAAATGGAATTCTCTAAATAAAGTATAAGACACAGTAGATAGATAAAGAAAAAAGGCACAAGGAATCAGCTGACGGCAGTGGAAAAGATAAATTATGGCCAACAGAGCACTGAGCATCCATGCCACACAACTTTCAACATAATAATCATCTAAACAAGCATGTGACCTTCTGTTTCTTTTTTCTGGGAAATCTTGAGCTTCACTGTTTGGCTGTTCATTCTTGTTATATCGCTGGGAGATTGTGACGTCTTATAAATTAAGTCATAAAGCACATGAAGCTTGACAGGCACAAATATTAAGCCAAGGTTTCAAACGAAATGCAACTCGAGAAAACAAATAATCCATAGAGACCAGAAAGATCCTTGTTAGGGCGCCCACAATCAATCAACGAACAAAATTCTTGAAACAAAATATTACCTCAGATAGGTATTTCTGCACATGAAGGGAAAGATCTTTAAGTTCTTCGGCAAGTTCAGAATATTTCCTCCTTATGATGAAATCAGAGAAACATCAAAATCAGACATACGGAAGCAATGACATGAGCGTGTACAAGTGAAAAGCCAAATCCAAGAAAGATGATGTATTCATACTTCATACTTCATACTTCATTGCAATTCTACCATGCAATAGACAAACGCATACGACGTAAGATCCTCCTAACTATCTAATTGGCTGGTTGCCAGCGGTTTGTTAGATTCCATTTGTTATGTAACAAAGCAATTAACTATCATAGCGGCATTGATATGTCTTACAAATATATATAAGGTTTATGGGCAACCAATAAGGATATTACCCTGCTACCCCGCTGTCATCGAATAGCTGTCATCATGTTTACCTACATACCTTAGAGAATGGGTATCCTGATGAATATATGATTGTTGCGATGCCAATTGAGTTCTCAGCTTTGATAGGATAGCGTCTTCTTTAGCATATTCTACCTGTGCTTCAATGTACTGTCTCTTACTTTTAGCAAATCTGTCAAAAAAAAAATAGCAGCATCAGTATAGCATCCACTTCAGGAGAGATGGAGTAATTCTTTTCACTCTGATGAAGATATCAAAATACAATAGCTGTACAGCTTAAAAAATAAAGTGACCACACTGGTGACGATAAGGGTAATTGATGTCCAGCAGGGATGGATGATTGTACTTGGGAGGTCGGCAGCAGGTGGATGTTCCACTAGCAGGCAAAGTATGAGATGTTTAAGGTTGATGCTGATTTGAAGATGAACAAACCAATAAGCTGAGTTCTGGAAATAAAAACATACAGCTAGTTCCCAGTAGAGATGAAGCAAGTTAGACTACAAATCGACCCCATGTCACCAGTTTCTTTCAAAACTGGATTCAGAACAAGCCACAGTATGAAACTTATTTTATAGTAAAAATAAATAAGACAATTCAAAAAAGAAAGAAGACACAATAATATGCAGTAGTAATCCAAAAAGAAATAAAACCGTGACATTGATAGACCAATAAATACTTACACAGAATTCATTCGGTTCAGTTCAACATCAAAGTGGTGAGAGTTCACAGAATCTCCTGTAGAGAAAGGAGGAAAAAATGTATATTGCTCCTGCTAGCACAAGAGAGTAAGACTGCGGTAATAGATATAAAATGGGAGCAAGTCTCACCTCTTGACTCTTCTTCTTTGACAACAAGCTGGAGTGGTCCCTACTACACACAAGAAAAACTTGCTCAGCAAACAGGTGGTAAAACAGTGGCTATAATTTAACAGTAAATTTAGCCTCAATAACTTTTTATTTAACAAATAAGACCAGTTATTCATCTGCAGGACCATGATTATTTATTTAGTACTACCTCCGTTCTTTTATATATGATGCTCGTTAGGTCAAACCTGAATTAACCAGCATCATACATAAAAGGACAGATGGAGTATTTAGTATTCACATAATTTATAATGGTTCAGGAAAGTATGGCAGAATGACATACATGATATTACTAAAAATTATTCCCTCCGTTCGGGATTTGTTGTCGTTACAGACAAAGAAATTGTGCTGGCAGCAGTTCAAACGAGCTGGTTGGAACGACATCAATAACCAAACGGGGAGTATTTGATAAGCATACAAATGTCTGTCCAACAATCGTAATAAAATGAACTTGGGTTCATTTTAACAATTATGGCCGTAGCACATCATTTTCTCAGATTCAGCAGTAAGGCGTAGCTTAATACAGACTGAGTATGCAGCCTTAGTTACCTAGCAAAACATTAAGTTCCCTTCATACAACCACTTCAATAAAATTTAGGACTCAACTATGGGCATTGTCAGCAGTGCATTTTTTTTGGAAGAAAAAACTCTCACATTTTCCCCTGAGCCTGGGACCAACTACTTAAAGCGCAAACACCATGCTTACGATTCAAAGAACAAAAGCTGTGTGCCCCTCCCAAATTCGATATCCATTTAGAAGTATGGCCATAGGATTTTGGTAACCATACATTCATGCTTTCGACCAAAAGTGCAGCTAATATAGTAATAACAAGATCATGAACCAAAGCACCTTCTCAAACTTCTTCGAGAACCATTTGTTTAGCTCCTTGGAACAAGCCAAATTATTTCTTACATAAGACTGGAAATCACAGTAAGAGAGGTAGATCCCAATATCTGCAAGGAACAAAATGCAATGCACTCAAATGATTAATAGTTATATAAAAACAATCAGCCTAAACATATGACAAGCTGTGAGTTAAAATTAAATGCATGTAAATGAAGCAATGCAATCCATTGCATTTTTATTTGTGGAAGGCAACAGGCATACCAGCTTCTGAGTGGTAGTAAGACAACTCCTGGGTGGTTGCAGCGAGTTTTCCAAGAACTGCATTCATCTGAAAGTTTTGAAAGGTCAAATAATATATCAAACAGCAAAATCTTCTCTTTAAAGAAACCAGAATAGATTCCAAGAAGCAAAACCTTCAGTCAGTAATGAAATTCATAAAACAAATCAAAAGGAGAAATGGGCGCAAAAATCTGCGGTCCAGTAACCCTATTCTTTGTCAATATTTATCAAGAGAGCCTAATTTTTTAGGTATCAACAGCTTTCATTCCTCATATGGTTAATTACCAAAGATTTTCATGGTTTTATTGATCATAGAGCAGGCTACAGATGAGTGGTTCTAAAGCCAGATATGAGTATCGTGGTGTAATATAGAAATGTTTATTCCAGTTATCTGATGAAATTTGATCAGAGAACTCGTACTGGTTTTGTAGCTCATCAAAAGAAAAAAAAAGTTACCTCTAAGCTTCTTTTAGCAAGTTTCTCATCTAAACCGTTAAGTTGTCCGTTAGCTCTAGTTTGAGCAGATGAACGGGACTTCTTTCCCTGGTTAATGCTCATAGCTTGCGCAGTAAGTAGATCAAGCTTCCATTCCAGAGATGCAAGCTGCTTTTCCAAATTATCAACTTCAGATCTAAGTGCATGCTTCGAATCTCTAGAAGAAAAGTAAAATTCTTTGTAAATGGAGATGACAACAAACTGTTAACAGGATAAGTTTATACTTGACATGAAGAAAACTTGTTGACTATGTTGTATGTCTCACTAAACATTCTGATAGCTAAACGAAGTCGGACTCACAATGTTGGAGATAAAAATGTTACTATGTTAATATCAACCTAGGAAAGAATTTCCATGCAAATCATTTGAAAAAAAACCAAAGGAAAAAAAACTGTAGTTCCTACAACCAAAATAATCATGCAGCCAAAACTCTTGAAAAGACAAACCTCAACAAATCTATTTAAGAGAAGATGCATAAGCTAATTTTGCAAGTGCTGGGAATATGAAGGTAAAGGGGAAATGCAGCCTAACAAAAGGCACAAAATGCTAGTTCATCAGTTTGTATATCAAATATGACATGGCATACCGGATGTCTTCGAGACTTTCTTCTGACAAAACTGTCTGTTCCTTGTTATCTCCATTATCTGAGAATGCCGAAATACTATCAAAGGCAACATCCAAGTCGTCCCCCTGCAAAATGGCACTCAGATTATTAGGAGTGTAGACCTGTCACTGGACAGAGTCAATAATTTGAGCTAAAAGAAAGCAGTGTATGAACGTTTGGTTATAAGATGGTCAATTAATCTCACTGCCACTCACATATAATTCACAGTCCAAGTATCGCACGGAAAAAACCGAATAGATGAGACTAACATCTCCATACCTCCAATAACTTCCCTTCCAATTCAAGCTGCTCATACCTGCAATTAAGGCAATAGTTGCAAGGGCATAAGCCTCTGAAGCATTAGAAACCCAACATTGACAGTTCAGGAGCAAAAGGATAAACAGATATAGCCAAAAATAAACTAAGGTTGATATTTCTTCACAACTCCTATACATCTTTGTTCAGTACAGTTACACGATCACATTTTTGCAGTTCTATTCACTTTCACCCAATCTAACAAAACTATTTAATTAAGCTTAATCATAGACGGTACCATGGCATGATATTCTGTCCTTTAATCTCTCACAGTTCTCAAAGCATGTGCAACACTTGTGTGTCTTATCATGCAAACCCTTCTAGTCTACAAATTTCACAGCCAAACCACCTACAACATCACGCAACCCCACCCCACGCCTCCTAACCAATGAAGCCCGTTCCAATCAAAATTCAAAAACACAAAATCCAAACCCAAATCAGCTCGGAATCACATGATCGCACCCAAACCCCGAATCGACCCCCAGATTAGTCAACTATGTGCGTCACCAGGTGACCCCACACGCCGCATTCACCAACGATCGCACAGAATTTCGAGGGAGGGCGGTGCGGAGGTCCGTACAGCTCGAGGTCGGTGGGGGACAGGACGTTGGCGGGGCGGAGGCGGGCGCAGACCCAGGCCAGCATTCGGCGGGAGTCGTCCCCCTGGAGGAACGCCCACTCCAGGCTCTCCGGGTCGAGCGGGTCGGCTCCGTCGAACCCGGCGGCCCCCAGGGCGTCGCAGAGGTGCTTCGCACTCATCGCCGGCGGCGAGGGCGAGCGGTGACTCGTTCGGGGAAATGGAGGGCTCGAGTGGAAGTTCGCACGGGGGTGGTGGGGCCAGGTGGGGAGTGGAAGGAGTGGTGGGCCTGGTCCAGCCGTTTTCTCCGACTGACGCGTGGGCCTGAACTGATTTGATCACGAACGACGTTTTACGCTCCGTCTCGTTCGCAAAGGGTCATCAGTTAATTGGATTTTATGTATTTTGCGTACACAATTAGTTGCGATTATTTGTCTCGGCTAATTTTGTCATTTTACAAAAAAAAATCATTTTGTTTGTGGTACATTTGGCCTTCAATCGACCTTTCGAGTTTTGCCCTGGGCAAATTTTTGGCGAATAAAGACGACCGAGACGATTGTAGAGAATATTTTGACCCAGCACACTGTATTAAGCTCCAAACGAACAGAGTCCTGAACTTTGTCTTAATTATCAAAAGAAATTCAGAGACAAGTGTTAACAATTAATTGGCGTCTCCCATGGCTACCAAAGTAGAGAATTCACCTTCTCTACTAGCTTTCCTACACATACATATGTACAGAGACACGCATCAAACACACTGATAAACTAGCGTGTACTTTCCAAATGCCAATCTGTCAATGAGGAGGATGACAGTAGCCGCCGGGGCCGCTCCCGTAGGTGCATCCCGACGGCTGGGCCGAGCTCTCAGCCGTCGACTCAGACGACGACTGCGCCTCCGCGCCTTGCCGCCCTGCCGAGACTCGGTTACTCTCCGGTACCAGTCGCCGCGCCGCCATCGCCGACGACGTTCCGGCAGAGCCAAGGAGGAGGAGGAGAACCATGGCAGCTGCTGCCACGAGACGCCTCATGATCGACGCTATCGAGCTGAACTCACTCGGCAGATGAGCTGCAGGACGAAGCCAAGGCAATGCTCTAGCTACACTTACAAGTTAACCAGCTGGGGACACTCTTTCCAGTTGCACGAGTGATGAGCGTTTATATATATATATATATGCAACACACGCCGACACACGAGCTGACAAGCAAATTAAATGCGCACTTGTTATTGGTAGCAGAGCGTCTGAGTGGTTGATAGATTGGAGAGACGTTTCGCCTTGGAACTTGACCTTGGCAGTACGTTCGTTCGGTTTGTCGCAAAGTGCAGATGGTTCTGTCAACAATTGGATATGATCCACAGACAGTCCACTCAGTGTGCGACTGACTGTCGTTTTCAGTTTGCCGCAAGTCCCTCCTGAGAAGCAACATGGAAATGGGTGCACCCCGGCCGTGCACACAAGTTCCATTTCTATATTAATTTTATTTTGTTCTATTATTGGTGCCGAAAGGCCCGAAACTGAAAAGGAGAACGAACGTATTTGTCAACGACAGTCCTGCTAGTTGAGTCTGAGCTTAAGCGTCACTGTGTGTTAGGGAAGAATGTGAATGTCTGCCATGTTAATGGAGAAATACAGGTGTGTTTGGTATGGCTTATGTATTTGGCTTATGCACTGTTGCTACATTGTTTCAGAGGTATAAGCCAGAAAAAACCACAAAAAAGTGGCTTATTCGGGCTTATTCTGACTTATTCCTTCATTTAAAGTACAAAAAAAATACATAAACTGATGACGCATAAGCCCGAATAGCTCAGGCCACACTTGCTGAAGCAGGTGTTTCTACGGTTGTGCCTCGCATAAGTTCAGAGTAAAACACAATATAGCCATCTACTCTGACTTTGAGATTAGAATGTTCTCCTTTTCTGCCACAAACTTTGCGGATCTATACTTCTAGAACTGCTGTAAGTGCACGTGAATTTACTTTGAGATTAGAATAAGGAGCCGTAAAATCAGAAGCAAAGCGATTTCCACAATTTACCGGCTGCACGCGTGGCAAGTGCAGACAATGTCTAACCAGAGACTAATTGGAGAGGAAGATTGGATCACCAAACCAAAGCATGCACGAAATCATCATGGCAAGGGCCTAACTTATTACCGCCTTCCTGACAGTGGCTGCCGCCTTTCATCTGTTGCTAACTACTCCCTCCTTTTTTTTTTCTTTTCTTTTTGAACTTCACGCTCTAAATTCTGTACTGGCCGACAGTTGACGTGTTTAAAACTGTTGCTGCTATGGGGACAAAGTAGTAGTACTGGACATAGCATCAAGCAGCTAGATTTGCATGCAAATTGCTCGTCACTGATAGTTGTACAGAAAGAAAATTGCCATCTGTGAATACTGCTAAATCGTATCGTAAAGCATCAATGAGCGAAAGTGGCAAATCCTGCTTCATCAATTAGCTCACATCAATATTAACAAACCAAGAAATTATAGCAGCTCACAGTGTCAAACTGCACAAAGTCAGACCTTGCCAAACAAATCGTACAAACGTGAAAGCTCACTGGTCTGTACTCTCGACTGGGCAACCACACTTTCGCGTGCAGAAAACTTGCTTCCAAGTTCAAGATTCTTTTATACATATTCAAATCTTGAATTTGTGATTGACATGGACAATATTTGGAAAATGTTATCAGGAAAGTTTTTCACCAATTGGATAGATAAACAATTGCTAAATGACCAGAGAAAATTCTAATATTGTTGTAAGAAAGCCAATGCTTGGAGACATGAGAAGGTAAACTTAAGGATCGTTTCCTATGTTACTGGTTACTTTTGAGAGTTTAAAGCATAGTTTCAAATCCATAAGGATACTTGAAAGATGAACCGTATTAGATCTTGCAACAACAAACACAATTCCTTTGCCCACAATAAGTTACTGCTCAGATAAAATACATATGACCTGCAAATGCCGCCATACATCAACAACAATGCCACTCCAGCATCTTATCAAACTACTGGCTTGGTTCTTAACAGGACCGACTCGGTTACCCCTTACAAAGCCCTCAATAATTTACAACACGGAACAACGCATGGTCTTGGTGGCCAGGTTCGTACAAGGAGAATGCAAAAACAATCCAGCAACAAACACACTGTCGTCTTCGGGGCATGAGGTCGTCTCTTTGTAATGTATAAATTAAAATGAAAAATGGCACCAGAATGAGAATGGCTCATGAGTTAGGTTTGTACAGCGACATTCGCAGCGCTTGGCTTCCCCACGTTCTTCATGACACCCTTGAGGTCTTCCCTGGTTTTGGTTGTCCTGGATTTCGTAGCTGAGCCAGTCTTCGGAGAGCTCTTCGGGGAACATTGTGCTTTGCTGTTAACATCTTTCAAGTTCCCAATGCTCTGGCGATGCAATCGGCAACAAACTGCACTGCCATTTCCTCCCTCTGGTGTATGAGGGGTGTCACTGCAGCTCTTTCTCCGTGTCAATTTTGGTGACTTGGCACGAGTTGGAGGCACCTGTAGAATGAATAGAAAAATACGAAGGCTGAAACTACTACGCATGTAAAGCAGGTAAGTTTGTACTGCAACTCATTAGTGTCATCAACAGCATGCAAACAGTGCTAACAATAAGTTAGGTGATTGAACCTTCAAAGGTGGTGCAATTATAGTGTCAATAATGTACTAATATCTTATTAATGCTGCTTGTTTATACTCATATGTTCATTTCAAATACTGAACCTGATATACTAGTATTATTTGTGTAGGAACATGACCGGTTTGCTCGGTGAGGAAATTGTCCTGTTCGGTGGAACAAGTCAATCAAAAGAAAAAGTCATTTATCTAGCGAGAATTAAATGGGAGAAGATTGAGTTCAGAAAATTGCAAAAGAAACTGAATTATCTAATTAGGTACACAAGGACAACTATGCTATATGCACCTGAAAAACAGATGAATCATTGTTTCCCACATAACTTTCTTGCATTATTGCATACAGGTATCAAATCGGTTTAAGGTATCAACCTCCGATTGTCGATGTGACGTGCCAGCATAGAGAGTTCCTTATCGTCGATACAAAATCAGAGGGGTATTTTGGGGTTCATTTTAATTGGGTGACACATTAAACAAGTTTAATAAGAACACGGAATACGAGGTTTCGGAGTTCACGGACCAAGATGATATGCCATGAGAAGTTTAAGAACCATCAGTGCATTTTATACTTACAACAGCAAACACATTACCTTCTTAAGTTCAACCTTTGGCGGGGGTCCCTCTTGGTAGAAGCTTGGCATCGGTTTTGCTCGGACAACCAAGTTCTTCCTTAGTTGTCGTAGAGCTTCTTCCTCCTCTTCCTATAAAAGCAAACAGACAATAGTTAACCCAAAGAGTTTGAAACGAGTGTCAGAAGCAGGCTGATATGCAGGAATTTTATCCTCTGGGTGGGCAAATTAACAAGCATATATCCCAGCCTTTTTCATTAACTATATTAATATAATAAAAACACTGAATAATCACATTTACAAGCGGAAAAGGAGAAGAAAAAGACAGTCCAGCCGCTGGATCATATCAACGTCAACTTTCTAAGGAACTCTATATCAACAAGGTTCTTTTCCTCAAAACAATTTTATTCGGGAGGGGGCCGCGGTGTTGATAGTTGGGGGCATAAAGTATGAAATGCACTCTCTTCACCAAAGGTCGTACCCAGTATGATACATTTATAACACATCATAAGCATAGTCTGCAGTCACCAACAAGTTGGTTATTAGTATTTAACAACATGACACAAGTGGCATCAACTTTAACTTTGAATGACAGCCCAATCCTACGTAAATGACGCCTTGTGCCAACAACAAAATACTAAGCAGAATTCTAACAAAACATGCATCTTCAACTATTAAAGTCCCAGAACCTAAAATTTTCTGAATAATACAGTTTTTCCCAATCAAAATTCATACTTTGATTTTTGAGGGATATTCATTCTAAAGCCAAAACGTTGTATAAATAAGCGAATCGATGTACTTGAACAAGCTCAAATTCTAGATCAAGCGCTTATTCACAAGAATAATAGTCAATTTAATTAGGGGGGCATTTAAGTTGTTTTTTATTAACAAGTGATGTGCAGAGCATCATATTCTTGCCACTACAGCAAACATAAATGCTACCAAACAAAACATCTGCAGGCTGTATAGAATTTCATTTTAAGGCTGCAACTGTGTCCTAATTTATTAGGCTTCTTGAGTTTTGCCGCACCAACCAAATGAATGCACCAGCAAGATGGAAATGAGAACAATTGTCAAATGGTGATTTTCGAACCTTAAATCAACTGACATGTCAGAGACAAGGCAGGACTCGTGAGAACTACCCTCATTGAAGTTCAAAACGCATACCACAAGTTGAGGAAAGGTAGGTAGCTTCAACAAAACTCCTCCAAAGTTCTAATTCATTACTGTTCTAGAAATACAATTCTAATTTTCCAATGCAATATGAACATCCAACTTGTATACCTGAGTGCTTCACGATGACACAAAATAAAACAGTGACGAAATAAACATCCAAGCAATTCCACAGTATAAACCATAGAAGACCTACCTTTTTCCTAGCCTCTGCTTGGAGTCGCTCCTCTTCCAAAGCCTTGCGCTTCTCTTCTAATTTTGTGTAATACTGAAGAATCAACAAAGCTCTGATTAATACGCTAACTCTATAAAGTCAGATGGCCATCTTAATATAGTATCTGAGTTCCATGAAATTATATGCGTACCTCTCCTCTCTTCTCCGCACGATTAACACATACAAATGTAGGTGCAACAGGAACAGTTGTTTTCTTCGTTTTTCCAGCTCTTGCAGAGGTTACAGTTCTGTAAGAAGCTCAGGAAAGGGCTAATATAAATGAGAGAATCACATCTTTTTTTAGTAACAGTCAGTAACAAAGATGCACAGAAAAGACTACTGTTGAATTTTTTGTGGCGTTCATACAATAAAATATTCAATAACAGGCAGCAATTGCAATTAAATCATATGCCTACACACCACTATACAAAAAAGGAAAGAATTAAAAACATAGGCAGCGAAAATAGTAAGACCCTCATGCAACAATGCAATCATCAATATTTGGCAATAAAAAAAAAGGATACGAAGAAGTGACGGAATATGAGTCATCATCCTGACTGTGAGAAGTGTTGTCAGATTGGAGAGGCTTCCTGGGTGTGACTGATGGACTCTGCAACTCATAATAACAGTATAAAAAAATAGTCAACAGACCTGCCAGATTTCATCTGCACAAATTGTCTTTGGAAGCTCATGGAAAATAGAATCATGCAACCAGTTAACCAGAGGAGACCTTACAGAGCTACACTGATTAAAAAAAAAATCTAAAACAGAAATGTTTTGTTGTTTCAGATAGATGGAAACAAATCAAATTGCTAATAACAGTTATTAGATGTTAGCTGAAGTCATAATATAAGCCAAGACAAGTTACATTTGATCACCATATATGATCCTAGCAAACAGTATGGTACAACTGCTTAAACATCTTAATTGGTTAAAAAAAAAGTAGTGGGCATATCACAATAACTAGTTAACATTATTGCAATATGGAGAGATTATCCTTTTATGCCATTCCAAGTCAAAGCTTGCTTGCATATCACTAAACCATTTAGAAATTTAACAAACTACTACTTCATATCAATTCATATATTGCTTTGGCCAAACAATGCAACTAAAGGCACCATGTGAAAAAGAGAAGAGAAGATGCAAGTGTGTATGATACAACGCAAAGGAGGGTACAGGTGACTAACAGACCTTTTTTGCCATGCTTCTTGTTGAGGTGCTACTTTTATCAGAAAGTTTTTCTCCACTGCTGGTGGGATGAGCAACTGGAGTACAATTTCCTGCCCCGGATGCCCTCCTTTCAGTAGCACTACTGCATGGCTCAGGAACCGTATGGCCAGACCCTCGCTGTCCAGCTATAACAGGCTTTGCTGGTGAATTGGGGAGAGAAGACTCTTGCTGAGGAATCAGCTTTGGCAAGTCTTGGCTTGCAGACATGTCCTCCTGGCCATTGTTATCCATATTTGAGTCTACAGTCTGAGGAGTCTCTAGCCTTTCTGGAGAATCTTCATCATGGCTACCACTCACAACTTCCTCGCGATCAGCATTTCCGTTAGGTGGAGATATAACTACACAATCTGATTCTTCATCTGTAGACATATCAACAACTTCTTTCCTCATTGCACTGCAGGAATTAATTAAAATGAGTATAAATATATGTATTGACTGTGCAGCTAAAGCCTAGAAGCTCCTTGCACTATATAATAGGAAAAGAATAACAAAACAATAATAGGGTCAAACACTAATACAATATAGCAGGCTCATCAATATCATCTAAAACTAACAAAAGAATAACCGTGTACTCATACACATTATCAGTGACATGCAAGCAACTATCCATACTGCAAAGCAGAAAAATTCCAGCATGTACATGGAACCAACAAAATTTTCACATATAGAGAAATTATACAAAAAGGAACTGTCTATCATCTGAATTTCCAAAAGTCGCACTTCTATCGCATAAGCCTGAAGACATAGTAATCTGTCTCTTTACCCTACTCTATAGAACTAGTACATTGTTGTACAAATTGTGTGACGTAGTCATTTGTTTGTTGATGTATCTATTTACTAAATCAGGCATAACTCAAACTCTTCAGTCTTCATGATAACTTCTATTCTGAATTATTTTAATAACGCAAAAAGTTCAATTCGTGTGTTCAATAATGAAGACAGCATCCAGATAATAACTTCACCTAGCAATAAATACAAACTTAGAATCATTTTTCCCCATAGAAAACCCCACGAGAGAACTAAAAAATCTCTAGGAGTCAGCCCTTACATCATGGCCACTAAGGCAGAACAACAAATACTTGGCATCATATACTATCAAACAGTTTAAAATTTTCAGCAAGACGTGACAGGAGAAATATAAAATTAGCCACTGCTCTGTTCAACGCCAGACAGTTTCAGAAACATTCAGAAGCTTGCTATCACGACTGCAACACACGCCCATTGGACAACCATTTCACAAGAAGAAAACAATGAACAGTCGGTCAACCGCCTATTCTGACAGATTACTTAAGGATCCCCACCAATGTGCCCGCAGAAGCTTATCCCATTCCTTGCAAGGAAACCATTTCTCAAACGAATACCGACCATTTCGACCATAAATTTTTTTCAGGGAAAGCAAGGCATTTCAGCTAGGCTACGACACAATGTGGAAGCATTCAAAAGTCAGAGCATTTTCCCCCCACTCACACACGAAACCCTAACCCGCCCCCACCAACCCAAAAATCGCCAAAAACTAGCACAAATCACCGATACCAGCCCCGAATCGACCCACCAATGCACCCGATTCAACCACCCAGCTCAGAAACCCAAACAGAGAACAACAGGCGGCCCTGAAACACCAAACAGCAACAAGTAGGGGCGTAAGCCGGCGCCATTACACGTTGTCGGCGGCCTTGCCCGGCAGATCCCAGCACCGCCTCGCCGACGCCCCGGGGTCCCCGGCCCCGCCGTTAGCCTCCGCCGCCGCCGCCGTGGTGCCGAGCGAGGGGTCGGTACCCACACTGCAGCTCCCCTCCCTTCCGCGCCGCGCCCCCTTCGCTCCTCACCGCCGCGCCCGCCGAACCAGTCAGGGACCGCGCCCTCCCGCCTCGCGTCACCACCTCACCTCACCTCTCTCCTCGAGCCTTCGCCTTGCAGCTCGCAGTCGCCGGCAGCGTGCGCGCTCGTGTGCGTTTGAGCGTGGGTCGCGGCCAGGGGCCAGGGGGGGCGGTCGGCTGTTTGTGGGGGGCGGGGGCGGGGGGCACGTGGGGCCCACCTCCGGTGAAGTTACCGCCGCGGGTGGAGGGTGCCGTGCTGGAAGAAACCAAGCAGGCGGAGGGTGATTTTGACCGCCCACGTGGAAATTTCGGTTCGTTGGCGCAAATTGAAAAGAAGATTTTGTTTTCTAGAAAACATAGATGGGGATGCACCCCTATTTTCAATGATTAAACAGTGTTTAATTGTTGCGGAGATATTGTCCAATTAGAGGCCGCAAAGATGCGAGCTTGATGTAGGAGCGGCACGAGAAAGCGGACGTACCACCTTACTTGCTTGCACATTCGAATTATTTGTTGGTGGTTGCCATGCAGGACCATGGATTTGTTTTATGTGTTTGGGCTGTCCTCTCGAAAATCGTGTCTCCAAAACCTGCTTAGAATGTTTTTTATCATGAAAAGAATGTGTTCTGAAACCTGATTATAGTGTTTTCAACAGGAAAAGTAACAATGTTTTGGATTTTTAATGCAACAATAGATATTTTTTACATTTCATTTTATAACAACGTATGTATTATTAATTATGAAATTGACATCGTAGCAATTGAACTTTGAAATATGGAGACATTGGTACTTGTTCGTACGTAAAACATGCAAATGATACGAATCAGTATGTGTTCAACTTTACAAGAGTGATCATGACAACAAAAAAAGCAAAAGTGGACTGGAAAATATAAGACTATGATAGTGAATACGTGACCGAGGATAGAGGTTTTGTAATACTCAACCACAGAGCCATAAAATACAAGACCTTGAAGGTCTTACTCTGCCTTGATTTGATTTGCCTTACCTCCTAGCTGTATGTTTAGTTCACTTGTCTGATGATATTAGAATGGTATCTTTGATTCATCTTTATTAAGTAAATAAACTTGTCCTATTTGGTAACAATCAAAACCAGTGAGTATTCAGTTAGCAGCAAACTAGCAATGCGGATACGTTTGGATGTAGATATTGGAGGCCTTGGCATTGAATTGGGTTGAATACCAAATCAGCCTAGGCATTGAAATGAGCTCAATGTCGATTGCGATTGTTTGGATGTAGATAGAATTGAGGGCTAGAATTCAACTTAGGAGTTGAATCTGGCGATGGAACTCAACAACACGATGGAATTTTCATGTTCTTGTTCCACCATTGCGTTACTAATTTCATCTAGTTTTAAAAATATTTTTGTTTCAATTTTTTTAAAATTTTCAATTTTTTTTGAATTTTGAATTCGAAAACCGGACCGGCTTTTTCCGGTAACCGGTGACCGATGGTTTTGCAATCATATTTTTTTAAAATTTTCTTTTTTTTTTGAATTTGAATTCGAAAAACCGGACCGGACCGGTTTTTTTTATTTTTTCGGTAACTGGTCCGGTTACCGACGGTTTTGCAATCATATTTGTTTCAATTTTTTTAAAAATTTTTAATTTTTTTTAATTTTGAATTCGAAAACCGGCAATCCCTGATGAAGACACTCCAATGCCACTGAATTCAGAAGGTCGGGGCTCTGAATTGTGGACAGGGCAACTCAGTTATGTTTCAATGCCATGAAATTGGGCCTCCAATGCCAATTCCTAATTCCAGCGACATCTAAACACTGGAATTGGCCGAGCCCAATACCAATTCCCAATTCCAGCTCTCAATTCCAACATCCAAACGCTACACAAGTGTATTTGGCAGATTTTGTTTGTTGCTACTGCTACTTCATGTGGACGTAGATGCCTTGGGCCAACGTACAATCTGCTTTTGGAACTTGGAAAACAAAAGACCCATGATTAAAGCCGGTGTATAATCATGCAAAAACTAACGAACAAAGCAAAGCAACTGCTAATACCATTCCGTTGCGCGCACCGGGTGGGCGGTGACCATATCCCCCCGCCACAGTCCACGAGGCCCCACTTAACCACCGCAATCCTTTCCCCACCCTACAGCCGACCCACATTCCTTCATACGAGCGGTGGGCCCACTCGAGTGGTCCACCTGTCATCGAAGCAGCATGTACGCACGAAGGGTGGGAGCACTGCCGCGGAACGTTACGGCCCAGCTAATTCTAATCCGGCGCCACCTCAGCAACGCTGCTAATCGCGACGGAACGGATCAGAAGAAGGGTGCGCGGCTAATTACGCCCGTGCCCCCGCGGCGATAGCGTGTGAAAAGATCAAGGCCGTTGAAAGGCGAATGTACGGACGCGATCCGATGCGCCGTGAACCTCGGACACGTCGGTGCGTGCGCTTTTGAAACCCCGCGGGATTTGGCGCGGATCCTCTGCGGCCAAGTGTGGCTGTCAACGTCTTCGTCGCGCAGAAGTCAAAAGAAAATGGAAGGCGACGGCGCCCGCCTGCTGCTGCCAACACCAACGGCAGCGAAATCAAATCCGGGTCCTCCTGGGCTCCTGGCTTGGAAGCAAAACCTTTTTTGCGTGTCCTCCTGCTGTCGAGCATCGTCCTGGGCATGATGGCTCCGGCACGTTGGGGCTTTTTCACACCACCGGCAATGTTTACGGACGAACCAAACATTGGAGGTACGGCCAATACTGTCCCTTCAAATTAAGATTGTGACACTGGCACCATATTGGATTGTGTGTTAGGAGGGGATTTACCACCAGTGGGGGAATTAGGGTGGAGTTTTCATCGCGATCCGTAGGCGTTATTTGCGCGGTAGCTTTTCGGGGAGGCAACATGCATGGGATCGCCATCCTGCATGTCGCTTCGAAGTAATGGGGGAGGACGACGTTTTTCTTTCCGTATGTATACTTGTGGAAATGAATTTGTATAGACTTTTCTGAGAGGAAAGTAGTTGCGTGTATGGCTTTCATGTCAGGGACAACATTTGTTGTGGGCGAGAGGAATTAATATCCCTAATGACTCGATGGAATGATGCATAAGGACATGCCACGATAAATTAACCTTGTAGTTCACAACTGATCGATACGGACATATACAGTGTCCTTGCTGAACTATAATGTTTTTGTAACATAGGTTTGTCCTACTATGTATCAAGTCTAATACCACTCTAGTTTTTAGGGACGGAAGCTTGGCAGATATTTGGTACCAAACCGGTACCGTGGGCTGGGAGTACTTTTGAATGCTAGGTGAAGGAAAGCGATCCCTCAGGTGGATTGGTTCGTGCGCGTCGAATCTATCCATCTTTTGTTGTGCACGCACGGTGTTGATGGAAGCATGCACGTGCAGCATTGTAACCGTTGCAGAAATGACAGTGGCGTGAATTGGACCCCGATCGATACACTTCCGTGAACGCGCCAGTAAATTTATTCACCACACATGTGTCATGCTCTCTGTTTCTTCCTCCGTCTTTTTCGCCCCAGGAACGTCCGTTTCAGAATCTCAGCGATGTATACCTTGACAGAGCAATCAGCCTGTTCGGTTGGAGGATGCAGTTGCAGTTGCAGTTTGAATAGTGAGAGAGAACACTGTAGCGAAGGAAATAGACACTGTAGCAACAGTGAGGAGAAAGGCAAGCAGCAGCAGCAGCCGGCTGGAAACCAGCCGGCTGAACACCGCCATTAGAGCAGCGTCAGAGCGGCATCACAGGAGAGGAGCGGCCATCTTCAATGATGGACAGACGGACGGGACGGCACGGATCATCGGATCATCGATCGGTAGCTAATCGAACGAAGCAGGCAACTAATCCGCCGTGATTACCACAAGTAATCACCAACGCTTCCGCCACAAGCAACGCTAATCCAGTCAGTGATCTCTCTCTCACTCACTTTGATTGCTTCCTTAAGCCAAGCAAGCAAGGGATGGTGATTAGTCAATCCAGTGATCTCGCCATTAATTGATCTGTCGATTACACTGATGGTCTTGCTGCTCCTCCTCCGATGGCGTCTGTGGGTTGCAGGAGAGATATGTTGCAGCTGCTTCCACTACCAGCGCTGTAATGTTGTGGTCTGTCCGCAGCATGCATGCTCTCCATACATTCGCTTACACGATGCACCTTCTTCGTTTAAGGTATCAATGGTGAGTGATGGTGACGACATCTAATTGAATTGAGAATTTTTTTCTAAAAAAATGGTAATAAATGAAGAAGGCTGTAACCATCAAGCTTGTATCACCAAATTGCTAATGCAAAGAAACAATTGTTTTCTTTTTTTGCGAGGGAAAGAAACAAATGATTGTACGCTTGATCGTCCCATGCATGCCTCTAGCTGAGAAATAATTCCTCAGCATAGAGATGCTTAGATACATGGCCGTAAATGCACTCATTTGGTACTACGAAAGGTGCGCATGACAACACATTTAAGCAACACCAATCACTGGATCACGACGATGCCGTTATTAATGGAAGTGCTAGTACAGTGTGTGTTGCCGAGTTGCTACACCACACATTGCTCGAGTACATCCAATCATGTTTAATTCGTCCGCACACAAATGCACAGCAAGCTGAAAGAAGAAGTGCATGCGCGGAGATCAGATTAGAAGAAGAAGCCTTTGTTCACAGGCAGTCGGCAGTCGCCTTCTCTGGATTAATTACGATTATCCCCATCAAAAGTTTGCCGTTATGTGAAGAAATAGAATACGGATTGTGCAGCTTGTGTCCAATTTCCCTTTTGTTTTTTTATGTCATGGACACACAGCTTGGGCGTATGTATGGATCAGGAGCGTTGTGCTACTAGATGGATCACTGAACCATGGATAGAGTGGATGATTAGAATACCTTGCCACCATGCCACGGCAAGGCATTCTTCAACATGAATGGACTGTGAAAAGATGTCTCAAATTTTGTAGTACTATATGAGTTTATCTCCTTGAGTGTAGCTTTCCTTAATTACCGCCACTTCTGATCTTCACTTTTATTTTTTGCTAATCTTGAAGATGTAGTGGATGCTTATTTTCTCATGTGTAACTAACTTCTTACATGTATAAGAACGTGGAGATCGATGGGCACCACTCTTTGAAACTGGATATGCATTTGCCAAGAAGCATACGGGATCCGGAAATAATGGGCCTGTTTGATTGCTGGGCTGGGCAGCCTGCTAGCTTGAAAAAGGATATGCCTAGAGTGACCTGAAATTTTGATGACTAGTTCTGACCAAACTCACAGTAGCAAAGATAACATTAATCAATATCACTGAGATGCTTCTGGTTTTAGAGATTGTACCTTCTTTCTCTTTGTATTCCCTGCCCGTGTTATACTGTACAATGTAGACAGAATCCTGCAGTTCACATCAAAATGTCTGCTACTTTGTATGTAGAGACGTACAGCTTGTGCATACTTGTCATTTATTTTCTTCCAGACATCAGAATTTTTTTCTTTCAATTTTTCTTTTCCATAATTTATTCTTGATTGTTCATTGGTTCATCTTCAGTCTTCACAGAACGGTAGTAATGCTGTTATATACGATCACCGATTCTTCATTATTTAATTTTCACAAGCAGCTTCAATATGACAGTGTAAGCTAAATAAATGGTGGATGTTGTACTGAAATATGAATGACTCATAGGCCGGATCCAATTTATTTGCACGAGGCTCCGCTGGTCCAGTTGCTCGTCGATGACCACCATGAGTGACAGACAGACAAGCTGATCTCGCTGCTGATCATACTGTCCCTGGTCATCGTGTTGTTTCCGAGTTTCATTGGCAGTCCTCTGTATTTGTAGCCTGCAGAACACTGGAATTTCATTTGAGAATGAACGGACCACCTTCAGTGTTTGTTAGCAGACTGCAGGCCTGGTTGCACTGCGAAAACCCGAAAAACTCCATTATTTTTCAGTGTAAGAAAATGCATTGTTGTAACACGACACAGGCTCAGTGTTTGCTTGCAGAGTTGAGTTGAGCAGTTTCAGTTAAGCTCCCCGAACAGAATTCCTGAAGAATTTCAGAAGTGACTTCGATTCGATGCACCATGTAGAGTTCCTCGCATGGCAGGAGCAGACCTCTATGTATATGACATGACGATTAGGAGCGATTAGGGTGGCATGGCTGGCATTAAAGGATCAAATGAAACTGAATTCATCCTCACTTGTTGACAGTTCGTCTTCCCTGTGACCTTCGGCTCCTTCGATCCCTCCTCAAATTCTCTCTCCCTGTCTGTACTGAGCTGCTGTTCTTCCATCGTGCTCGACATTTGGATACCTCGCCGCCGGAACATGAAATCGCCGTTGCAGTGGGCGGCATGCCCGTCGGAACTGCTCTGACGCGATGAAGCATGCGCTCCTTGTCCTTGCGGTGTTTTCTCCGCGATTCGGAAGAATGGGGGAGGATATTGCAATGTAAGGAGATTTATATGGTGGGACGGGCTCCGCAACCCCGGCTAGGCGCTCGGCGGCGGCGGACCGGCGGGGAGGAGCACCGGGAGGGAGGGAGAAGGCAGCCGCCCGAAATCAGGGTGTTTTCTGCATAAGTTTGGATCGATATTATTCACCGCGATCCAAATATTTTCAAATAGTCTCCTAATTTGGATCGTGATTAATAGTCGCGATCCAAATCAGGGGTAATATGTAAATAGTTGGATCGCGATCCAGATAGGGGTCTTTTAGAAAAACTTTCTGACCGGCGGAGGCTCATGCAGAGCCGGCCAGGTCGCGCGGCCGCCGCCGCCACACGATGGGGCTTTGCTGACCATATTCGAGGAATAGGCGCGCTGTAGGAGCTTCTTCCTCGTTAGGTTCTGGCCTCGGAGGCCACGGAGGCGCGGACCGTGGTGCTCCGCCGCCTTTGCAGGAGGCCGGCGACGAGCACACGCGGCGGCGCAACAAGAGACGCGTTTTTGTAAGTTCCTCTTCCTTTCTCGGCGTTCCTCGGGTCTGGTGACCGATGCCGCGTTGGTGAAGAAGCTTCCTCGGCAGCCATGGCAGATCCTGCTCGTCATTCTGAATTTCTGCAAACTCTGAAATTCTTTGCCAGACCAGTCCGTAGCAGTTGTCTAGGCATGCAACGCGCAAGGTGAGCTTTGCTTGAGTCCAAGTGAGAGGCGGTCAGAAGTGACACTAGGCTTCTGTTTGCAGCTGTTTAGCACATACTACTAGTCGGTGGTGACCGGCGAGAGAGGGAATGCCGAATCCAAATGAAGAATGTGTGAAAGCCTGAATCTTGCCCAGATCAAGATGGTCAGGAAAGAATGGCGTAGCCGCTGACATCTTTGGAGAGCGATCGGTTCTGATATTTGGCTCTGAAAGAGACAAATCGCAGGAACAGAGTATACACAAACACGACGACCAGAAAATCTGAAGGATCTCTCAACTGCTCAGAACAAATGAAGTTGAGACTCTTGGATGGTATAGTAAGACACCTCTGGCGTCTTGGATTATTGTTACTCTGCCACAGTAATATGACAATACTAAGCTAAGTTGAGTTGAAATAGGAAAGAGATAACTTTTGTTTTCTTCAGAATGTTCCTGATACAATTGAGAGATGATATGCGCGCCTACTCCTTCCTGTGGCGGAAATATCAAGGACGGGTTCAATTGTACCGGAGATTGTGCCTGTGGGCTCTTGGAACTCTGCATTCCTGATGAACCAACAAAGAAAAATGTGTAACCTTTGGATGCAAAAAGAAACATTGCAAAGCTGGCCGATGGAAAGAACACTTGAGAGTTGGCCGATCATGCAGCTGGGGATTTACGGCTAATTAAATTTTTTAGTAGGAGGCGACGTCTCTTTTGACGCCGAGTACTCATATATATTAATGAGTGTCTGCGTCTACACTCTATAAAGAATCCACACGAGTTTTATTGTGTTTTATGATGACACAAGATCAAGACGACTTGCGTGGTCCTAATTTTAGTTTTCAACAGCCGGCGCACAGCCTGTCACTGTTTCCCTCTTCGATTATATCAGTTCGTCTGGCTTATTGGACTTGATCTACTAGGTGTCCAGAAGACCAGAACCGAGAAGAAAAGGAAAGCGAGAATTGATCGTAAGGTTCGTTCGCTTGCCTACCTACTTATGTTTTGTGAAGATAAGATGTGTGAGGTTGTGTTGTTTCCAGCCTAATTTGATGTGTTTTTGATGACCTTTGTGTCTTGGGCGTTGTTAAGATGGCAGACGTTGCATTCGGCAGCTTGGAGAAGATCGTCAAGGTCGCGCTCGCCATCAAGGAGGCCGTGGAGACAGTTAAGCAGAACAGTAAGGAGTGCCGTGCCATCGAGAAGTGCGCGACGCGATGCACGGCTCTCCTGAAGCGGCTGGGGGAGCAGACGGACACGATGAAGGACGAGGCGATGCGCGGGCCGCTGGAGGATGTGGCAGAGAGCCTGGAGGAGGCCCTGGAGCTCGTCAAGCTGTGCCAGCGGAAGCACCACTCGATGTTCAGTCAACTGTGGAAGGCAGGGGACATGGCCAAGGAGCTGCGCCGGGTGCAGGAGGATATAGTGAGGAAAATCCAGTTGGGAGACTTCGCCGCCATGGTCCAGGGCCTCCAGGCCACCGTTATGTTGACCAACATCCAGAACGCTCACGCTGCTGCTGCTCCTCCTCCTCCTCCGCCGCCGCCCCCGCCGCTCTCAGAAGAAGTGGTTCCTGGTAAGAAAGTAACGAGCAGCAACGAAGTGCCCCCTAAGCTATATATAGCTCCTTCAATTTTAGTACTAGTAGTATTGCCGTACCCAGAGAATCACTGACGGTGCACGGCTCTCTTCCTGCATGCAACAGGCTTCATAAGGTTCAGTAATTATGAGTTGAGCACAGCTACAAATAATTTTTCAGACGAAAACATCATTGGAGTTGGCGGCAGTGCTGCTGTCTACAAGGTACTCCGTGTCCAATCTGCTTGAAATTCATTTAGCTTAGTGTGCATTTCCAGTGACCATAATTATTAAGTGTCGTTTAGCTCGTCCTTCTCCACGGCCAGGCCCAAGCTAGTTTGGATGGAACAGTGCCTCCGTTGGTTTTCATGTCTTTCGCCCCTAGAAACTATCAAGAGCAACTGGTATTTTCAAACGAATATTGCTATCATCAACTCTCGAAGGGTTTTCGCGCACTGTTGTTGTTGCTTCTTGTTGTCAGCATAGTTGTTATAGTTAAGTCACCTGTAGCTGTTATTTTGCATTGCTCAACCCAAACGACATCAGCTTTCACATTCTAATCACTTACAAATTTCAGAATCTGCAATCTAGATTGCGCACAATCTCTGGGAACAAACGAACAACGCTTAATTAAGGACACCCGTGTGGTGCTTCATGCCGGTCCAGATACCAAAGTGAGCCAAACATGAAGTTCAAGGACTTGAGCTAAATTTTGATTCTCCATGGATCGATTAACCTTCCGGCAAAACTTTAGGAACTAGTGGGCAGATTTATATTACTAGAAATTGAACCTATCGTTTGACTTTATTTTTGTACTTCTCACAGGGTGTAGTACGCAACGGACAAGAGGTTGCCATCAAGAAAGTTTTTTATTATTGCTTGGCAGATACTAATGAGAGGAACATATATGATGGAATCAATGTTTTTATAAATCTTGAGCATAAAAATATAATTAGACCTCTGGGATATTGCCATGAAATCGTAATGGTCTTGCGTCATCATGAAGGCAAATACATTGGAGCTCACAGTAACATATTTTGTTTTGTTGAAAAATACATGCCAAACGGTTCTCTGAAAAGCTTTATCAAAGGCATGTGTTTTACTGTTTTTTTTTATCAGTTATCACATTTTACTTCTAGGAATATATCTCTTTAAATTTGTTATCTAACTAATAGTTTACTCTCTCTGCATGATATGTAATTCACAGGGTCTCGACCTATTGACTGGTCCTCCTGCTTCCGCATAATTCAGGGGATAGCACAAGGCATACATTATCTTCACGAGCAATGCGTTGTCCATTCGGATCTGAAACCAAGCAACATCCTCTTGGATTCCGATATGAATCCTCTCATAAGCGATTTTGGAGTAGCTACAAAGTTGGCGCATGTCGATGATGAGATCGCTCGTGATGACACTTTATTTGGCACACAGTAAGACGCCATTACCTGCTCATGATGTTCATATGTACAAGCTCTTTTATTTTCTATTCAACTTTCTTTGGGTTCTTTGATATCATCAGGGGATACATGTCTCCAGAATATCTCGGAGAAGGTATTTTATCGATCAAGTGTGACGTGTACGCTTTTGGCATGATTCTCAATCAGACTATCAGCATTCTGAACATATCCAAATATCACCACTATCATTTTTTTTTTGATCAATCACCACTATCATTTTGTTAGGTGGGTAAGTAAAATTCCGCAAATGAATGTGATTGAACTGAGTCTGAACACTTTTCATGCGTACCAAAATTTTCCAAGAACCTATTAGTGTGCTGAGAGGTGATATTCACGCTCGCAAAGTTTGGGTCATGTGTAGGTGCCTGTGGTAGTAAAGTTTCTTCCAAAACCTACACTGAAAGTATCAAAAAAAAAGAAAACTCCTACACCGGGGCTGAACTGATTCTACACATGGAAACTTTAGGAGCATATAGAAAAATATATATATAACAACAGTGAGCTGAGTAAATAATCCAGTGAGTAAAATGTACTTTTGTGTGGTGTCAACTACCCGGTACAGGTAGCTAGGTTTATGTGCCCCTTGTTGCAGGCTGAGTTAGCTGATGACGCTAGACGAATGGAGATATTCGGTCCTGCTCCCGCAAAGGTCGACCAGCCTCAGCTAATGGAGATCGAAAGGTGCATTGAGGTAGGGTCGCTGTGCACCCAGTTTGATCGTCATGAGCGGCCAACCATGACGGAGGTTCTTCGGATGCTAAGTGGTAGTAGCAAGAAATAGCTAGCTGCCCGTCCAAGCATAATTAACGTTGTTTTTGAGTCGGAGGACCGGCGGTCAGGTGATCAAATGCTGTGGCTGCAACTCGATCGCCGCTCTTCTTTAATTAGTAAAGTCAATTATTCAATAGAATTGCCGCCGTCGGTGTATCATTGTCACATTGTTCTTCTTTTACTTGTTTGGTTTGTGCCATCGGGCGTACGTTCGTGCATGTAAATAACATGGAAAACTATCGTGAAATGTCGTAATATATTGTTTTGTTATTATATGAATCAAACATGGATTTTGTAAAAACACGTACGGCTCAAAGTTCGCATGCCACCGTACTTTGGGGGCTCACGAACTTCTATCTATCCCAACCTGCACGAATGCGTTCCCGGAACAGGCGCTTCCGCATCTCGCACCGCTCCAGGAGCTGCTCGGGCGACAGGCGCCGCGCCTCCTCGCTGCGCCGGCGGCAAACCGACAGCCTGACCGGCCGCGTCCCGAAGAGCTGGCCGTCGAACTCCGCCCAGGCCGCGTCGGCGTCCCGGCGCTCGGCGAAGGTGACGTAGCCGTAGCAGAGCGTCGTCCCGTCCGCGTTCCGCTTCGCACGCGTGTGGAGCCCGGGACGAAGGACGCGAACTGCGAGAAGACGCGCGTCAGGAAGGCCTCGTCGTCTCGTCGACCTCCGCACCCATGTTTCCCACGAACAGATCTAACCCTGCACCCAGCCATCGGCGTCATCATCAGTAAAAGTAAGAAAGAAGATTTCATATTTTTCAGAGCATCAATCACGAGGAAGAAATTAAGGAAACAGCGCGATCGAGACATATACCGTTGGCCTCGGCCCTCCTCCGCTCGCCTTCGTCGTCCAGCAGAAGTGGCGGGGCGGCAGCCTCCTCCGGCGACCGCTGCATGGCTGAACCGATCCGACGGATTGATCTTGTTGGTTGGACCAATGTTTCGCTTCGTGATCGAACGGGTTCTTTCTGAGTTCCGTTCTCAAGGTAAGTTTGGAATCTTTGGATCGATCGTTTCGCTTTCAAGAGTTGTTCCATCGAGTCGCTTAATTGGGCTACGGAATCTTTATCCGGACCAGAAACTTCTTTCTGTCTGTGGGCCTTGAGCCCGTTACTTGGCTTGGCTACAAGCGGCCTTTGTTTTCCACTCCATTCTTTTTTTCTACTGAAGCAAAAAAAATTTATCTACATCACGGAAAGGAGGATCATATAAAAAGATGGATCATGCAAAACAAAATGCCGATCTCAAAGTATCATTGGCCACTGGCAACCTCAGGCGTAGAGGACCCGTTTGTTCACTCCATGTTCCGCCTGGTCTCTGGACGAGCGGCTGGAGTTTGACATCGTGCCGTTCCGGCTCGATGACGGTGTGGCCCAGGGAGATTAGGGGTCCATCCATGCTGCCGAACCCGCACACAGGCATGAACCTCATCGCGTTCTTCAGTCTCTGCAATGAGCCCCTGAGCGCCGTGTGGAAGATTGAGTGAGTGACATGGTTGCGCCGTGTCATTATAGTCGCTAATATTCTGAACTCCGTTTCCTCTTCCGCGGAGCATCACACCTAATCACATGCCTTAAGAATATACTATGCTGAAGTTGCAGTTTCAGCTCACGTGCTCATTCTAAACTGACATGAAAGGATAACCATCAATGGTGGATCAACCTTTTTTTGGGTGGGGTGGGGGGGGGGGGGGGGGGGGGGGGGAGGGGGCGGGGGGGGGGGGGGGGGGGGCTCAAGCCCCTCTCTAACAAATCGGACGAGAAGGAGGAAGAAAAGAATGGCTGGAGAGAGGGATGAGCATCAACATCACCTAAAAATCACGTCACATATTTTTTTTTGTGGAATTCATTGTTTCACATTAAACACGAAGAGCGTAGCAGTCCCTCTCCGCTACGTTGATACAAAGATCTCCTCGAGCGACGCTATCATATCGAGTCACAGGGAGCTTTGTTGAACAAAAGCCGCTCATTTTGAAAGAACATTGATGACTTGGTGTAACATGTTGTCTCGCACTTCACTAAAGACACAAACATCCTAAACCCTTTCGAGCATCAGATTGCAATTTTTTTTTTTTTTTGCGAAAAGGGGAATATATTAAAGATTAGGAACAGTACAACCCTGGAGTTTACAAAAAACACCCTGGAAATACTGGAAATTGCACATAGACCCCTCTGTCGAGGCCAGCCTCGAACAATCCAGATTCCGGCGACACTCGCCGGACATCAGCACGATCCACCTCCCTCCATCTCCGACGACTCCAAACCTTGGATTTGCCGCAAGATCCAGCGACCGGACTCCTCTCCAGGACGCATCTGCCATAGCTGAAAGAATATCGGCGACCGCCGCATCGATGGAGGAAGAGGAAGAAAAGTCCATGGCCACCGCCGTCACCGACGCCGACCAGGACAACCATCGACCATCACTGACCTCGTCAGCGACGCCGACAGTAAGCTTACCCCAAGGGAAGCACAGAAATTCCCCCCTTTCGCCGAAAAGGAGGACAAAATACCTCATGCCTTCGGTAGCCGACCAAGCAGGGAAGCCGCCATGGAGATCTGAAGAGCTCACGCCGCAACACAGCAGCCGAGCACCACCTCCATGTCGTCGCTCGCCGGGACCGAAGCAGCAGAGGAAAACGAATCCATGCCGTCTCGCCGGCGGCATGGATAAACCTAACCCTAGACTAGAGGAAACTAACCTAATAGTATAGGGTATGTACGCCGGACACCTCCTCCGCGGGTCTCCTCTCCCTCCGGCGGCGGCGAGGCCACCGGAGGAGGAGAAGACCCGGCGGATTCGGCGCCGGAAGTGGATTCGCCTCGGCTTCGCCCTGGCTCTACTGTAGCAAGGGGAAGACGAGAGAAAGACGACTCTAGTTTCAGGCATCAGATAAGCATTGATAAGTTTGGCATATATGAACTTTAATGTATTGAAAACGGTTTGTTTCAGTTTATTGTCAAGTTGTTCACATAAAAAAGATGAGGAAAATGAAATGGTGAATACTCGATCACTCAATGAACTGAGCTTTGTTATTTTTCCTTTCACAAGTCTGTTTCTTAATCAAATCAGCGATCACTCATCATAGCTCTTCTGGCTAGGTATTAATCAGATTGCAATTTCACTAATACCTAGCCAGAAGAGCTATGATGAGTGATCGCTGATTTGATTAAGAAACAGACTTGTGAAAGGAAAAATAACAAAGCTCAGTTCATTGAGTGATCGAGTATTCACCATTCCATTTCCTCCTCTTTTTTATGTGAACAACTTGACAATAAACTGAAACAAACCGTTTTCAATACATTAAAGTTCATATATGCCAAACTTATCAATGCTTACCAGCTTATCTAGACGGCCAAAGATAAAAGATTGCTGCAAACCAAACACACCAATCGACAATTGTAACCAATAGAGGTCAAACCTTGTCAAAGCCAACGAGTATCTCCCGCTTACAAGCGGGCCCGCATCTTAATCGCTCAACCATATCTTCTTCTTCCCCTGGCACGGCGGCAATTTGCCTTCCGCCCGCCCACCCCCCCTCTTCTCCCCTCCACCTTCCCCATCCCCATCTCCCAAACCCTTCTAGAACCTTCCACAAGCCCCACTCCCGGCGAAGAGGCGAGATGTACGGCATCCTCACCTCCCCCTGCCCTCGGGCTCCTCTCCTCGGCGCCGTCCCGAACCCATCCACCCGCGCTCTCCCCAGAACCCTAGCTTTCCCCGCGGCCCCGCTTCCCCGGGGCCTCCGCGCTTCGCCGCTGCGCCCGCGCGCGGCCGCTGAGGCGGCGGCGTCGGCGTTCGGCGGGTTGCTGGCCTCCCCGCTCTCCACGCTAGAGGCCGCCCTTCGGAACGTCAATCTCGCTCCGCTGCGGGCGCCCGTGGCGGCGGCGATGTCGGCGGCGGTGCGGTGGCTTGGGGTATACAGGGAGGTGCTGCTCGTCGGCGTGCTGCTCTCCTGGTTCCCCAACATCCCCTGGGACCGCCAGCCCTTCTCCGCGCTGCGGGACCTCTGCGACCCCTTCCTTGCCCTCTGCCGCGAGGTCATGCCACCTGTGTTCGGGCGCAAGCTCGACCTCAGCCCACTCGTCGCGTTCATGGCCATCGACATCATCATCATGATCCTGCGCCCCCAGCCGCGCATGTGATGATCTCATGCTGCAATGGTAAGGTTCTATTTCTTGTTTGTTGTTTTGACAGTTAATTCCGTGCACAAAATACAGTAGCTAACCTTGTTGAAAGGATTCTGTTGGTGTCCATATATGATATATATGCATGTCTGCATGAACAAATCGAGCATGTAGCCAACTCAATATGTCACTTGGAGGGTCACTAGTTGCATATGCAATGATCTAACGCTAATGCATTAGTAACTTTGTTCAGGTTGCGTTTCACAATGTTACACTCAGGAAATTTCACATGATTTGCGGTGGTTACACAAATTATCTTGCTGTTTTGTAAAGATCGTGTTACCCATGTCTGTCATATACAAATTTGCTTCACGTTGATGTTAGTGTGTTGCTTGATTCGTCTGTTCATGTATTCTACATACAAAATGAGTTATCTTGTCTCTTATACTTGTTGTGTGTAAATGAAAAATTATACTTACAATCATAGTGATTCAGCTTGCTATTGTAGCGTAAGCAAAAGATGGCGGAGCTAAGCTTCATCCATTACCTTTGTGATTTACTACAGTGCAGCATATTTTTGGTCATATATATTGTAACTGGTCTTCAGGATTCTACCACTCTCACTTGTACTGTTGTTCATAACTCGTTTCGAGTTTGTTGATACAGTTAAATTTTACATGGACAAACGGGACCACAAATTATTCAATTTAACATTTTGCAATCATAAATGTATCTTATTTCCTTTTAGCGAACAAATTGCGGTCATGATTGCCGGTGTATTGGTGTTAAGCCTACAATTGGGAAATCAGAATCCGCGTTCCACTGATTGAGTCTATTTTGTTTCACCTTTTTTTGTTTGCATGCATTTTTTTTTCTCGAAAACGCAGGAGAGCTGCGCTTCATTATATTAAGAAGAAAATGGGAGATAAGATCCCGGATACAACACACACCACACACCCTGGGTTTTAAGATTACATTCACGCCTGTTAACAAAAGAAATACGACCAACAATGGTAAATCTAATCTACGGGGGGAGGGGCAGTCAAGTAGGATAGCCCACGAGCCCCTGCCAACGACCACAACCGGCGTTCTTCTCCAACCAATTTTACAACTCAGATGCTGCTAGTTTGTGAATCTTGTAGAGGCTGGTTGAAAATGCAATCATGTACAACTCAGATGCTGCTAATTTGTGAATCTTGTAGAGACTAGTTGAGATACAGATGCTGTACGGGCTCCTTTCCCGCCTTTTCTTCTTAATATAATGATACGCAGCTCTCCTGCGTGTTCGAGAAAAAAAAAAAAGCAGATGCTGGATATGAAGAGACTAATAATACTGAGAAAAGTTACATGTTGACATCTTTTTGGATAAACGGTTTGATGGGAAATTTATAGATGATGCATTATGGAATGGAATTTGTGCGTCATATTTGGACATTGTTTATTTACTGGACAATCGTATTAGTTATTTCCTGTCAGCTGCCGGTAGCTGCTATTATCTATTCTGTCAGATTAGATCCTTGTTTATTGATATTTGAACGAGTTTTTGGTGTGCTAGCTATTTAGCACAATTGGAAGGTCAAGCCACCAGTGACACAGTATAATAGTATATGTGATTTTCTTGAACAGCCAAAACCATTTCTTGCTTTTTAGATATATTCGTTTAGACCATAGATGCATATCAGCCAGCTAAAAGGACACAATACTCTTCATGAGGATTCCTCACAGTTTCTCTTTCTTGGGGATCTTTCAGAGTAGCGAGGACTGAATTTCGACTGCAGTTGGGGCAGCTTATATATTTATTGGACGTTATTCAGTTATTGTTTTCTGTCTTGTTGATTAAAATCAAATACAGTATCATTCTATTTCCAACCATTTTGCATGGTCAATGTGCACATCAGTGATGATCAGAAACGTCGTGCTGTCATACGGGGTTTAAATAGGACCTCAATACCCTTTTGCTAAATATCTGTTTTATCCTAAGGTTCTACTGATATGGTATGCCTGAGCTAGACAATTTGGTGATTCTTTTGCCAGAATGACTCCATTGATATGTTTTTATTTGTATTGCAAAAAAAAAAAAACTTATTGTCATCTGTATTTACAATGTGGAATAATGATGCAGGGATTGACGATGGTGGTTATTTGTTGAGGGTAATCTATTTTGGGTCATCAGATGGCAAAGAAAAGGTGCTGCTGAATTTTGCCATGACACAAAATGGTGGTTGGATGGATTAGAGTTGCAACCTCACTGTAGTTATTACAAAATAGTTCATTATGAATTGTTTCAGGGATGTCTGTAGACAAGTGTAGCTTTGTTGCTAAAATTTGATCCATTTGCGGTATTCAGTGATTCCAGTAGTGGTATATGTGTTATCTACAAATTGCAGTTTTGGTCTGTAGCACATCTAGTCCGCTCAACCATCCAATTTGGCAGTACAATTTGCATTTTGTCCTGTGGTTCTGATGCGATCCAGATAATTGGATCTTAAGCTTAAAGACCACATTGGGATTGTAATTTTGCTTGGCTTATATCGTCTATACTGGTTTCTACAATATTTCATTGAATCACACCGTCTCAATTGCATGAGTGAGCTTGCTGAAGAACTGTCGCTGGATTACTGTATCGTTCTGCAATTTCTTCAGAGCTGTGACAAACTGACTATCTTTCTGCAATTTCTTGAGTTGGGAAAACTGACAAATCGCCCGGAATGAACTGAACCTAGCAAGCGTGAGCTGATGTATATGCATGATTTGCGTATTTATGCTTTGCTTTTTCCTACTTTTCATGAGGAGCATATTATCTTTCTTTTTGACCTGAATAAATGTGTGTTTTGCTTGAATCACGTGTTCTGGTTGATAGTTGGGACTCACAATCAGTACAGCTTTGGTTGAGTCATAGTTCAACATCCACTTCTATACTTAAGCATTGCTATTAGCTGTTGCTGTCCTGTCGCTATCCAAAGATGTGTTATGATATCAATCACCGAAATGGTCTAAGCTGTTCCCCTTAAAAAAATGCAGGCAGCCGTCTAAACGGATCGCTCCTGTGTCCCGTGTGCCTAGTCATAAGGTGACGAAAACTCCATTGCAATTTCTGGATTGTTATAGATGGGTTATTCGTGTCCACTCCATGCCATGCAGATTCGAACGTGGCTTTTCTGAACTAACGGTCCTCGGCACCTCGGCAATTCAGAGGCGACGACTTTGAATTTTTGTCCGGCTCATGAAAAAATACTCCCGGCTTCGGCTGATTCATTCCGAAATTGCAGTGATACTGAAATATTTATTAGAAAATTTGTGACAATCCTCAAATATTCTCGTTTGACGAAATTGCTAAGAAACGGCCATACATTCCCTGTTTGACGACACCGTGCGACAGCCTATCCTCGACACATGGATTGTTGAAAAAGTTCTTACTGAAAAACAATCATCGTAATAAACCCTTCCAAAACACAAACATTGCAAACGGAGGTGGTGGATTGACATTTTGCACAATGGCACTGAAGAACGTGTCATCCATGGCGTTCAGGACCAGGTGGTATGGATCAACCCCAACGACCAGTAGCTACCGTTCTTGCCGGGACCAAACCAACCGTGCCACGTCAGCCACCGCCGATCCCCTAGTAAACCCCCCGCGCATTAATTAACTGATCGCCTAATCCACAAGCGGATAGAGATAAAACACCGGCCCGCGCCACCGCTCGCCTGGCAACCGTATGTCCCGCGGCATATACCACCCGTCCCTCACCCTGGACCGACACGTGGGCCCTCGCCAACGAACCTTCGTTTCCGCTGTCAATGACAGGTTGGCCCAGACAAACTAGCCCCACAGGTCAGACTCACGAGCGCCTCTTCCCAAAAACATGCCCCCCCCTCTCTCAGTTCGTCTCTTTCCTCTTCCCTTCTCTCTTCCCCTCCATTTTTCGTGAGGGAAAAAAAATAATAAATCGGGAAAAATTCGAGAAGAGAGGGTGGGAGCTCGGAGGAGCCCGACCTAGCACGCAGCAATGGCGGCGTGGTGCGAGGAGGCGGTGGCGCTGCTGCGGCGCCCCGCGGTGGCGGAGATGGCGGTGGACGTGCTGCTCTGCGCGGTGCCGATCTGGGCCGCCGTCATGATCGGCCTCGTCGTCGGCTGGTCATGGCGCCCGCGCTGGACGGGGCTGCTCTTCCTCGGCCTCCGCAGCCGCCTCCGCATCCTCTGGGTCCCTCCGGGCTTCGGCGCGCGACGACTCTGGCTCGCCTGCACCGCGCTCTCCGCCTTCTCCGTCGCGCCCAGCCTGCTCTCCACCGCGTTCCGACGCTGCAGAGGCAAGCACAACGACAAGGTCTCCCCTGAGGACGCCTCGCCTGACGCCGCCGTCGGTGACGCCGGAGCTTGCGCCGATGGCAGGTAGCGGTTGAATCTGTTCCATTGGCTCTACTGTAGGTTGGCGGGGTAGGTGGCGGAAATGTGTCATTTTCCTTATTAAGAGTGTCTTGTGAGACAAGACGTGCTCTTCAGTTCGGGACCATATTGACTGTTCTTGCATTTCGTTCAGCTGTGACGGGGTTCATGCGTGGGCTAGGAAATTTGATCGTTTCAGCTGAATCGGTGATGAAGTGCTAGAGTTGATAGTACAGTGAGATTGGACTGTGGCGCGTATCTGTGTTTTAACTTTTAAATCGATGACTTATGCTGAAAATATGAGGTGTCCGCTGATCTAAGAGTGCATAAAACCTTATTATACATTTGTAGCTTTATTGGTAGATTCGTCAATATTGTAATGGATTGACTTTTGCAACATCACGTTTGATTCTTGTTTGGGGTTGATCATGAACTTTGTTGATCCATTTTTCTTGTGAGGTTTTAGTCCATTACTTTTGTTACTGTAAATATCAGTATCATACAAATAGCACAAAGGCACTCAACTAGTGCTTTCGACATATGAATGCACCACAAGGTCCCGTCTTTGAAAATTGATTCTGAATTTGTAATGTAGCTTTCTGCAATAAGCTATTTCTTAAACTCTTCATTTTACATGAATTGCAGGGCAATATTTGAGGGTGAACGTGACATCGTCACCGAGAAGGACCTAGAGCATCTGCTGCAGCTTTTAGATAACAAGGAGAGTGGGGATTCATCATGGCAGCATTTGATGGAGCGCACAACTTCCAACATGACCTACAAGGCGTGGCGGCGGGAACCTGAGGTTTGTTTTGCCAGTGGGATTTTAGAACAGAGAAACATATGCTGATAATATAGGATAATTTAGAAGCATACAGCCACCAGGAATTGGAAGTGGTGTATAAACATATTTCAATGTTTTCCTAGACGGTAAACGGTAGACAGTCGGTTGACCATCGTTTAGCGTTTAAACCCGTTTAAACGGCCGTTTAAACGGGATTAAACTGGCTAAATGGCCGTTTAGGCATAAACGGTGGTCACCCGTTTAGCGTTTAGACGCCGTTTAAACGGTGTTTAATTCAGTTTAGGAAAACAAGGACATATTTTACTGTCAAAATGAAAAGAATAATTCTAGGTAGATGAAACCAGGAATTCATTTAGTAAAAAACGAGTCATGTTTTCCTTTATGGCAATATTATCAGTACATTGACCTGCACCTTCGCACATACTGCATCTGTTTCTTATGTTTTGTTTGATTCTAGCCCTTTCTTTACTGAATCTACATAATCTGAAACAGAAGCATATGAAAAACATAGTTTACTGTAAATCAATATCGGAGCTAGTACACAGTAATGAGAGGTAGTACATTAGCTTTTTTTTTTTTCTCGAATACGAAGGAGAGCTTCGTATCTTTGTATTTAAGAGAGAAAGAGCCGGCCCCTTACAATCATCACCACCTCATTCCGAGCCGAGCCATGAGGGGTTGAATTACAAACATCAATGTTGTGCTTCTATAAAAAACACACAAAAGGAAGACCTGACCCACACAAAGAGAGACAAAAGCTAAGGAATACCGAGTACATTAGCTTTTGAACACAAACAAACACACCGAGAGTACATATTTTGGTCGCCTTTTTCTTTCAATACTGGATTTATATGATTTGACATTAAAAAAATAGAAAAATGCAGTATAATATGTATCGTAACTAATTGGTATATCATATTACTTTGAATATACCTACTCAGTTTGTTCTTACTTGTTTTTAGGTGGGACCTATAATGCATTGCAGCCACACTATTTTTGAGGATGCTACTCCTGAACTGGTTAGAGATTTCTTCTGGGATGGTGATTTTCGTCTAAAGTGGGATCATATGCTCGCGTACTCTAAAACTTTGGATGAATTCCCTCAGAATGGAACCACGATTGTCCACTGGATAAAAAAGGTTTGTCCAGCATCTGTGGTGCCTTCTGTACCTTCATGTTGAACTTAACAATTCCAACATGTTGTCTTTCTTCCAGTTCCCATTCTTTTGCAGTGACCGTGAATATATCTTTGGTGGACGCATATGGGAATCTGGAAAAACTTACTATTGTGTTACAAAGGTATATCTGCAAAAACATTCTCTGGCCAGAACTTTCACTTATGTAATGTTATGTCCTTCCACTAAACAGAAAAAAGGTTAATGCAATTTTACCAAGGGCAAGATGATTCTGTTTCATAAAAACTTTCATTGTTTTCCCTGTTTACTGGTTGTAACTCCCTCTTCTTTTTTTTTTTTGTCATTAGGACAAGAAAGTACAAATTTGAACTAGCTTTCTTGTCCTAAAGAACCCAAAAAAAAAAAAAAAACAGAGGGAGTAACTCCATGCTAATTTGCGTGATTTTTTCCCCTTTCTATGCCCCGTTGTTTTTTTCTCAAATGTTTGTTACTCTGTATTGATTTATGCTGGATTAGAAATCTTTTTTAGGTGTGGCGTTGTAAATGACCTAGATTCAATATAATTGCTCGCTTTCCTAAAGGTTGACGATTCCCATGTTTTTCTCTTTCTTTTTTTCTTTTGCCACCCAGGAAACAGTAATGACTGCTTGCATAATTTCATTAGCACCTTTAGTGAGATATCAGGTTATGAGGTTCTCAGGTCTAGGAGCAGATGAACATACCTTAGTAGATTTGCTCTTCCTTTTGTTATTGTTTACATGATAAGACATTGGAAACAGAGATGGGCTTGTATCACATGAAAGGAACATTTCACTGGGTCACCTGCTTTTTGAGAGTAGTTTTTTCATGTGAAATAAAAAGGATGTTCAACTTTGTAGAGTATTTGGTTGAAGCACATAGCCTATAGTATGTGAAGGAATAGAAGATGTATCTGATGTGAGTCAAGATTGAACCTTGATACTGATTAGTGGCAAACACCTTAATGCTTGCTTTTGTTGGATGAGCTTCATACAATCACAGGGATTTCAATGTTTTAATATTAATATTGCTGCCTGTAGAAAAATGTTTGCTAGTATCCAGTGTATATGGCCATATATGTTGGTTATGACTTATAAGCACTCAACAATCTCCATTTACAGGGTGTCCCTTATCCATCCTTGCCGAAGAAGGAAAAACCAAGGCGTGTGGAGTTGTACTTCTCTAGTTGGCGTATTAGAGCTGGTAATTATTTTTCTTACTATCATCATGGCACCTTGAACTATGTTCATTCTGAACCTCGCAAGTTTTTAATAATATGTTGCCTGTCTTGGAAACACAGTTCAATCGCCAAAACATCCTGGCCAGCTGTCCGCATGTGAAGTTACTTTGGTTCATTATGAGGATATGGGCATACCAAAAGATGTTGCCAAGGTTGGTGTTCGGCACGGCATGTGGGGTGCTGTGAAGAAGCTGCAGTCCGGATTTAGAGCATATCAGAAAATGAGAGAAACGGAAAACACCCTGTCACACAGCGCCATCATGGCTCGAGTGACCACCAAGATATCCATTGCTGGTTCAAATGATCTGTTGGATCAAAGACTCTCCAGCATAAACAAAACCAGTGACGAGACTGATGGCTCCAGGGCTGTTCAGCATGGCTTCGACTGGAAATGGGTGATGATTGGCGGTGCAGTGGCCGCTGTTTGTGTGCTCAACACAGGCCTAGTGGGGAAGGTCCTCTTACTTGGAGCAGCAAGAAGGCAGGCGAAGAAGTGATGGGATGAGCGATTTCTAGAGGCTGTGCAGAAGGCACCCGGCGCCGTAGCTGAAACCGTACAGGCGAAACGTGATAGAGATGGATGTTAGTTCGACAGGACGCACGTAATTACCATGCGTAATTTTGCATCGCGAGTTTATGACGCGGTGCACATGTGTGTTGCCATAACAGATTCCGTGGAGACAGGAATCGCTGACTAATGTATCTGAAGATCTATGAGGTTATTAAAGGATTTTGCTATTATAAAGCATGCTCTCTGACACTGCATTTTTTTTTAGAGAGACATCTGACACTGCATATAAATTTGTAATAACTAGCAAGGTTGCCCGCGCTGATAGCGCGGCTAGACTTGTTGTACGTTCAAGTGAGAGCGAGTATTTTCCTGTGTGGACGAATTATGTACGTCATGCATGTTGATCTTGGTGTGCTTAATTGGATCAGTTGCTATCTTTTTCTTGACTCCAACTATGATCTACTCCATAAGTAAAATCAATCATTACGGAGAGCTAATTCATCTGTGTTCTATGTGTAGCCCCTTCATTTGCCTGAAACGATGTTCTCATCAAACTTGACATATGAGCTAGTCGATCTTTTGAATAGCTGAGCTATGCTTGCTTGCTTCTATTTCGTTCTGTTCATGAGGTTTGAATGCGCTGCTTCGTTGTCTCAAAAAAACCAAAGAATGCTCTGCTTTGTGTTTTTGGGTCCAATCAGCACCATGCATGATGCATTCGTGAGTAGGATTCAAGTCGTAGTTGTCTGATTGTTGGTAAAGCTAAGTTCGTTATGTACAGGTCAGGACAGCTTTTAAGAAAATATATACAGCCCAGCTTCTTCGTCATTTGCTTCTTCGACTCTGTTCCGAGATGCGAGGCCTTAGTGGTCTATATCTTTTGTGCTCTATTGCAGGCGAAAAAGCTGCTGTAGTTTGCTGGCTCATTGCGTGGCACCGACAATTCTTTGAAACTCATCAATAATAATTACTGACCTGAAAGATGATACAGCCCACCTTCTATCCCCCATGCCCCAGCAGCAATTTGCCCCTATGCTCCAGGTGCCAGCCCTGGTGACTTCGCCTGTGCCTATGAATCCTCCATTGGCGCCATCCGTGAATCCATGACTTCCCAGGCATTAAATCACGCGATGCACCCCAAGTTTTCATCGCTGACGTAATTCCAAGTTTTACCTGTTTTTTTCCCACTCTGTGTGGGCAAGGTTCTCCTTAAAAACCAAGATCCATCCTCGTCCCAGTCTTATCTCTCTCTTAGCTAGGAACCTGGTTCGTAAAGTTCCTCGCAAGGTTGTTGTCGTTTACTCAGTCTTGGTTCGCCATTGCCATGGCCAACATTATCACGCTAGAGCTGTAGCTAAACCAAAATTCTTCAAGAGCGAGCCAAGGCCTGACCTCATCACTTCTGGTTCCGCGTCGCATGACTCGCATCCGCGTGCCCTGCTCATGCCCTCGGCGGCGCTGGACGGATGCCACGTCTCCTGCGCCGCCAATGCCCTTTTGTGAGCACTGCTTCCATCTCCTGCTCCCATTGATTGATGTACGTGGTCATCTCATTGCGAAAGGACCGAAGCATTGTTTCCGTCTGGCCGAAGCTCCACAGCGCCATGGAACAGACACGATCGTTGTTCCTTTTATAATTGACATGCATGCCGCCGGCGCCGATTGCTATATTATATATTTGTTAACACGATGTAGATATCGTTTCCATCTGGATATGTGAGATGCCCTAGGCGGTTCTGTTTCTTTACCCTCTTTTTTTTTTGCACGAAATCCAAATATTTTTTTTGACGGAAAGAGGCAGGTCTGCCGTTTCATTAAAGGAGGAGAAAAAGCAGAGTAAATACAAAATGTTCTTACAGTTGCACTGGCAGCTTAGACTGCCACGAGGAAATCAACAGATTAAAGGAAAAGAAAAGGAAAGACAGCCCAAGCTGTGCTAAAACAGAAACCAAAACGATTAAAGCATTACTCAACTTCAACAACGGTGGGCAACAACACAAGATCTCCCATTGCTCTACTGTATTGATCAACATCTTCTTTAGTTAAGAAAGCAACCTATAGCTCATTCATCTCCACACCTTGGAATATTCGTCTATTTCTTTCCTTCCAGATGTTCCACCATGTGTAGAAAATGATCCCAGTGTGAGTCCTCTTGTTCTCATTCGGCATGCTGTTTGTTACCACCAGTAGCCAACTTGCCACATCAACATAGCTCCCATTAGGAGGCGGCAATCCCTGCAAAGAGAACCAACTGCATATTTTGTTAGCAACTTGCTTCGCAAAACTACATTCGATCAGCAAGTGATTTGGTGTTTCTGCCTCTTTCAAGCATAAAGGACAGATCATGCCATTATCCCATCCTCTGCTCTCTAGATTGTCAGCCGTCAACATGTTTTCATGCATTGCTAGCCATGCGAACATGATGACGTTCGGCTCAGCCTTGGCTCTCCATAAATTTGATGTGTCAAAAGGGCTGTAGGTGCCCGTGAATTGCACCAAGTATGCTGACTTGGATGAATATACCCCATCAGCAGACCATCTCCATTTTATTGTGTCCTTGCTGCCTGCCCTCAGTAAAAATGATCTGATCCAAGTAGATTTGTTCTGATAATATTTGACACGGACTCTCACTTAATCCAAGCCTTTAGATTTTCACGTTGCTTCCATTAGATGGCTGGAAGAGTCCAGGTGTTGGAAATCAGGATCCGGGCTGCACGTACGGGAGTCGGTTCGGCAGGGAATTTGTATCCCGTGAAACAACCGTAACTTTCTTTCCCTATAATTTATGGACTTCCAAATAACCTGATATATTGACTAACGTATGGTGCTTCTATGGACTTCCAATTTTCTTTCTTTTTCTTATTCCGAAATTATGTTGTTTTTGGTGGGCCGTATTTGAGATGAATTTTTTGATTAATCTAGACCGTTCAATCTTCATAAAATCCAACGGTTCACATCTTTGTTTTTTTCTAATTAACGTGGTAATTTTATGGCCTTGAGAGCGAACGTGGTGGCTTCTTTTTCTCTTCAAATACTAAGATAACTAGCAAGATGGCCCGCGCAAATTGCGCGGCTAGACTTGTTACTTTAAATCATGGTTCGCTGAGAATTTTATCAGTTTAAGTACATAATTTTTGTTGGATTTTTTTTGTGCTACCGCTATTTAACTGATTTTAGAGTTATTTATTAATGTTTTCAGAAACTACCAAAAATTATATCATTTTTATAAACATTTAAAATTGAAAAATCCCTATTAGTTTCTATATATTCTTATTCAGGGCGTGCTACCAAGATCTCAAAGTATACATGATATCGTACTGACCACTTAAATATTTTAAATATTTTTGTCTTTTATAATGTTTATATGGCATAACAATATAAAATTAGTTTTATAAATGGCATATTCTCATAAATGACCATATATTGTAGTAAAGTATTGATATGAGACAATATTTTTATTTGGAGAGGGAGTTTGTATCTAAGATTCGTGCATATTTATTAGTGAGCTATACATACTATTGACACCTTATTTGACCAATTGGGTCAACGCCAGGAGCCCATGGGTGAGACCGTGAGATGAAAGAATATGTCATAGTTATCTTGTTTTAAGAAATTGTTTTTTAATAAAAAATCTATAATTGCAACATGAAGACACATCATATGTTCGAAAACACAACACACCACACTTGTTATCGTTTCAATCCCAGTGAAACTTTTCTAAAAAAAAACCTTCTAATAGCTCATGTCATGTCATTATATGTTTTTTTCTCTTAGTTCCAAGCCTATATTATAAACGATAAGCCTATATTATATCGAGTCGATGATAAATCGATCAATTTAAAGGATGGCCAGGTAATAACTTACTGGCTGATGTTCACCAAGAGTGATCTGTTGGATTCTTCTCTATGCATGAAAATATTGCATGCCTCTTTAAATTAAGAGAGGCATGATGTTCTTTTTAAACTTATGCTTCCATGCTCCAAAATCAAATCCTAGCAAACAATGTACCTTTCATGTGTCCTTTTTTAGTCGGCTATTCACATGCCTTTAATAGTTTTGCATAGAGCTCAAAAAATGAAGAAAAAAACACATACTTTAATATGCATATTTTTCTTGACTGCTCACCACGTCCTCCTAATAATGATGTAGCATTCATCGACCATACTTGCTAAAATCTATGTAATATTAATCTCATTTCATTGGGTATCATAAAGATATAACAGTTGGATAAGTAATGTAATATTCTAGAATCAATTGTATACTCCAAATACTTCAACTGAAATGAAGTAGGCACACGACATTTGAGTTCACTGCTACATAATTTAGAAAGAGACATTGTACATTAATGTTTGATACTACCATTAATTAAAAGTTTACAATAATACACTTATTAATATATGATATCTACAATAATATTTGAAAAAAACACATACTTTAATATGCATATTTTTCTTGACTGCTCACCACGTCCTCCAAATAATGATGTAGCATTCATCAACCATACTTGCTAAATTCTATGTATTATTGGTCTCATTTCATTGGGTCAATTGTATAGATAGATAAATAATGTAATATTCTAGAATCGGTTGTATATACACCAAATACTTCAACTGAATGAAGTAGGCACAGGACATTTGAGTTCACAGCTACATAATTTAGAAAGAGACATTGTACATTAATATTTGATACTACCATTAATTAAAAGTTTACAATAATAATCTTATTAATATATGATATCTACAATGATATTTTTATGTTATTAAGCTGGAGCCTTTTGTTTGTCATGTGGAGCTTATAATATTGGAATGCAGTAAAGGGTAAGCATGATGGAAAACACACCCAGCTATGCAGGACATTAAGTGATGTGAAATCCAGTTTGCAGGCATCAGTTAGCCTTATATATACATGCATGTGTGACTGTACTTCCTGATATAATAATGTATTCACAACTCTTGATCTAACGTGGTAGGAATTAATCCTAAGAAGTATTCCTCTCTAATTTGCAACATCTTATATGCGATTCGTGAAAGGGAAACCAATGAACATAATCTATGAAATTGACTCTGTTTATCTTTGGATTCAACAACTTATGTATGGCAAAAATCTCTGTGGGCGAAAGTGAACTCAGTATGTGTAATTGTCTTCTATAATGAATTTCTCTTCTTGCATTTCGTTGGTCAAGTTCAGTGCAACTTCACTAAAAACAGCGTCTGAACCAAATTGCCATGGCAGAAAACTTGACCATATAATACTGCACAAAGAATTAAATTGATTTTCAGATCATATGAATCACCTGAGAACTCTTCATTCCACGTTAGAGAGATTGTAAGATGGTGACTCTGTCATCTCTGCTTCCTCAATGCTGTATTGCTGTGAGCAGCATCCCTGAAGGTTATAGCACAGCATCTTGCTTGGCTGCTGCTCGGTTGCAGTGCAGGCACCCCTACTGCACCTCCTCCATTGCTAGCGCTACAGCTGTGGGCTTCGTACTAACTTGCATGGATCCGTTGACCTCCAGAAAATCCTCCATGAGTTGTGCTTCTCAGCCTCTGCTTCTCGTCTACCACATACGTAGAGTTGAATTCGGTCAGGGCATTGCAGATTAAGTTGTGCCTCGTGACAGCAGAAGCTGGAGTACTAATAAGTATGCCTGCTCGTTGGTTTTTCTGTCTCCGTATAGGCTCCATCGTTTCTTTCTCTTCCACACTTGCCGAACTCTGCCGTTTTTCTGCTGCTCCATTGTCAACAAATTTCGACTTCCCAGCATGATCTCACGGGTATTGGCCAGTTCGTTTGCCAACAAACACAAAAGTGACCGCGTGGTCGCAGCAAGTTGTGGCGCGAGCATGCGAAGCCGCCGTAGGTGAAACGTTTGACATGTAGTCGGTTTGTTCATGCAGCAATGGCGGGTGCCATACGCAGGACATCTCTTTACGGGTCAGCGGCTTCATCGGGGACAGTCTTTGGCTGGGATAAGTTTCCTATCTTTGGTGGCTAATCCATTGTTCCATCGACGCCGGCGAATTCAAACTGGATTAGCACCTATGATTAACTCCAATGAACCCATTGTCTCGCAAGATCGCAAGATAGGAGTAATCGCCAGCTTGAGACGCCGCTGCCGCCGGCTTCGCCCGTCCGACCAGCGGTGCCGTGTTCGTCCTCGTCGTTGCTCCTTGGACCATCGCTCCTTAACTTGAAGAACCACAGGTGTGCGGTGTTGTAGCTAGTCATCGACATTGATAAGTCCTTTCCCCGACCGCAGAGCGACTTGTTTTGTCCCTCTAGTTCGTATGGTAATTCATGTGTAGATTCTGTGAGACAAATCGGGAAGGGCGATTTCTTTTCCTTTCAAAGAAAAAATCTCCTAACGTTGATATCGTAGAGAAAGGTCTGGTGCTACCGCGGGTTGTGGTGCTACCGTGCTCCCAACCGCGGTAGCACCTCAATGGATGAGCGAAAAATTGCAACAAAAATACGAATGGATAGTGCATGCAACGATCTACGATTCATATTTTGGGTTGAGGTGCAACGGAAGCTCGTGCAAGAAGATACAAAAAAGAGAAATCAGACTTTGAATAGCAACGGGTTGCGGGTCATGATGAACAGTTGCAACCCGCACTGTTCACAGCCTGATTTCTCTTTTTTGTATCTTCTTGCACGAGCTTCCGTTGCACCTCAACCCAAAATATAAATCGTAGATCGTTGCATGCACTATCCATTCATATTTTGTTGCAATTTTCGATGCATATTTATGGTGCTACAGTGCTCGGTAGCACAGTAGCACTGTAAGGGCCGGTAGCACCAGAACTTTCCTCTGATATCGTATGGTATATGGAAATAGGAAGTTTTCACGTACTTTAGAGTTGTATTATTTTCAGCGAAAAATATGCTTCATATTTTCATATAAAAATCAAATAAATCAGAACCACTATAATATGGATCCACCAACATCAACGGTAGTAGGGCATGGACTCTATGGTTAATCTAGACCGTCTGATCATCATTAAAATCAACGGTCTATATCTTTTCTTTTTCTTCGATTAACGTGATAATTTCGTGGCCTTGAGAGCGAACGTGGTGGCTCTTTGGACCTTCAAATAATAAGATAATAGATAGATAGATCCATCATGATGGACATAATCCATGGATCAATACTGAAAATAGGCCTCGTTCAGCCCACACATGTAATCTGGGTCGGGCTTGCCGCTTCCATTTAACTGGGCCTGCCAAATTAAACAGTCTCGCAAATGTCATCGCTTGAAGAGAAAATCATTTGAACGTCGCAAAGAAAGGGGGGAAAATGATGTTCAATGCATTGTCGTTCACACGTGCTGCAGGTTTTTTTTTATTTTGTTGGCGAAACCGTTTCTTCTTTCTTTGTTGCAATCAATGTTTGAACTTGCTGGCTATCATATTATCCTAAGTAATCGGTCAGCTATTCTGGTCGAGTTTCGCAGTTCCTGACATCACCGTGATCACGACGCCCAGGTACCTGGTCATTTCCTGCGAGCTTTTCCATGGATGCCATTGGTTGCTCAACCGTAGCAGACGAAAAATCCTAAACCACAGTTCTTTCTCACCTAAACCAGTCCTTTTCCCATCGTTCTGAATGATACGCAAGAAAATCTTGATGGACCACTTGGCACAAACCGATTGTGGATGTAATAAACAACCGCGATCGCAGTGCAGCTGACCAAGGAAAATTTACTTCCAAAGCTCAACAATTTCGTGGTTAGTAATTTAGTATTATATATGGCCGAACCAATGAAAAGCTCGGATTCTCCTAGTCCTGAACTCCCAGCTCCAGGATTCCACGCCCAGCGCCGACCATGTTATCGTCTTCTTTCAACGATCCAAGCCAAAACTATCCAGCCTTGGAAGCGCCGCGGCGGCTCCGCCTCCACAAATCACTATGCCTAATCACCTTACGCTCTCGCCCAAGATGAAGATATATACTTATGTATATTTATATAAGCGCAGCAACAGAGAGTGGTGTCGCCGCCTCTCACGCCCTCGAGATCCCACACGCCATGCCACGTCCGCAGCCTCCGCTTTTTCTCACCTGTACGGCACAGGGAAAATAAGCAAAGAGAAAAAGCAGAGCTTTGAGGTATATGCATGGTTCGTTGGGAGGGAGGCGCTGAGATAAATGCGGGAAAGATTTTTTCTTTCTTTTTTCTCTTCAGCAAGGGAGTGAGGGTGTGGCTATGTGCTTCTGTGTGTTCTGAGGAGGAGGTGCGGTGAGCGCTGCGCTGGCGTAGCATAGGATGATGGGAGCTCTGAAGGTGCAGAGCAATGGTGATGGGTCCTTCTCGGACCCAGGGTATGTCGAGGTCGATCCCACAGGGAGATATGGCAGGGTAAGAATTAAGATGCTCTTCCTTCTTCGTCGTCGTCGTATTTGCCATCGTCCTGGCATACAAGTTCTCATGGTGTTCCTCCCCTGTTTTGCTCTGCTGCAGTATAATGAGGTTCTTGGCAAGGGCTCCTCAAAGACAGTGTAAGAATCTTTCTACAGAATCCATCTTTGTATGCGAAAGTTGTGTGATTATGTTCTGTTCCTTCTCTTCCGAATTGCTCGTCGTGATTTGATGGTGGTTGTAAACTTGTAATCGTGAGCAGGTACCGTGCGTTCGACGAGCACCTGGGCATGGAGGTGGCGTGGAACCAGGTGCAGCTGCACGACTTCCTGCGCAGCCCGGGGGAGCTGGAGCGCCTCTACGGCGAGATCCACCTGCTCAAGTCGCTCCGCCACCGCGCCGTGATGCGCCTCCACGCCTCCTGGGTGGACGCGCCCCGCCGCGCCGTCAACTTCGTCACCGAGCTCTTCACCTCCGGCACGCTCCGCCAGTACCGGCAGCGCCACCGCCGGGTGAGCGCCGCCGCGGTGAAGCACTGGTGCCGGCAGGTGCTGGACGGGCTCGCCTACCTGCACGCCCGCGGCGTCATCCACCGCGACCTCAAGTGCGACAACATCTTCGTCAACGGCAGCCAGGGCCAGGTCAAGATCGGCGACCTCGGCCTCGCCGCCGTTCGACGGCCCGCCGCCGCGAGCCGATGCGTCGTGGGCACGCCGGAGTTCATGGCGCCCGAGGTGTACGCGGAGGCGTACGACGAGCTCGCCGACGTCTACTCCTTCGGCATGTGCGTGCTGGAGATGGTCACCCTCGAGTACCCCTACGCCGAGTGCGCGCACCCCGTGCAGATCTACAAGAAAGTCACCTCCGTACGATCAATCCTTTTTTTCCCTGTGTTTTCATATGAGCATTTCTGATTCTCCCTTTTTCTTTCGTTTTGCGTTTCTGATGCCTCTCTCTGAATTTGATCAGGGGATAAAGCCGGCTGCTTTGCACAAGGTGAGCGACCCGGCGGTGCGGCGGTTCATCGACAAGTGCCTGGCGCCGGCGTCGCGGCGGCCGTCGGCGATCGAGCTGCTCAACGACCCGTTCCTGCAGCTGGAGGACGACGGCTTCAGTTACTATTACGGCGAAGGAGACTACAGCGCCAGCAACCTGTACAATTACCTGCACCAGCCCGCTCTCCTCGACGTCCGCCACGCCGGCAGCAACGGTGGCTCCTCCTCTCCGACAAATGACGACGACGACGGGCCGCCGCCGGAGGAGGAGAGATGGGACGGTGATTACGACGAAGACGACGACAGCAGGTTCCAGGGAATTGCCATGCTGTTCGACGAGCATGAAGACGAGCATGTGGACATCTCGATCAAGGGGAAAAGGATGGAGCACGGCACCATCTTCCTCCGCCTGCGCATCACCGACAAGAATAACCCAGGTACTGATGGCTCTGGCAGCTGCAAGTTTGCTTGAAATGAATTTTTTACATGAAAATGTCTCATTTTTCATGTCGGAATTTAACTGTTTGCTGTGAAATTCAGGGATGGTCCGGAACATATACTTCCCCTTCCACCCCGAGTCCGACACGGCGCTGAGCGTGGCCACCGAGATGGTCGGGGAGCTGGACATCACCGACCATGAGGTCACGCACATCGCCGAGATGATCGACGGCGAGGTCGGCGCCCTGCTGCCGCATTGGAGGCCAGGTGCTGGCATGAACGACGACGACGACGCAGAAGAAGAAGCCGCCCCTGCATGTCAGAACTGCCGGTCCAGCGCGTCATCCGGCGGCTCGCTCGACGACTTCATGTCGGCGGTGGCGGCGCGGCGCGGCTGCCGGTGCGCGGAGCTGCACGGCCGGTTCGAGGAGATCACGGTACAAGCTGACGAAGAGCAGGTGCAGTTCCAGAGCTCAGGATGCAGCTCCGACGACTGACATAGCCCGGCAGAGCAGAGTGCCAAAGGCATGAACTGAATGGCTTGGCTCTGGCACAAAATGTCGCCACTGACTGAATGTTCAGAACAGCCTGGAATCGTTATGAAATTAGCATGATAGAGGAATACCGTGTCGATACAAATGGCAATTTTCGCGCGTCGGCAATGGATCATAGCAGCCATCGATCAGCTTTCTATCATAGGAGAAAAAATGTGCCTGTCGGTGCCACCGCCACCGTGATCAGAGAGCCTGCCTAATGATGAAGATGGCTAATACTAACCTTGATCAGCTGTTCATAAACAGAGAAGTTACTCTTCCAAAGCAGTCTTGCTTGCCAACACCTTAAGAGAACAGAACATTTACTGATGAACAATGCCATCAAATTTTGGCGCTTAAATCTACTGTTTCTAGGTGGTTTTTATCCTTCTGTTCCGAATGTAAGTAGGCAAGAAACTGAAATGTAACCAGGCCGTCTGGCTGCATGTAAGTAACTTTCTGTATTTTTGCTTTGTAATAATTAATCTTAAGATGGGTATAGTTTGGATACTAATCTTTTTGAACAAGAGTTGAATGTACTAGCCTATTCTGTAAGCAAGTTTTGCGAAACGTAAGATAAATAGATGAATAAATATTGAGGGCAGTTGCATATTCTAAATCATTTATTCATGATCTTATACAGTGTTTCGAAAAGCAACATGGAGAGAGACGTGCTTAGCTAATGTGCATCAAAGCAAGGTGCATATTATGCCGAAAAAGTTTCCCTGAGGTGACATAAGAAAGATGGCAAGTTGGTATCTGCCTTTATGTACTTGTTTAGTCAGAAGAAACAGAGAATCAAAAGTCCTGTCTAGAGACCAAATTTGGAGTTGAACTCTGCGGCACTGTACAGACAGTGGAAAGGAACCTATGATAAGGACTTTCATGACAAGTTGCTATGCAATAAGAAAAAGATAAGCATATTACAAGTTTGCACATTTCCGGTTATTGGAGGGTGGTCTGACTGATGCTTTTGTCACGCAACTCCAACTTGTTCACTTGGAGGCTCAATAATGCACAAAGAGATGTATTATTGATTCAGCGTTTGGTCATCGTTTAATGAGATATTTTGGAATGTTTGGCTTGTGCTAGAATGTCGCATATGAAAAACGGGGACACCAAGTTAGGTTCCTAGGTTCTAACTGAATTTTGGCTTCGAGATGAACTAGGTGGTTAAGTATTTTCCTTACTAAATTTTTGGGATCAAAACAGAACAGAGGATCAAATCCAGCAAAATTTTTTCTTTTGGGGCGAATGTTCCAGCAAAGTTATTTATACCTTAACTTTTTTCTGGCCTGCAACAAACTGCGCATATCTTATAAATTCATCCCTAGTTTTCCTCAAAATATTTAATCTACTAGAGTCTAAAGGATGATGGCATTTGACCAATGGGATCAGATTCGCAGGCATGCCACAATATATAAGGCTTCTAGAAGTGGGAACTGGGTCTCCAACTCTCCATCCCCTGTTACTTTCTAGTGAGAAGTCGGTGATCTTGTAGGCGCAAAACTGCATATGCACTTATGCAGTGCCTGAAAGAACCATAAAGGCACAATATGCATGCATTATCTACAGATAAAATATGATGCCACCTTCCTCTCGTTCGTCAAATCATCTTTTATTTGTTTATTTATTTACTTAATGCTATAAGCATGAGAAGAGAACCATCTTAATTCCGCAAAATTTCCAATTTGTGAACTATGCAAATTCTGCTGCTCCTTCAATTGTAGAACCTGCACACGGCTGCGCCTGCAAAGTACACTAGTAATACGACATCAGAAGAAAATGAGTTTTAGTTAACAAAAGTATTTGAAGTGACACTGCTTAGACTTGAAATCCATTGAGAATGACTTGGTGACAGTTAGAAAGGTCCACTGTATCTGCATGATTAGGCAAATGAGAGCAACTCTGTTTATTGGTAGGCTTACATAGTTTTCAGATAAGCATAAAGGCGACACCAGGCCTGGTTGGCTGGGTGGTAGGGGATGAAAGCCAAATGCAAGCCATGCTCATTCAATAATTGAGCTCATCATCTCATGGTCCTTTATGAACTGAAGGTCACTGTTTGGGAGGAGAGAGGAGGAAACTCCTCTGTCCTCTTATGCTTGGCTTGCATCTAGGTGGCGAGTGAATGAAGATACCGGATGCTGGCGCCTAATTTATTCATTTATTATGTCATTACCTGGTTTAGGTTTTCCTGCCGGCGCCCAATTATTTGTGGCAGCTAGGCATCTACAGGAACAGCATGTTCCGGAGAATTTCATTTTATTATCAGAAAAGGTTGCAAGGTTTTAGTGTTTGGTTTCTTGTGACCGAATTCTGTTGTGAGAGCCTAAGCTGTGCTACTCGTGATTGGGCGAATATTTTACCTGCGAATAAAGCTGGGTACTAGGTTGTAAGGGTGTTGAATTTATCATGACAAATTCGATTGCGAATCTAAGCTGTGCTACTCCTGACTGGACGAATAATACTATCATGACAAAGTAAGATTTTTCTTAATGAGAGAGAGGGGGGAAGTGGATGATATTTTTAAAAGAACAAATGATGATATTTCATAATGCAATTATTCAAATGGTAATGAAAGCATAGACACATTTTCATCAAAAAAAAAAGCATAGACACATGGCTAAATTTGGCCTAACCTCCATTGCTTCCTCCTTTTTGTAGGGGGTACCAATCGAGTGCAACATCACGCGTTTCCCTTTTTCCAAATCGTTAGACAAGAAGGCGAGCATCGAACGAGTCAGTCCTGATTCTCAAACTGCAAATTAAACAGCCCTCCCTATCGTTTTGCAAGTCAAAGATGATGACGACATATGTCAACAGGTTCAAAGCAAAGCTAGCCATTTCGGATCTCGCTAGGGTGGACCAGGCTACTAGTTGCCTTTTAAATTCAAAGATCAACAAATCGTGCAGCAAGGATGTCGATTGGTCCATATATTTCTCCATCTACGATCATAGAGAAGATTCGACCGAGTAGGAGTAGGACCTTTCCTAATGCAGTACTGCCGTCTTTTCATATAGCTACACGACAAAGTTCATGAACACAGCCAAATGCCTGAGAGCACAGCACAATTAACTTACTAACGAGGTGTTGTAATAAACAGGCATCTGAACTCGATGTGTCGTGGAAAAGAAGATATATTTCCCTTTTTGAGGTTTTCTTTTTTATTTTTTTTCTTTTTTGAGAATTAGCCAGGGATCGATGTGTCTGTAGGTTCATCGCAATAGATTCGTACTCATGCTAAACGAACTGCAGTTTGACGTATCTTTAGCATCTTTTTTAAAGAAAAATACCTTTAGTCTTTGTAATAATAATACTATAAAAAAAGTTGGTTTAGCTTAAAACCGAGACTAGGGAAAGGGTCAAAGGGATATAATGCAAACTGAGATGCTACTGATTTTTTTAAAAAAAAAAAAATCTGCGAAAGTTATTGAATTTGCACGTGCATTGGACTTAAAATAGTAGTTTGGTACCTAATATACTTGAACCGCGAAGCTTGAACAAAGAAATCTCTTCCTTTCACTTAAACCAAAAACAAAGTCTTGATAGGTTTAATCTCTTCTTATTAGGAGGAAGGATTTTTCTATTTTTAATAGGCTTTGGTCTCTCTTTTTTTTTAATTTCCATTTTTGTCTCCTAAAGAAAAATTAACGAGTCATGCACTTAGCATAGCAACTATATTAAAAGATTTATCAATTTTCATTAAACCTTACAAAAAGAGGTATATTTTTCCTTTTTCAAGGATCTCTTGACTTTTTTATTTGATGGGTGGCCAGAATGAGAAGACAGGATTAGTTATTCTTCTAACTGAATATCCAAATGTACACCCAATACTACATAGATAGTTCAAACTGGATAGCAACAACAATCAATTTCAGCGTGAATTGTTTGGAGCACAAGTCTACCGCATTCGGCACATGCAATTTCTTTCCCTCCTAGATGACCCACAATTTAATTTTTACTCCTTTTATATCCATGTTTTTAGTTAATTCAATGTCTTTTTTCATTGTTTTTTGGAATGAAACTCTATTTCTTTAATCGAAAAGCTATATGTTCTGCAAGAATGTTACTTAAAGATATTGCAATCGTTTGAAATATTCATGTTTGCATTTTCCTTGCAACAACTCTTTATGATATGCTCCGTATGGTGACAAGTTGATATCGGAAGAAATGTACGCTGGTTTTCAAATTTAGTGTTGTTGAGTTGATTTACCTTTGGAGAAGGAAAGGTACCACGGCTTTCATCATTTGTTCCATCTGGTTATAGAAGCTGATGTCAGTTAAATTCATTTTTTATCAACAAATTATCTATTTTATTGGATTAATATACCATTTTTATTAAAAAAAAGATTGATTGCATATCTCTTTAGAGTTGGTGCTCACGATCAAAATTGCTTACAATTAATAAATGAAATTGCAGTATGTTCACAGCTTTCACAGTTTTATGACGAACTCAATTGATGTGTATGTGTGTCGCATGTGTTCCATTTAATTTTCAGATGTTCTTCTAGCGTTCGGTTGCAACTGTTTCACTTCAATATGACTTCTTCAGTACCTAGTGGGTCGCGAACCATTAAAAGCGAAACAGGGGTTATACATATAGAAAAGAGCAAAAGCACGCCATCTTCAGAAAGAAGTTACATTGGCAATTGGTGTCAGTCATGCTACTATACAAAACTGGCGCATAACCTGCCCTAGGTGGGAAGATCATATGTTCCACGACCTTCCAATCTAGCTATCAGACAGCACTACAGATGAAAGCCGGCTTTGGGGAAAACTATAGTTCAGATAAGTGGCTTCACTTGCCCAGATGGGTCAAGATCCTGCTGATAAGTGCCTCTTTCTTGCCAGAAACTGGCAATCCGTGTGCAGTCAGGTAGGATTTTAACTCCACAACTGTCATGTCCTTCAGCTGCAAATTAAAAATTCAGAACTTAGAAAACAATCATCGGTATGGACAAATTTGGGTACTGAGATGAGCAGTGTGACTTCGAATTCAACTTTCAAATCAGGACCAAAACTTTTGATTAACAAAATTCAGCTCGCAAGTTAGGAAGATTATCATGAAATTTGGAGCTTAAGCAAGTAACACCATGTTTGTCCTCTTTCGAGTGTGACTACTCACCTTTCCATTATCTGCAAGTTCTGCCCAATCATACGCTGCCCTTTTCTGCGAAGCTGCATCAGTGATCGCCTTCCTCTTCTTTGAAGCCTCACCACGTGAAGCTTTAGCTGCTGCAGCTTCAGCCTCCTCTTGGTCATAATTTTCACCATAGACCGAAGCCTTAAATTCCTCAATAGCTTTAACTACTACTGGCCTGTGATAAGAGCGGCAAGGACCATCCAACACAAGGTAAAAAATAAGGTAACAGGTACGAGTACATCTTAGCTTATCTGAGTGTGCATTTTCTTCTTAATATAATGAGGCACAGTTCTCCTGCGTTTTTCGAGAAAAAATGTGTGCATTGAACATGTTCTCATGCTTGTGTTCTGCTTGGATGGAGTGACATCCATAGCACGATTGCCGATAGTTATTCAAGAATTTGTATTCTCAGGGAAAAGAAGCTTGTAAATTTAGCAGACACAAAAAAAAAATTTAAAAAAAAACAGCTACCTTGACATGCCTCCTTCGTCAGGCAGGGTCTCATCATTTATATCTGGCATCTCATCTTCACCTAAGGCTAAGGCCTCCAAGATCCCATAGTGTCTTTGCAGAGCTGTTTAACATTGAATAGCAGAAGTCAAATATAGAGCATTTTGAAAAGGTCATTAAATTTGAGTAATTTGCAAGTGAATGAAGTTATTTTGATGTTCATTGTCATGTTAAAGCTAATGGGCAAGTACGACAAGTGCTCATTGTCATGTTAAAGCTAAGGGGCAAGTAAGATAAGTGCTCAATACATTTCGAAAATAGGGCAGATAATTCCAAGAGTTTGGCTTAGAGTTGTCAGAATCCAAAGGCGAATGTTACAGAAGTTAACCCATATTAAGTCAGAAGAAGACTTTTCACCATATGGCTATCTGATTCTGACAACATGAAATATTTGAGATGATACGACACTTTTTTGAGATTAAGATAGGGGCCAATACAGCTGTTAAAAAAGCAGCTTAAAAGTAGTCAATAATGAATTCATAGCTACTAACCTGGGTTAGCAATATTGCATACAGAGAAATCCTTCAGATCAATGCGTTTCAATAGATTAGAAGCTTTGTTGATTTGCTCATCTGTTGCACGTGGTGCATCATCAGAAGTCACATGAACCTGCAAACCAATGTAAGATGATTAGTTTACTGCAATGCAAGTATACACATGAAGCATGAATGCCAATCCTTACCTCTTCAGGACATCTAATATCATCAGAGTATGGAAGATAGATCATATGCATGCCGGGCGGCTCATCTTGACGTCCAGAGGAAATAACCTCTTCCTGATTTCAGTTGTTTTTAAAGCATATTAGATATTACCAAAAATGTCTCACAAAAAAAAATCAGACAAGCCGCCATCGTGTGAAAGAAATATTAGTGTGAGGTAACAAGTCAAATGAGGAATATATTATGGAGTCCTTTTCCTATTCATATTAGATCCCTTTCCATTTTATTTGTGTTGCACTCATGTGCTCTATAAATTGCCCCTCTAGGTCTATTAATCAATATAACTGTTATTCATTGCTATTCATAACAGAGTGAAGCAATAAAGCTACATAACCAATTTGTTTGGCATACTAAAACAGGATCTTCCGCATGACGGCAACCTAAAAGCTCAAGCAAATACACGATTAATTCTATAAGTGCAAAAAGCATGGCCTGCAGTGGAAACACCACTTTATTGATGTATATCATAATGAACTAACTATTAATTGTACGCAGATATTACTTTGCAGTAAATAAAAACATGGAATGGAAACATCCTCACCTGAGCAACAAGGGCTACAAGCTGTGCTCGAGTTGGGTTCCCATAAAATGCAAGTGCAAATCTGAATTGTACATATACTGTAAGTTGGTGACATGAAATAAATGCAAACATAAAATACTTGGCATGTTTGGTTTCATGACAATTTCAAACTTGGCATGTTTGGTTTTATATCCAGACTTTGCCTGGCATAATTTGTGGGCAAGAAGTGTGTTTGGATTCCCTGCCTCACCTTGCCTACCCCAAGACTCTCCTCTGCTAGCAAGGGTAACCTAGCTCACTAGCAAAGGCAGGCTTGGCAAGGCAAGGCTATAAGCCAAACATACCCAATCTGCCCAATCACTTATGACATGATATTAAGAGCTGCAGTGGCATGCTATCGCAAGGCAGTCGGCATACTGCCAACCTAAGCTTGTGAAACTGTCTTGTGTTCATACATAATTAAAAGCTATGCATGAGAGCTAACAACAAGAAACAATGCTCTGCTATAACTCAAGGTAGCTTTAATGGCGAAGCCACGTTGACTCGCCATGGTGCACTGGCACCAGGGTCTAAAAGAGTATGCAAGGCTAATTAGTTGAGTATTAGCAGAGAATCACTCTAAATATTTATGAATGATGACGTTGTGCACCAGCCTAGCTTCGCCAGTGGCTTTATTTACACTCACAACTGGTAATAAATATTTTAACAGATTATATTTCTTCATACTTCCTCCCTGTACTGGAGTAGCGAAACGAATATGACAAAAGAGAATGTGTCTGAGCATCAGGGGAAGAGAGAAAAGGGGTGAGCAGGGCGCAATGGCTTTGGAGCTTGGGAAAGATAAACAAAGGGTTAAGATAGGAGATTGAAGAGAAGTGGCGGGTCCCATTCTGCTATTGTAATTTTGGTGATGATAAATCTGTGTATTGCTGACTTATTAAGTGACTAACACTTCAAGCTCATACATGGACATGTCAGCATTGCATAGGAAGAAACAACCGTAGTTTAGGGCCAAGGTTAATTTTTGCACTAGTTTTGATAGTCAGGGTTGCATTTCAAACGGTTTTAGAGTTGAAATACGGACTTTTGCTTTTAAAAAAGGGAGGAAAAAACATGTGATGGAGACTAACCTTCCAAGACGCAGCATTGAGCTATGCAAAGCAACAAACACACGAGTGCTTCCAAAAATATTCTACAACAGAGCATAATAGTTAAGTCTGAGTACCAACAGATGCACCCTAGAATAAATGTTAATGCACATACAAGCACCAAACAAGAGTAGCACCCTAAGTTTCACAGAAACTGATTAAATCCAAATAACATTGGTTGAGGTGTACCCTAAGTTCCACAGTGCAATAAAGTTGTGTAATAAGGTATTGCAGATCTTGTACATTCTGGTTATTTTATTTGGTTTAAACTAGCAATTTACATGATGCGGATAAAGTTAGCTCATTGTTGAAAGAAATGTTACACTTTTACTAGGAGAGCAATGCACCAAAACTGGATGATTAATATGCAGTTATACACCTAGAGCTTGACATGTAATGAACATATTTGAATTTGAAATAGTGAAGTTCTCAACTGTTATTACCCTCATCAAGCAACTGGACATTCTTAGCATGAATTAGATAAATGTATAATCAAATTCCAACTGGACACTGAAGCACAACCATGAGCATAAAGGAAGTATTACTACCTCATCGCTTGGATAAATAAAAGTTGATGGCCGTAAGTTATGATAATCCTTCAAGCAATCCAGTGGCTTGAAGCCTAAAAGGCGTAGGTGATGACTTGAAACCCTTTTGACCTCAGATAGTTCACGGACAGAAAATTTGACAGCTGTGCTGCATGAACGAAATGCACAAATGGATGATGAAATCTGTAATATCACATACATAAATGTAATTATGTGAAGTCAAACACAACCAAAAGTCATGGACTCATGGTAGCACCAGCCAAAACTGTCTTGCTATGCACATGTAGCAAAAATAACCTTCTGGATAGATATTGCAAGGTGTATTACTTTGCGAAACATGCAAAAGTGTTACTATCCTACAGTTGACAAAATAATCATTGTAAGTGGTTTCTGAGTCATCCATGCCTTCAGAGTCCCCATACTGCATAGGAATCCACTAAGGAGCTAGAAACTGGCTCAAACAAACTCCACAGGCTTGTCACAAAATGGTGGTTCAATGTGATAGGTTCTAAAATGAATTTGAAATGATCTTTTTTGTGTGTAAGCGTGCAGTAACAAGGATTGTCCAATCCAATCATGTTGTAGTCAGCAGCAGATCATAGAACTCAACAATAAACACCACACAGAATAGAAACTAAACAATATGACTATCAGTGTCATGCTTGCTTACTCATTATACATCTGGAAACGCTTTTGTGGATCCTGAAGTAGCGCCCCAGTATCATTGCATATGAAAGACCTCTCTGTCTGCATAAATATTCTTGTTAAATGCTGAAACATCAAAAACATACAACAGCAGCAGAGAAGGATATGTGCCACTATCGGAATTACGATAATGTTGAAACACATTAAAATATGTTAGTTTCACTGTAATTGGGTGTGCACATTATGTTTTTTTGATTGTGAAGCAAATGTTGTTCCAAAGTTTCTAAGGAATCCATAATATTTCTGAAAGGAAACTGTGGGGGAGACCCCCCAAAAATTTTTTATAAATCAACCAAACCAAGTACCAATACAGACAAGGAAAACAAGACCTTACCTAAAAGAAAACAGAAAAACAAGAGAAGAGAAGAAAACTACTGCTGCTACTAGCAGAGAATTTACTGTAGTGCATATTTGTCCCACTACACCTTGCCAGTAGTTAGAATGTACAGCTGAACTGAATCAGATAAATGAATAGTGTCAAACAAGGTTGTTGTCATTCTTTCTTGACATGTATGAATGATTATTCAGCAAGGTTATAACTTATATGCATTGTCCGCGTTATAAAAACATTTTGCATCAGGTGGGCTGGGGCACAACTGCACAATGTATTCAAACTCAAATAGTGAGCCGCATAAGGGAGATCACGTGCTAGTTAAAGTCCTTGAGGTGATATCACTCCTGCTGTCGGGCCACATGCCCGATACCAAACTATCTTTCCGCCTCTGTACACTTTGGTAATACCAATGAATGAAACAATTGGAAATGAAAAGGTACTGGATAACCTTGACCTAAGGCTATTAGGTCAGTAATATTGGAACAAGCATAAAAGCAAGTTTCTTCATCTTTTCTCCAACTCATTACAAAATAATGTCACTTGTACTATGGATTTGCGAGCAACAAAGTATCGTGCTTTAACTGTAGATGACATCTAAATGTCAGCAATGACAGCATTCCTAGACACGAAACCTTAGAACTGGAGAGAAAATATTGCATGATCAGGATGTTCTGAAATTATTTGGCTGGTGAGTTGGTGAAAACTTTTGTCATGAAATATAGTAATCTTTTAAGCATAAACTCACCTTTAATGGAAGGTTACTGATGGAATCCAGCCATGTGATTGTCCCTACAAAAAGAAGTAATAAGCATATACTTAGATGTTCTCGGCTTCTCGCAATAAATGTCGTAAAGAAGAATAAAGTAGCATACCCGGAGCAGTAGGACGGATCAGTGCATATGTATTCACTTCAATACATACATCATTGGTAATTGCAAATGAAAGAGTTTTGACTCTTTGTTTCTTCATCATTCGTTTTCTCAGTTGATTAGTCATTTCCCCCAGCCTTCGAAGACAACAACACAAAATCTTCTAAGTAAATTAAAATGTTTGCTCAAAGCAAAATACAGCCTTTTCAATCAGTTATGAGTTGAAAAAATTAGTCGCATGACATAAAAGATCAAGCGCACCATTTATTGGTATAATTTTTAACGTACTCAATGGAGTCTCCAAAACATCTATCGTAGTCACTTTTATCGATGGACCAAGCAGAAAGATCAAAATAAGTGATTCAAGTCTTATTGGAAAGAGGAGCATTTGAAAACCAAAAATAAGTAATTCAAGTTCATGTAAGAAATCCAAAAGAAATTATGAAACCATTTCTGTGTTCGAATACAGCTATGTATATTTATTAAAATACCATAAAACCCCATGCAAAACTGGAACAGGTTTTGTATATCCCTCTCATCATCGAATGGGCAGAGCTGATGCCATACATTTCAAATAGAAAAACATGTCTACAGGCAAACAAAATACAATGCAATTGTGATTCTGTAACACATGTTGCCTACATCAAGGCACTAAAAACTCAAGTATGAAGTCTGAACACTTTATTTCATCAGTAAAGGTAAAGAAAAGAATGAAATGAAATGCCAATGTGTTCGAAAAAAAAATGAAATGCCAATCACATATGTAGATAATAAAAAGCAGTGAGTGACACTGATGGCTCAAGAATAGTACCTTTCACCAGCAACTGGTAGATACTCCACTATGTCATCTCCTTCCAGACCAATCAGATCCTGGACAACAGGAGCTACTTTGCAGTTACAATTTATAGGAGGGAAAAGAAATAATGGAGACATACTGCATAAAACAGGGACATCTTGAACTCTTCATCAGGCCGACTCAGTGGAAGAAGCTCAATGAAAAGACCAAGATCTTGTGCATCCTGGAGAGATAAAGTAACACTATGATTAACATGTTTTTACTATGCAAGGGCTATGTGGCATGAGATAGAATATATTTGTGAGATAGGCGTACCTTTGCACGTTGAATTGTGGTCCTTATCATGTCAGTCTTCGCTGCTCCTTTAATCGCACCAAAAGGGTCATCTTCATTGGTGAATATGACAATCCTCTTCTCGACGGTCTTCGCAGATCTGAAAATGTTCGTATGAAAAAGGTGGAATCATTAAATCAGATAGGTATTAAGAAGTGGTGATAAAGGATATCGAAGCAGTCACAGAGCTACAACCATTTATACTAAACATTCCCCATCAAATTTCTTCTACACAAATAAACAAATAAATATGCAACAGGATGCAAGCTAGATTAGTTTGCACATAACAAAATGTAGCTTGATGGAATCTTCATCTAGGAAACATAATAGGCATAAAGGTGCAGATGTTAATAGTCTACTAAAGCTTGTTCCTCAATACACTGTACAAAAGACAAAAGAGAGGAAGTGGAGGTACCCTTTGCGCAGCAGGGCTTGCGCAACCCAAAGAGCATTGTACAGGGTATTCTCCCTAGATCCAGCAGTTATTCCATACCGACTTCCGATGTTGCTCATAAAAGAATCTACCATAAGTTGAAACAAGATTTACAACCAGATAAAATAAAAACAGAATTTGCTTAATTCGTTTTCAGTACAATTCATTATCTTATCCACCAAGCATGTTTGTCTAGGTCAAAACAAATTAACTAGAAAAGCTGATGATATATGACAAAATAGACTCAGTATTTAGTGCTTAGCCACAGGAGTGGACTACGGGTGTGCTTGGTTGCCCACCCAAGCTCGCCACACCACCGCTGCGGCAGACACAGAAAAAAGCAACGCTGCTTGGTTCCCCGCCTGGAGCTGTGGCGGCCATGCCAATCTAGTTCATTTCCGCGCCACCGGCTTTGGCGCCGCCGAAGTTGCAGCGTGGTGAGCGACGCCGGGGAACCAAATACGCCCTACATGTCTAAGATAACAAGAAACCAACCTGAGGTAGAGACCAAAGACTAATGAGATTTGATGTCTTCTTTAGTTCATATAGCCTGATTTTTACACATCCGTAGGTTTGCTACATGATAATGGACAAAGGTAAACCAGAGAAGGAAGCAGACATTTCTCTGCTTCAGAAAAATCGGACGGTCAGCATAGGGGTGCAAACATAGACTCTAGCATTGAGGGGATAGCATAATTACATCTAATCATGAATGTATTGCAAAACAAGCTCAAGCAGAAAACATCATCAAAAATTAGGTATCACATTAAAAATCATAAAATTAGTCATTCCACTAGCCAATTTCCATTTTGACTAAAATTATTATCTACGACACGCATTCTACAAAACATTTAGCGCATGAAAGAAGTTGAACACGCATTTCCATCAAACTATGACCATATAAGACTAAGAAACAATTCATATGAAGTTATTACCTTCTATGGAAGAAAAATCTTTAATCAGTCTTGCAGTTGGCCTATCAAGTGGCTCTCTGTCTCCAACATTATAAACATAAACACCAGCCAAATCTTGTAAATTTTTCTTCTCCCTCTGCAAAAGTTCTAAGATGGATCAAGGCACTGGACGGTACAATTTGGCAATTTGCAATACCAGAACATTGGTTCCACTAATGCTATCATGGAAAGTTACTGAATATAATAAGCCTATAAGGACCGTAAGCAGGCCATGTTTCCGAAATGGCTGGTAGTCTGTAAACTGTGAATATCAATAATGGCAGCTCACTTTCACATTCAACCTCCCAAAAAAAACTAACTCATTGGATCACTCGAAACAGAGGTGCACAAACAATACAATACAGAGATTTACATTTGAGTAAGAGCTTACAGTGTTGAAGAAGCATATTGCAACTTCATCGTGGGATTTACCAATGATCTGTGTCTTCAGAGACTGCGTGAGGCAGTCCACTATGGTATGAAAATATGTCTCTTGCTCTTCATCAGCCTGAACGAAATGATAACAAACAATGCAACATTATTTATGAAGCAACCATGGTCCCCTCAAAGGATGGTACGGAAAAAACTTGATCACGCAACGCGCCAAAGCTAAAAATGGAAGATAGATGAAGCTGTACTTCTGCCACTGCAGTGCAGTCCAAACAGTGTACAAACCATACTCCAATACAGAAGGTACCGACATCAGACAACTATAACCATACCACATTGTCATTTTTTACACCCAAAATCTACGTTTACTGACTGTACCACATACAAATTGATAGCAGCACCCCAGAACGAAGCTAATATCAAACTCCACACAACACACTAGTTAGTCCCTGTTGCCCAAAAGAGAGACCGAGAGACCATTTTATTTTCTAAAAAAAAAAACAGAGAGACATTCAGCTCGATACATCATGTGTATATATTGCTCGTTGCCTCACCTTGGTGGTCGCGGGCGTGAACATTTTGGGCGAGGCGTCGACGAGGTAGACAACCATCTGCTTGTTTTTCTCCGTCTCCTGCTTCCCCGAGACCAGGGACCGGATGGGTTCACATCAGGATCGCGTCACAGGAGTATTAAGCAACGGAGGGAGAGAGAAAAAAAAAACAGCGAAGACCAGGGACAGACCTGGGCGTTGTCATCGTCCTCATCGCTGTCGTCGCGGAACAGGCCCTCCGGGTCCAGGTCCATGGCGCCGGCCGCCGGGATACGTGACGGGCCTTTTGCGCGTCGAGCGGCTTCGGGAAGGTTCTAGACTCTCGCTAGGGTTTAAGGCGCGGGAGGGGGAGAGGGGGCAGGGGGAGGCGGGCGCCGCTGCTTCGTCTTCTCGGGGAAGGAGAAGAAAGCTGGCTGAACAAGGCTGGGCCCACGGCGCGGGAACGGGCACACCTTATTCATGGGCCGACGTGCTGTCACGTTAGACACAGGAGGCACAAAATGGCCCAGCCCTCCTCTACTAACGACCCGTTGCTGCAGGCTGGATGATAATGGATAAAATTTGACAACATCACAACATACGTATAAACATTAAACAACACTGTGTCCTCAAAAAAAAAAAAATTAAACAACACTGTATTTGAGAATGGATGTATTCATATATTTATTTTGGTGATTTCACTCTATCTGAAAAAAATATGTGGTGCCATTTCGTTTGATTTCACTAAGACGTGCGGTCGATGCACGGGAAACGTGCTATCTAGTACATGCTAGCAATCTTGTTATCTACGTACAGATTATTAAGAGGAGTTAATGAGGAATACGACGCCTAGTCACTCATTACTCGATCAAGGTCGGCTGGTTTTACAGTCGAGTGGGAAGATTCGATTCAAATTACTGGTCGTCGTTTGGGTGGAATATTTGATTACGGTTCAAGTTGTACGTACGTACGTGTCCGATCTTCTCAGGACGCCAACTTTGGGCTCAGAGTCGGAGTCGCAACGGACTCTGTAATTACGACGTAGGGGGGTAGGAGTATTATTTATATATACGGCCAAGCTACGCCTCGATCGATCCATACCTGCAGCGAGCGAACGCTTGGATCGTGAAGAACTAACCAAATTAAGACGAAATTGATCGAGAGGCAGTTAAGTTTGATCTCGTGGGAATCGCGATCGATCGAAGAGATTGCTGAGCAACTTAACACACATGGCTGCGCTCCGTCAGTTGCTTCTGCGGCTCCGGCCCCCGCCCCGCGTCAGCGCCGCCCCTGCGCCCCGGCTACCACCCGATGATGATATCTTCCGGTACGTACGTACGTCCATCCAGATGCATATATGCTAGCTAGAGCCTAGAGCTCGATACATGTGTCTGTGTGTGTGTTCGGTTCGTGATCATTAATTATTTATATTTTTGTCGTTGGTTTATTGATCGATCGATCTTGTGGCACCAGCATGCCAAGATGGTGGTGGGCGTGGGCGTCGGGAATGTCATTGCTGGTGATCCGCGACGAGCTAAGTGACGCGGGACGTGAGCGACGGCGGCGGCGGCGGCCTATGGCAACAGCGCCCGGGGGCGCCGGCACACCCCTGGGAAGCCGGTATATGTGATCGAGCTCCATTCTACATGATACGGCAATACAGTCAAGAGGGTCTCGTGTTATTGTGGTACTGTGATTAAAGGGCCATACATTGAGTATCGTCAAAAAAAGACCATATATTAAACAGTTATGTTGAAGGTCCTCTCTTGATTTTCCTTGGGTGTTACCATGGTTTTTTCGAGTGGGCTGTAGTTGGAAAAAACAAGGAAGTGTTTTTCAAGGCGCAAGATTTGAAGGGGCAGTTGTACAAATTGTCCCTTTAACCTTTTTTTTTTTGGAGGAGAATTTTTTTTTTTGACACATCTCATCTGGGTACAGCTGTAGCATCTGTTCATACTCAAACACACACCACCCCACACGCACACCACACTCACACCCCACGAGTACTACCAGATCTACAACTACACTCAGATACGTCGCTCGCCCTGTGGTTCCCGCGCGAGAGAGGCCTGCACAGATTTTATTATGGGGCACAGCCCCGGTGCGAAAACCCGCGCCGAGCGGCGCTAGAACGCGGGCGGTGGGCGCTCCACTGAGCGCGCTTCACCAACCGAGCTACGGCTCGTTCGCTTTTGGAGGAGAATTGTCCCTTTAACTCTGTATAGGCTTGGTGGCTGGGCCAAAACGGGCTGAAACAAAAACACAGACGCGAGCCCGCGTTGAATAACATATCCATCCGATGGCCCAACCACGAGCCAGGCCCAGCAGCAGCGTCTTCGTCCCCTTGAACTATATAATCATGCTTGGCTTTTATCACTCCTCGTGACTGGAACCAGAAACACTACAAATTGTTTACAAAGTCTGGGAGGAGAGCAGTTCAAACATGCAAGATATTTCGCGTACACACGAATATCTTTGACCGCATAAGGAAATTTTCCTTTTGTCACTTAACAGCATGCCAATATGAATGCAAAATATTGTCTTTCCATTCCAATTGTACCTTTTCCCCCATCTCTTGTTTTCCACCTTTTCACCATGTGCATTGGCTTGGTCAAAAATAGGATCAACGGAGCAAAGTTGGGAACAACGGAGGGCAAAAAGGGCCAATTATTTTACAGGGCAATTTTTTGTTGGCTAATTAACGGGACAATAATTATACAACCTGTACCCGCACAAACAATACAATACAGAGGTTTACAAATTTGAGTAAGAGCCTTACAGTGTTGAAGAAGCATATTGCAACTTCATCGTGGGATTTACCAATGATCTGTGTCTTCAGAGACTGCGTGAGGCAGTTCACTATGGTATGAAAATGTGTCTCTTGCTCTTCAATCAGCCTGAACGAAATGATAACAAAACAATGCAACATTATTTATGAAGCGTCCCCTACAAGAATGGTACGGCAAAACTTGATCACGCAAAGCGGCAAAGCTAAAAATGGAAGATAGATGAAGTTGTACTTCTGCCACTGCTGTGCAGTCCAAACAGTGTACAAACCATAGTCCAATCCAGAAGATACCAAGCTCAGGCAACTATCTTATCTATGCCCATACCCCATTTTCCATTTTTACACCTCGAAATCTACGACGCGGCGAGGCCCGAAATAGATGATGATGATGGACCTTTACTTCCATTTCGGGCCCAGGAAGTAGGTGGTCGGAGTTTATAAAATTTGACAACATATGTATAAAAGACACTGCATTTGAGAATGGATGTATTCATATTTTATTTCACTAAGACGTGGGATCGATGCACGGGAAATATGCTATCTACATTGCTAGCAATCCTGTAGCTTGGGAATACGAGGAATAAGACGCCTAGTCATCACTCGATCAAGATCGGCTGGTTTTACAGTCGATTGGGAACATTCGATTCAAATTACTGGTCGGCGTTTGGGCGGAATTGATTGGGAGTACGGTTCAAGTTTTACGTAAGTACGTGTCCGATTCTCAGGGCGCCAACAACTTGGACTCGGAGTTGCCAATTAAGCCAGCGCATCTGCAATTATGACGTGGGGGGGGGGGGGGGGGGGCGGTTAGCTAGTATTTATATACGGCCAAGCTACGCCTCGCGCTGGATCCATACCAGCGAGCGAACGCTTGGATCGACGAGAAGAACCAAATTAAGCTCGTTTTCTAGTACGGAGTAAATCGATCGAGAGGCGTACGTTCACCGTCGTACGTGGGGATCGCGATCGAAGGGAGTATATATCTGAGCAACACACATGGCTGCGCTCCGGCAGTTGGTGCTGCGGCTCCGGCCACCGCCCTGCGTAGTCGGCGCCGCCCCCGCGCTCCGGCCACCACCCGACGCAGTCATGCCGCTGTATCATCCCATTGATGTCCACCGGTACGTCCGTCCATCAAGATGCATGCTAGCTAGAGCCTATAGAGCTCGATATATATGTGTGTATAACCGACGTTCGGTTCGTGAATTTTATTTTTTTTTTTGGTCGTTGGTTTATTGATTGATCGTTCGATCTTGTGGCAGCATCATTCCAAGATGGTGGTGGGCGATGATGTCGGGATTGTCATTGCTGGTGATCTGCAACGAGCTAAGTGACGCGGGACGTGAGCGGCGGCGGCGGCGGCGGCGGCGGCGGCGGCGGCGGCAGCAGGCGGCCTATGGCAACGACGCCCGGCGGCGCACCTCTGGGAACGTGGTGCGTGTTGGAGGTATAGTATTGGTTGTATAGACTCTAATGTAAAGTCTTTATTCTACTTTAAAATTGAGTCATGTAGCATATATATATTGCCTCGCATGAGGTTATTATTTTATCAATACAAGCTAAGTCATATTCATAACAGTGCCGATATATGTTTGTGGCCGTTGGTATTTACCTGATACGGCCCTGCAGTCAATAGGGTCTCTGTGTTATTCTGGTACTGTAATTAGAGGGCCATATATAAACAATTATGTTGAAGCTATATAATTACTTTTTCAGAGTATGCATAGTGGCTGCCTTGGAATTTCTTGAGTATAGAGAACTGTTTTTTTCGCCGGCAATGAGGATTTTTTTTCTTTCATCCAACAGAAATAAAACACCATCGCAAAAAAAAAGAAATAAAACATAGAAACTACCCCATAGAAAACGTGCTAGCAAACCCCGACGGAGAGACAGTTGCAGCTGGACACTATAGATAACCAGGGAGGGCAGGGAGGATTTCGTCAGGCTCTAGCGTCTCGTCCGTTCGAACAAATTTAATTCTCACTTAAAAGTTATGATCATCAAGTTTTTTTGCTTTCACTTCGGTTGTTGTTCATCAGATAAAGTTTTCCTCGCAAAAAAAAAAGGAGATAAAGTTTATCCCTTTGTTGAACTCGTCGATGTCGAATTTCCGTCTCCTCTAGTTGTTCTGCTCGACATCGGGCGCGTCATTCCTTGGGTCTGATCTGACAGAGCAAACGCAAACGAAAAACTTTCAGCAGCCGTTGCAGCAATGGGATGATCCCAGAGAAATTATTTGTCAGGCTCCAGCGTCTCTTTTTCGCCAACAATAATTCTCGCACAAGCACTCAAGCAGCAGTGAAAACTTGAACGGACAGAAGGATCGAAACATGGCGGCTCTCCGGCAGCTGCTGCGCCTCAAGCCCCTGATCCCCTCTAGCTCGCCGACTAGTACCCGGAGCTCCGGGCGCTCGCCGTTGGCCCGGAGATAACGCCGGCTGCTACTGCCGCTTGTCACGTTCGCATCGACCGCCTTTCCTTTTCTTTCATCTGCGGACGGGGAAATTTTAGCCAAATTAGTAGCCAAAAAAAAGGCAAAACAAGAGGCATTAAAAAGATTCCATTGCAGGGGGTGCTCTCGCGAGGTGCCGCCACGCGGACGCAAAATACAAAAACACTAAGGGTGTGTTTGGTTGGTTGGACTAGCTAAGCCATGCATAACATTCTATCCAGGCCAACACAAGCCAGGCTATCCCTATGCAATGCTAAGAAAGAGTCATGTGTTTGGTTGGATGCATAAGCAACTTTTGGCTAGTGCAAGCTTTTGTTTGGCTGCCTGGCTTCACTTGAGTGGAATCACCTGCATATGATGTGGTGAGTCTTAGCAACATCACCTCTCTTTCATCCTCTAGTCAACACGATTCATGTCTTAGAATATATTCACTTGAACTTTGAATGTTAACAACTTTTGAAGAATATACCAATATCTTTTGTACAAGCAATCTTTTATTTCCAAAAGAACAAAAAAAAAGCACATGTACATGTCTAAAGCCAATCATTTAGGATACATGCGACTCGAGATAAAACGCAAGAGCCATCTTGAAATAAATCTAAGGTGGCGTTCGGATCCCCCTCTAAAACACCCTCTAAAGTTTATACCCCTCTAAAGTAAAAAGAATCTTACTATTTAGGGGTACTAAATAAAATTTAATTACAAAACCTTTCTGCAGACGGGCGTTATTTTTCGAGACGAATCTAACGAGCCTAATTAATCAATGTTTTGACACAGTGATGCTACAGTAACCATCGTCTAATCGCCGCTTAATTACCCTCATTACGTTCGTCTCGTGAAATAGATGGGGGGTCCTGAACTTAGTTTTGTAATTTGACTTTGTTTAGTACACATAAATGCTGCCGGCATCTTTGATGTGACTGCTACAGCACCCTCTAAAGTGATCCGAACGGGGCCTAACACACTGTACTACCGTTCCTATAAAAAACAATGTACCCCTACTACATTAGCAGCAAGTGAGACATTTAATCGAATACTTGCAGCGCTAGTGATGATTGGTGAAAGCTCGCGGAGCAGCTCGACGGTGGTCGTCCTCACCGCTGGCCATGGCAGGTCCGCTGCCAGTGATTACTCTCACTCAATTAAATCAATTAGCTTGCTAACCTCAACCGATTCGTAGCCGCGAGTACCAGCAAGTCCGGAAGAAACAGGGCGAGCTAAGGGCGAGGACGACGGCCAGGCGGGTGCGGCGTTGCTGGACGGCGTCCAGTACAGCAGCGAGCACCCCCTTCCGCCGGTCAGAAGAGCCGCCACCGCCACTTCGGGCAGCGCCTCGCACAAGTTCATCCATTTCCACTGGAAGAAGACGACGTCGTCGTCATCCTCGTCTTCCTCTGCCTCCGCAACCTTGTCCGCATCGATGGCCATGGGTGGGCTGAAGTGGAGCAAGTCGGTGGCTTCGTGGCCGGAGAAGCAGTTCCCCTACTCGGCGTCACGGCCGAGAGGCCGCGCTACAAGAGCTGTACGCCAACGGGGCGCCACCGCCGTGAGGAAGTCGGTGGCGTCGGCCGCGTGGGCGTTCAGGGGTCGCGCGGCAACTGGCGGCGCCCGCCGACCAGCAGGCGCGCGGCGGCCTCGGTCACCTAGGCGGCGCTGGTGCCGGAGACGATGAGGACGGCGATGACGTGTACGAGAACAACACGGCTTGAAGCATGCGGGGCTCTTCGGCGGCCTGGGCCATGCGAAGTCCTCCTACTGGATCTCTGTGGCGGAGGGCGTGAGCGGCGGCGGCGACAGCGGCAGCGCAAGTCCGATTCGGCGCAGGGGAAGGGAAAGCATACGGGAGGGGTGACGAGATACAGCGGGCGAGAGTACGGTTGGGCGTGATTGGTTTACTTCCCAACACAGCCTGCCTCGTCCCAGCCATCCAGGCTCACGGCAGCCAGGTTCTGCAAATACAGGGGCCCTTTGATTGGTTGCCGTATCGATTGAACCTGCCCCAGGAGAGAAGCTGTTCGGTTGCCTGGTTGTCTCGCATCACTTGTCTCTCATCTGGTGCACGCCGAGGCATGCTGCGAGCCAGGCCCGGCAGATACGACCGATTTGAGCGCATGAGCTGAGCCTGGCCCGAAGGCACTGGTTGCATCAGTTCGGCCTGGCCTGGAGGCGCGTCCAGGCGTCCAAACACGCGCGTGCTGCACGGCTAACTGGATCCAGGAAACCAATCGCCCCTTGGTGAACGGAGCCTGGCTAACTGGAAACGGTGGATTCGAGCGTTCTCGTGTAGCCAGGCTAGGAGAGCACTTTTGCATTACGGAGCCAGGCTACTTTATGGTGCAGGTAACCAAACAGCACAAAAAGTAAAGATTCTGCATATCCAGAGTCTGGTTAGCTTCTTCTACACAAACCAAACACACCCTAACAGATCCATCCGCTGGCCCAGTCACTGCACAAATGCAAATCGTGCTTTCACCAAAGCCCAACCACGAGCCAGGCCAGCCCAGCAGCAGCATCTTCGTTCCCTTCACACCACGCCGCGTTAATTAAATATTTTGAACTTAGCTCAAAAAATAATATTTTGAACGTATAGTCGAGAAAAGGAAGCAGTTTTTTCCCTTGAACTCTCGTGCTTGACTTTTGTTACTCCTCGTGATTGGAACAGAAACACGACAGATTGTTTACAAAGTCTGGGAGGGGAGAAGTTCAAACATGCGAGATATTTCGCGTACACACGAAAATTGTTCACCGAATAAGGACATTTTTCTTTTGTCAATTTAAACCTATCTTCCCCATGATTGTCTTTTGCATCCCATTGTATCTTTTTCCCTCTTGTTTTCCACCTTTTTCACCATGTGTATAGGCTTTGTCAAAATAAGATCAATGGAGCAAAGTTGGGAACAAAAGAGGGAAGGGCCAATTATTTTACAGGGCATTTTTTCGTATAGCTAATTAACGGGGCCATTATTACACAACCTGTACCCGCAAAAAAAAATTATTATGCAACCTGGGCAACGCAAACGCTAGGCTTGCTGGCGGAGCGGAGCCGGGCCGAAAAGGAAATACAGGCCGCGTCACCGAATGAATGGCCCAGCCTTGAGCCAGCCCACCATCCTCCCGTTTTCCCTTAACACCACCACCCCCCCCCCCCCCCACCCACCCAACGAAAAATTCGAACGCCCAGAGAGGCAACGCCCAAAAAAGGTCCGGCTCCCCGAAATGGAAATTTTCCCGCCCGGACGCGTTCGCACCTCCACCTCCCCACCCAAATTTCGAACCGGCGAAACCCGGCCGACCGCCGCGAACACGACCAAATTCCAATCAGCTTCGCTTCAGATTTCTGACGCGCGGCTCAATTCGAGAGGGGCACACGCTCGGCTGCCGAAATGCAGCAGAGCACGGCCACCCAAAACTTTTCCCCAGCTGTGTAGCACGCCGGATTCGAGAATTTTCCACCGGATTCCAGCGTCCCTATCGAACAAATCCAATCGAACTCGCACCGCTTGCTCGGTGACACTAACCCCAAGATCGAAGCAAACTCTTTCCGAGCAATGCAGAAACGTTCCCTGTTCAAAGCAATCGATCGATCGAACAGGATTTCCGAGTAAGGCTATCCGCACTCGTGTTCCTCTATTTCATTCCTCTAAAAAGAATATTCCATTCTGGTCATCGAGATTCTCTCCTCTATATCAATTTCTCCCGCACCCATCATTCCTCTATATCCTTCCTCTATACCCTACTATTCTATATTTTATTCACTCATCCCAACTACCATCTCCTCTCTCTCTTATTTTTTTTCTTTTTCTTTTTTCTCTCCCGCCGCCCCTTCTCTCTCTCCTTATCCATTCGTCTGGCGCGCCCGCTCCTCCTCCCCCGCGACGCCGCCGCCGTATCCCTGCCCGACGCGCCCGCTCCTCCTCCCCCGCGCCGCCGCCGCCGGTCCCTCCACCGCCGCGCGCGCCGCCGCGCCCCTCCTCCGCATCCCACGCGCGCCGCCACCGCCGGCCTCCCCCGCGAGCGCCGCCGCCCTCCTCCTCCTCTCCCGCGCACGCCGCCGCCGGAGGACGTGCCGGAGCCTGGACTCGACGCGCCGCCCAGCTACTACCTCCGACCGCGACCCGGAGCGCGCCGCCGAGATCAACCTCTCCCTCCCGGGGGACGCCTTCGACGCCGTGGACCGCGCCAAGGCGGCGCTGGAGGCGGCCTGCCCGGGCGTGGTCTCCTGCGCCGACGTGCTCGCCCTCGCGGCGCGCGACCTCGTGGCCATCCTCGGCGGGCCCCGTTCCCCGTCGCGCTGGGCCGCCGCGACTCGGCCCGCTCCGACGCGCGCGACGTGGAGGGCAACCTGCCCCGCACCAACATGTCGGCGCGCGCCATGGCGCGGCTGTTCGCGTCCAAGGGCCTCACACCGCGGGAGATGGTGGCGCTGGCCGCGGCGCGCACACCGTCGGCTCCTCCCACTGCGCCGAGTTCGCGGGATCTAGCCGTCGCCGCCGCACAGGTCACGGAGGCCGCCGCTGGCCGCCGTTGCTGCTCCTCGCCACCTCGCCGTCGCTCATCAGCCGCTGGCCGCCGTCGCTGCTCCGCAGCTCGCCATCGGGCGCCGCGGCGCTGCCCGTCCTGGCCCCTGCGGCGCTGCTCGCCGGGAGGCGGGAGGCGATCGGCCGGCCTGGCGGAGCTCGGGGCGGCGACGCGCCCCTCGCCTTCGCGCACGCGGAGGCCTCTCGCGAGCGCGTCGAGGCGGTTGGGGGCAGAGGCGAGGTGGGCCCCGCGCGGTCCCACGATGCCTTTGGCGGAGGCCCTGGATGCCCTCTTGGAATAGAGGAACGGAGGCTTTCCTCTTCTTTACCGTAAGGCTCAAAGGAAACCGGTGCGGGACTTCTTCCCTCTAAACGTTACTTCAGTAACCTTTCCAGTTGCCCAGTGCGGGCAGCCTAATGCAGAAGCGTTCCCTGTACAAAGCGATCGATCGATCAACTCCTAGATTAGGATGAACAAAAAACTGGCTAATTCGCAATCAACAACACGAAAAATCGCACAGGATGGATTTCCGAGTTCCCAACACCCACACTGGGGTGATAACTGATAACATTACTAGTATTAGCTGCTTCTTCATCATTCGATTCCATCATCATACAGGCAGGAGGACAGGAGCATGGCGTCGAGCCCAGATGCGCGACCGCCATCTCCAAATGTTTTTACAGACAAAGATTGCTTGCTGCTTCTACCAAAGAGACTACTACCTAGAACTAGGCACCATTTGATCACATCTGACCAGGCAAAACGGAACACGGGGGAGCATCTATATAGGCGGGTGGGGCAGGGTGTGTCCGACCGACGCCGGAGCACCGGCGGCGGCGGCGGCGGCGGCGGGAGAGGCATCTACTTCTTTGCCGACCTGGCCGCGCCCTTCCTGGACGGCGCGGCGGCGGCGGCGGCCTTGGGGGGACGGCCGCGGGGCTTGGGCGCCGCCTTGGCAGCGGCCTTCTCCTTCTTGGGGGTGGCCGGCTTCTTGGCGCCGGGGGAGTCCTTGGCGGAGGTCTTGGCGGCCTTGGGAGGGCGGCCGCGGGGCTTGGGCGCCGCCGCCGCCGCGGTGGTCTTGGCCTTGGCCTTGGGCGACGCCGGCAGCTTGGGCTTGGCGGCGGTCTTGGCCTTCGCCTTCGGGGACGCCTTGGGCTTGGCGGCGGGCTTGGGCTTGGGCTTGACCGCGGCGGCGGCGGGCTTGGCAGCTAGCTTGGGCTTGTCGGCGGAGGGCAGCTTGAACGAGTTCTTGACCTTGGCGAGCTTCCCCGCGGCGGCGAGCTTCTTGAGCTGGCCGGAGAGGAGCTTGCGGAAGTTGGGCGGCAGGTTGGCGCCGTGCTTCTCCTCCACGTACTTGGCGATGGCCACGGAGCTCGACCCGGTCCTCTCCTTGAGCGCCGCGATCGCCTCAGTGATCATCTGCACGGCAAGACAACAACACATCTATCAGAGATTGCAATCTAACCAAAACACCACCACCGCAAGATTGGGAATACCAAAAATGAACAAAATCTCGAACCACAGAAACATAACGGAAAAACGAGATTGAACGCGGCTCTGTTCCCCTCCTCACCTCGGCGTAGGACGGGTGCGCCGCCGGCTTCCTCGCCGCGGCGGGCTTCTTCTCCTTTGGCGCCTTCTTCTCCTTGGGAGCCTTCTTCTCCTCGGGCGCCTTCCTGGGCCTGCCGGGCTTCTTCTTGGCTGCCGGCTCGGGAGCAGGCGGAGCCTCCACCTCGGTCGCGGGGACCTCGGCCGCAGCAACCTCCTCCGTCGACATCCCTCGAAACCTCTACCGAAATGCTATGCGCTCTCGAACGGTCGCTTTCGCTGTGTCGGCCGCGGCAGCGGCGGTGGCGGTGGGGGCGGATGATGATGGATGATGCCGGAGACGACGAGGAGAGGGGCGCGATTAAATAGCGGCGACGCGAGGGAGAAGAGCCGTGCCCTGATTGGCCGAGCGCCCTCTCTCGCGGATCGGCGCCCTGTCGTGTCTGGAGCCCGCCGCGCGCCGTTGGATCCTCGCGTATCCGACGGTGGGGGCGCTACGCTGCCGCGCGGCGCTCGGATACTGCCCCGTTCGGCGGCTGCGACCGAGGCCCTGTTCCCATTTGTGCTTCTAGACCTAATTCGCGATATTATTTCTCTCTGTATGATTTATCGTTTTGGATGAGATTTTTCGCATTTTGTTCGTGAGGAAATTATGTTTCGTATGGAAGTTCGTTCCACGAATTTGGTTGAGTATACGTTGAGAAAATGGGGATTTAGTAAAGACTGGTCCGGGTGGGGAACATCCGTGAAGGTGTGCTTCTCTCCCAACTTTGGAGCACCATATCTCCTCAGATACTCAACCATTTTGGATAAAATTTCGTTGCTTTACTCTTTCGTAAATTCCCTTTCGAACGAGTGTGATTTCGCTCGATTTCGTTGAGAACTGAGGGAGAAAATGGTTTTCAACCGATGGCTAGTCTGGACGGCGTTTTTGTATGACTGTCACGATGAGCACGGATGGGCTCCCGCTGTGCCGTGTGCCAGCCTGGGGTGGAGGTTTAATTACACGCCAAATATTTATTTTGGCTGTAATTACACGCCAAATATACCATGGTAAACAGCACAAAAAGAAAATTCTAGACTCAATATGTGAGGAATTGCCTCAGAAACGTGCAAAGTTTCAACAAATACATGGAATCGAGGGGATGGCACGATCCGGAGTTCCACAATCGACCAAATGAGCAATGTGCAACTAACGGGATTGTCCTAAACAATAAATTGTTGTTTGCAAAAAAAAAACTAAACGATAAATTCTTTTGCACAATGAGTCGATGTTCTTACCTTGGTCATGACGGGATTTGTCTCTTGAACCGTGGCGGCAGCGTTAGTGGCTGCTTTCCATAGAAAATCATCCAGCTACACCTCTCACAGAGGTGCTCTATGCGGTTGCCATGACCCTTCTCCTTCCGCGAAAGACGAAGATTAACTTCAGTACAACAACATCAAAGATGGTTCGCAACCAAAACGTAAGAAAATAGTTGTGGGATCTGTTATGTTTACCTGTGTTGGTCATGTTGGCGGGTCTCCGTGACAAGTGCACAGCTCCATCTGAGACAACGGAGTCGCGCAAATCGCCATGACAAAATCCCTTCTCCTTCCGCCGAAGATGATGATTCCCTTCTAGACAACAACGTCAGAAGTAGTGCACACGGAGAACATAAGATGAATCGAAGGAGCAAAGATCTCAAAGAAAGCATGGCAGGGGCCGCCCCTCATGGAACAAAAGCGAGAGATGGCGGCGGCGCGAGGTTAGGCAGGGCGAACCTTAGGGTTATGCTCGGTGAGGGGGGATATATAGGGAAGAGGAATCAAAGAAATCATCATCATCCGTCGGATTCATGATGATCCATTGGATTCGATAATGACCGATGAGCCGGGGGGGGGGGGGGGGGGGGGGGGCGCTCACTCGTAGCGGCTTGGATACTTACCCGATATAAACAATTTTGCACCCACAAATTTATTTGGCCAAATTTACTGGTGGACACCGTGCCTAATTTCCACGTTTTGGTAATGTCTCGCGGCCAAATCGACTTTTTTTTGTGTCCACCAGCCAATTCCAAGAAGTCACAGTGTCCACCAGCAAAATTGGCCATAGTATTTTGATGTGTGCTTCTAGGTTGGATTCGCATGCGCATTTTCATGAACGTGAGTGATGACTCTTGATTTTTTTTTTTAGTTTCATACAGAAGGAAAACAAGTTTCTAATGAGAGAAATTTCATTGGTTTTAGGATCAAGTGTAGAGGAACATCTATGTTAGAGTGCTTCTACTGAAATTTAGGGCCTGATTTCCATGAATATTTGACCATATTTTAAGAAACCCTCGTGATTTGTATATATAGTATAACGTACATTCGAAATAAAGCCAATGCACTAGGTATGTAAATAATGCTACATGAACTTTTTTTTCATAGTCCCAAGATGCAGGTGAAAATTTTGCCATATTTACAAGTTTTGTTTATTTTTATCTTATATCTATATTTTTTAAAAAATTGAACAACTGAATGTTCAACTTTTCTCCCCCAAGTTTATTTTGCATTTTTATGTTAAGCTGATTGCATTAGTGATTATTTTTTGAAGGCATCTTCAAAAGTAATTATTACAACTAAAAATAATTTTGATAATATGTTTTCTCTATAAACCAAGATATCAAATTAGTTGTGCAATGCAAATAAAATGAAGATTGAAGCCATTCGCATGATTTATATATTTCAAAAATCTACTCCACTTCCACACCTCCATGAATAGCTAAACAATGACAATTATCGTGCAAACATGTACAAGAAGTTTTTAAAATGGCTATTATATTATTCTTTAAAAATCTACTCCGCTTGCATTTTTCAAAAGGGCTATTATAATACTCTTTGTGACTTAACATACAGCCAATGGAACAACTTCTTTCATTTGTCCTTACAATTGTACTTCAACTTAGGCCGAATTGAGCTTACCTCCCTTGTTCCCAACGAAGATCGATAATACCATCACCATCTCTAAAACCATCTAGCACCATTCTGGCTTTGGTCATGGTCTGCAACAACCAAAGTACATTTGTGCATAGGCGTTGCATGCAGTGGCGGAGCTACGTGTTGACTTGTGGGTGCGGATGCACCCACTGCTCCAAAAAATTTCAGTGCAATTACCTCTAAATCACCTCATATGCACCCCCTTAGCTCATCATTATGCACCCACCAGTCCAGAAAAACAAGATAAAGCTACCTAAATTACAATCTTGCACCCCCCATTGACAAGCTCTAGCTTCGCCACTGGTTGCATGCAAGACAACTTTCTCTTGGCTTATCACATTGTTATTGGTTTGTACCAGCACAAGAGCCCTGAATTGCTTAAGCTAGACATATCCAATGTGTTTGATTTGGTGTCCTGACCCTTTATCCTAGAGGCCTCGCAACACATCAGCATTGAGGTGGTCCGATTCATCGACACAATATCTTTATCAATGGTGAACCCACTGAGGTGATCCGACATACAAAGGGGCTAAGACGAGGGGAGCCGCTTTCACCTATGCTCTTCATCCTCGTCATGGATGAGTTAACAACCTTGTTGCTAAGGCAAGTGAAGCTGACCTCCTACAACTAACGGCAAGACATCACTTACCTTACTGGTTGTCTTCGTACACTAACGACGTGGTCATGTTCCTGAAATAAGTGGAGCACACGACCTGGACCTCAGGTGATTGACGCAGCGCGTTGGCCTCAATACTAGCATATATAAGAGCTCGATCACTTGCTACAGTTGAAAATTATTTGAAGATCTTCATAGGTAAAACAAAGAATAAACACTTTTTATGATGGTTGGTAGACTGTGATAATGGCCTTAAGCAGTTTTCCTTGAGCATTTTTTTTATCACATTTCATGGTTAGTTCTAGTTGATTATAATTTTTACACCTGTATTATCTTTACTCACATACAGTGAAGGGGCTAATCCACTCGTAAGGTTCATCCCATATCTGATTTTCTTGAGTAAGCTTCATATCAAGCCAAAAGGGTTCATTGATACCTTTTTTTAGAAAGTGCCAGGTGCTCCTGTGTTCCCGGTTCAAAAATGCACCTCAAAAGTTGTATGAAAAAATAGAACAAATATACAAATGGATAAATGCATGTTGTTATCAACTAGTATATTATACAAAATTAGAGATGCAACAAGTACTTGCACAAGCTGCAACAGAAAGAAAAGAAAAAATCAACATGAACAATTGTGGCTTGTAACTCTTCACTTCACACGGGCACCCACAACTGTTTATACGATAATTTCTCTTTCCGTTGTGTTTCATTCATACTTGCTTTAGAAGTTTTCGTGCAACTCACTGCCGGGACCATGGACCCACCGGGATCAATTGATATTCACTACTTTTTTCGTGTTTATTTGCGTTGTTATAGCATTATTAATTCAATTTTAACCTCGCATTGCTAGTTTTGTGATTTGCAACATCAAAGTACTTTTGGAACCATGTAGTATGTAAAAAATTTGACCTCAGTGGAAATAAACATCGGTCATTTTCTTTTCATCATTGTCTAAAATAAAATCTTACTAAAGAACTTACACGATTTTTTTTCGTTCTGCTACCAGAACAGTCCGAGCTATGGATCACATCGTCTGTGGCAGAGCACCCCCTCTTTGTTATACAATATCCAGGGATAAATGTAACATGGGTAAAGCTATAATTTTTGGGTGATTAAAAAGTCTGAAAGTGACATTAAATTATGAGAGGCAAACTGTCCTATTATTTCTGGTATATTTTATACCACATTACTTGAGCAATATTGTTTATTATGCATATCTAATCTCATTGGAATTGGATGTGGATTCTACTTTTGGAGTGCACATGTCTGTTCTTTCAAAAACAGCCATGGTTCAAAGAGCATCACATGCCTGAAATGAAAAAAAACTGCTGATTACCAACTAGTATTTGTTTTTTCTGATTAAAAGAAAAGTAATTCATTTTTCTCTGGAGCCCGTCGTTCTTTACGGAAGCACACAGCCCATCCGAGGATCATATAGCCCAGAAACTTATTCAGCCCAGACCCATTTAACTACTCCAGATGAATGAAATGCCCTTCAGGGCCTCGCCACCACTGCAGCTATATATAAGCTCCCACTCCCACACGCCCCTTCCTCTAAACCCTACCCGCCGCCGCCGCTCCCCTTCCTCGCGCCGTCAGCCACCGCCGCCGCCGCTCGTCTCCAGCTCCGGCCAGTTTCAACCATGGTAAGTTCCTCCTCAAAACCCTCGCAATATACCGGATCCAGCGTCGTCCATCCTATTCACGTCACGTAAGCACTGATTCGTGTCTCCTTGCGCAGGCGGACGTCGATGTCGAGACTGAGGTCGCCGCCGGCGCAGCGCCCAAGAAGAGGACGTTCCGCAAGTACAGCTACCGCGGCGTGGACCTCGACGCGCTTCTCGACATGTCCACCGACGACCTCGTCCAGCTCTTCCCAGCGCGCGCCCGCAGAAGGTACGCACGAAGGCTGCTGTACCTAGAGATGCCTCGATTTACTTTTTTCGTCGCAATATGGTCCGATTCCAATTTGATGTGCCATACGTTTGTTCGTTCAGGTTCCAGAGGGGCCTGAAGAGGAAGCCCATGGCGCTCATTAAGAAGCTGCGCAAGGCGGTCAGTTTCCATTCACCTAACTTGAGATCGTTGTCATGCTGTAGTTCCGACTCAATTAGATGGATCTAATGCGTTCTCTGGTTATGCTTAGCATTTTGTTGTGCTTGGTGTTGGGGAAGATTTCTACGTGTCAACTTAAATGATTTAATTCATATTATCTGAACCTGGACCTTTGCAGTGCAGTTCTTTGTACCATATTTCTGTTGTGGGATCACGGTTCTATGATTGTACCTCATTTGTTGATGGAATTTATTTTGTTTGGAAATCAGCTTGTTGTCAATAGTGTAGTTGCTGACATTTTTTGGCTGTAAATTAGCTTTTCAAGTGGATTTATTTTCCTAGACATCTTTCTGTTCAGTCAATTGAATTTACATAAAAACAAGTATGATGTTATCCAGTCCACTCTTAGAGGAAATATTGAATGAAGAATTAATGAGAATTATGTAAAATCAGAACTGCGGTTGCTAAGAAATTACATTCACTCTATCTTCCTGCTAGGTCTAGGTGTTACATTTGTCTTGTTGGGTTTGTAATACTCCATTTGATTTGTATTGTTGTAACACCTCGGTATTTGACTTGGCTTTGCGTGCTGATTGTTGTGCATGATTGCTTATGTGGACTGGTTGATATAATAGTAGCTCTGTATGGTTCAGTGTCCCTCATAGATATGTTTCATTTTTGTTCAGCGATGTGAAGTTTCCTCACGGTCTCTCTTACTGCTCTTGAACAGAAAAAAGAAGCTCCTGCTGGTGAGAAGCCAGAGCCTGTGAAGACCCATCTCCGCAACATGATCATTGTTCCCGAGATGATTGGAAGCCTCGTCGGAATCTACAATGGCAAGACCTTCAACCAGGTTGAGATCAAGCCCGAGATGATTGGCCACTACCTTGCTGAGTTCTCCCTTTCCTACAAGCCGGTCAAGCACGGTAGGCCCGGTATCGGTGCCACCCACTCGTCGCGTTTCATTCCTCTCAAATGAGTTACCCAGCTTTGTAATGTCCAGTTGAGCATGAAAGGTTTCAGCTGTGTCGCATGTTTTGAACAAGTCACCTGCCATCAAATACCTTTTGTTTGGTTTCAGCATTAAGAACCTTAGTGAAGTACTTTGCGCAAGAATGTGATGTGTTGGAAGTATGCGAGTCCACTGTGATTGTTTCTTGGTCCTCGCTGTTATGGTTGAGTGCTCTTATATGTGAAGCTCGCTGGTGGTGAAATTCTGGTTTACATATTGTTGATTTTGGGGTCTACTTGGTTTTTACTATAGGGCCTATTGTCTGATGTGAGACGTACGTAGGTGGTGGTTGAGTGTTTCATTTTTCTCTTTGTTCAGGGCGGCTTGCTATCTTATCGTTTTGACGCGCGCGTTGCAAACTACAATTCCTTGCCATTTGACACAAGTAGTGTGAATAAAGTTTGTTCGATCTGAATTAGACTCAGATTGGATCGGTTGAATCAGACCTTTAATATTCACCAGACGGCAGTACTATAGAACATCAGTGGTTTATCTAGAACAGCAAGCTTAAATTTATGTAGTATGTAGAACAGCTCGACATTGTTCGCGACCGTCCGTGTCTACCTCTTCCGGCTAGGCATCTCGGCAAGAGAAAACCTGAAACGAACTGGCTTCAACCGCCGGCCTAGATTCTCCCGCACCTGAACCACAAGCAACGGCCCGCAGGAAAGTCTGGGCTCACCCACCAGTTGGGCCTGTAAACGTAGCTGCATTTGCACTCACTCGGCCACCATGATCTAAAAAAAAAACTCACTCGGCCACCATGTCAAAGAGCTGCTTAAGCCGGAGGAGGAGGAGGAGGACGTCGTCGTGTCCGCGGCCACCGCCTACGGAGAATAAGATTCGCCTTCTCGTGTCCCATGGAATTCGGGACCAAATTAAGCCGGCCAGTCCCGCAAGCACAAGTGAATCATGCCAGGACAAGCCGTTATACGGAATGAAGCTGCGGTGAGCAGGCGCCGTCGACAAGCGAGCTCCGCCGGCCGCCGCGTCACGCTCTGCTCTCGCGAGAAACCTAGGTTAAATTTTAACGGGAACCGTCAAAGACCTACGTCACGCTCTCCTCTCCTCTCCCTATGTTTACATACAGTACATTGTACAAAGTTTACCATGGATATCTCAAAAACATGCTATGCTACGGGTGTCAGCAGTATTAATTTGAACGCGACAAATGAAGCTACCTCGGACCCTGTGTATCTTCATTGGATTCTTTTTTTCTTTTCTTTTCTTTTTTGATTTAGAAACTACTGTGGAGGAGCTCCCCAGCTGAATTTTCTCATTACAATAAACGAGTTTTACAGGAGGCACCAAAGTTACACAGCAAGAGACAAGAAGGACATCGACCATTACTATCTAATTACATCCACATTGAGTGTGCACCAGTCTTCTAAGATGGAAGTAGGTTCTGTCTGTTTCGCACGAACAACCCAAAGGCGCAGGTGTTCTTGCAATAGGGCGGCCGAGGACGGCAACCATTTTTGGCAAAAGTTGTCCCAGTTGTATTGTTGCCATCGCAAGCCCGGTACTGGCTGGCAAATCATCCGGGACAGGTGGCATCACTCACTGATATGTTCCAAAACATGATCCAACATAGGACGTGTAGGCGGTTTTTCATTAAGAAGAAGAAATAGCACCTAGTCAACTGAGATAAGCTCAATTTTCTTACTCAGTGTTATGTTCCTTGGCGTCTTCATTGGATTCTGTAGCTTTATTTCGCTTTGAGTCGCTCACACGGCATAAAAGAGAAAAGACGCAGCAGCAGCAGGGAAAAACAAAAACTGCAGACATCCTTGTGCTTCACTATATTTGGCTTACTTGCGCACCTTTTAATCTTTATGCTTTATCTCTCTTTTAATCTTTATGCTTCACTGTATTTGGCTTACTTGCGCATCTTTTAATCTTTATGCTTTGTCTCTCTTTGGGGCGTCCTTCAACGTCTAGCTGGCTAGGAGTACTAGCAAAGAATCATCCAATGACCACCACATAGCCACAAAAGAAACGTATGCTGGATGGACATATGCGGTTTTGCACACTTTTCTCCTTCCCAGACACAAACACCCCATCACACCCACACAGCGCGCACACATACACAAACAAATCAGTAGGTTCCATCTATTTGGCTTCTATCTACTTCCTACTGGCACGGATTCTAACTTAATTATCTTGAGGTATGTGGTAACTACGTACTCGGTCGATCCCTTCCATTGCAAATATGTCGGTTTTGTAATGTATCTCCACATGGAAATCTATCAAATCTGAAAACTGGATTTTACAGTACAAGTAAAAATGAAACAAGTCCAATATTATGTTATACCAAGATAATATATACAGTTGGTCTCAGCTACATGCTTTTGTGTTGACCAGGATAAGCTAAAAGATACGGAGCGATGGGTTAGATCTCTCCATATTCAAAATGGAACTGATTTTTTGGAGTTTGGTTGCTGTATGGGCTGCTTGCAAATGAAAAGAGGCTGCAGTTTTTTTTTTCCGAAAGCCAGACTGCAGAATTATTATTGCTGAAGATCTGCCAATAGCTGCTACACCGGAGAGCCAAGCTGACCAGCTGTTTAATCTAATCCAACAAAATCCATCATGCGTACTGAGGTAACCGGCACTACTTTTGCTGTATCTCCTTAACTAGGCGATACCTTGGGCAATCAAACGTACGAAAATGGTAATATTAATAGCTAGTAGATGGGTTTCTAGGTAGTAGAGAAGTGCTTCTTGCGACTCTGGTATTATATATATATATACGTACTAGTCTGCAGTAACCTGTGCCCCAGCGGGCTAGCACATTAGCTTTTCTCTGAGTCACGTTTAAGTGGTAGCAAATGATTTTGTGGTAGGCTTGTTAAATAGACAGATTAGACCAATTACTTTAGTCCTCTATTTCCTACACTCCGTCATAATGGTGTGTTTTCTTCTATACTTAGAAACACTTGGTAATTGTTATATAATTTTGATGGTCCTTATTGAGCAGTAAGCTTTAATTTGTCATCATCATTCACAGCTTTTTATAATGGATATAAGACCTCAAAATGTTTTCCAGGACAAATCAATATACAGACATCATTCTTCTATATTCTAGACAGGCATTTTTGTTTGGAAAATTTGGTTGCAATATTTTGCACTTATCCTTTTTTAAATCCGAAATTACAAAACACATGCACGTCTTTACAAAGTTATTACCACAAAATTTCTTGCTTCTTAGTTATACTCTTTCGGATTGGATCGAAATTAATCTCGAGCGATGACGAGCATGTGTGCATTTATGCAGGTTATTCTGGCCAACACGATAGACGAGGCTGCTGAAAAAATACTCAACTTGCTGAAGGAAGACCCTAATACCGCTAGAAGAATCAGTAGCAGGAATAATGTCTTCTACTTCGACGGCTGGGACGGGCTGGGGGCATCTTCCGTCCTCCGAGCCATAGCTCGACGCCTCACCGCTGCGACTTCCAAGCCTGCAGCTTCTTCAGCTGGGAGGAGGAGCATTCGTGTCCCGGCCGGCCTGGAGTTTGAGCAGGTCATCCATGTCGACTGCTCCAAGTGGGAGAGCAGGAGAGCGCTTCAAAGGTCCGTCGCAAAGCAACTGGGGCTCCCTGTTGAAGTGATGGAGATGTTCGACAAGCAAGATGAGGAGGATGATTTCCTTGGAGTGGCCCAAGATTCCCGCACAGAGGTAGAACATGTCACCAGAGTGATGTATGAACATGTACAGAAGATGAACGGCACTTTTCTTGTGATTTTCCACAATGGGAGCAGGGAGGAGATCGATCTGGCCAGTTTCTGTGGCTTCCCTCTATCCGGATACTCAACCAACAAGGTGCTGTGGACATTCCAAGGGAGGCTCCGGCTCGAGCCCCAGGCCAAAGTTGACAGTGCGCTCAAGAGCGCAGCTGCAACGACTGATGCTTTTGTCTCAGCGATTCCTTTGAACAAAGATCCACCAGAGCTCTGGCCGTACCTTGTACATGAAGAGGCTGAGGAACTTGTAGCAGCGCAGCACAAGATCAATACTGTACCTCGCAGCAACATTGACCACCAGCCCGCTCTGGTGGAAGAATGCTTGCTGTACACGTTGGAGCTGTGCTCTAGAGGCCATCAGTCCATTGACTATGATTTCACTACTCATGGCGCCAACTACTGGGCATGTGATGGCATCATAAAGCAGCGTCCACAAAAAGAGAGGGATCGCATTGATGATGCACATGCCGACGACGATGGTGATGGATTATGGACAACAGCTCACGCTCTTGGGCGTGAGGTGCAACTAGATGCAGAACACCATCAAGTTTCGCCCTCCTCTCGCCTAGCAAGGTTCGTTGAGAGCAAGCCACACTGGGCTTCACCAACGTACGGGTTTTCCCGTCAGATCCCGATCCCTGATCAGGGAGACATGTTTCATCAACACTACTTGGACAAGCTCAGAGTTCTCAAGCTCTCACGCTGCAGCTTTAATTTCCCATCAGCTCCATTCCGCTGCTGTCCCAACCTTAGGTTTTTATGGCTTGATCATTGCCAAGTCACTGATGAAATCAGCAGTAGCACAACAGGTGGAGCAAGGACAGAGGATGACGACGACATCCGTCGCTGCTTCCAGAGGTTGTGGGTGCTCGACGTGCGCTACACGGCAGGCTGCGGTCATATATTGTCTGCACCGATGCTGGATCTCATGACACACCTCAGGGAGCTGAATGTGATAGGAGCGAAAGAAGGCTGGGACATAGGCCTGTTGCAGGGGCGATTGCCTAACATGCGCAAGCTCCGAGTGCAAAAGTCCAGTGCTATACGGTGCAGTTGCTCCGAGGATGACTTGTTTTCCGAGGCGAACAAGATGGAGCTTCTTGACTTTTCAGGGAACGGAACCGAAGGTTCCATGGGGAGCTTATGTGGGCCACGGGTAGGCAACAGGAGCAACAGTTCCCTTGAGACCGTCATTTTTCATGGATGTTATCGGTCAGGAGTAGAAAAGATCTCTTTCAGGGGATGTGCTAACCTGAAGAATATATTACTGCAGGGGTATCTTTTGGGCCTCCACATACTCGACATCTCAAGCACGGCAGTAAAAACACTGGATCTCGCTAAAACAGATATCGATGTCCTTTATGAGCTCTACCTACTTGACTGTAAGAATCTCTGCGCAATCATGTGGCCACCGGGAATAAAATATTATCCAGACAACCCTGTCAAGTTGCAAAAACTGCGTATTAGCACCACACAGTCATCAGCACTACCTGCCCAGTGCGGGGAACAAGATGAGAGCAGCAGTTCTGGAACATCATTATCATCTATAGCAGCGGTCAGTGAATTTGATTGGTACATTTCTGTAAGGGATGCAAGGCTCCTTGAGTCACTACAGCCAGTGTATCCCTCTTCACGCGAGATATATGTGGAGATTTCCTCTAGTAATGTTGCTGCTGGTGCTAGCAAACAGCATGAAAGAATAGCAGAAAGCGGGCGCAAGAGTCTAATGCGAGTAATTAGCGCACAAGAGCAGAAGCAGTCTGCGTGTGCAGTAATTTACGCAGACATCACAGTGGAAAACCAGCAACAACAGGGTGACAGTGAGATCGATGGTGATGCTCCAGGGATCGTGCGGATGTGGCCTTGCCCGGACGCTCCCCACCTTCCTAAAGAGAGCTGCTACATGCACATACAAGACCAACGAGGTACAATTATGGTACCAGATTTTGTGATCCGTTTTGCTAAGATCCTGCATGTGAAAGATAGCTTGTCCATCACTGTTCTCCCTTCATCTTGGGGGTGGTATTCGGAATGGTATGCTCTAGAATGGTGCAGAATTGAAAGGTGCCCCAAATTGGAACATGTCTTCGGTTCGGAGTTTCGAAGTGGTGAAGTTGGGTATGAGCTGAGAACATTCTGGGCATCATTGCTCCCCAAGGCACGCTGTATCTGGAAATGGAGTGAACCTCCTAGATTCAAACGTACAGTTAACAACCTCACATGTTTGCACTTGGACTTTTGCCCCAGGCTTGCACATGTACTCCCTTTGGGTGCGTCAATGATCGAATCAGATGAGAAAGGGAGTACTCATTGTTTGCCATGCTTGGAGACCCTCGAGATCATGTGGTGTGGTGATCTAAGGGAGGTGTTCCCGCTGGAAATCGACGCCAAACGCAACCTGGTGGAGAAGCAGCTGCAGGTAGTTACGCTACGCTTTCCCAAGCTGAAGCGTATCCACCTGCACGAGCTTCCCACGCTACACAGCATCTGCGGAATCGGGCTTAGGATGTCAGCGCCCGAACTTGAGAGCGTCAAGATCAGGGGCTGCTGGAGCCTCAGGCGCCTTCCGACGGTCCAGAAGAAGGCAGTGCAGTGCGACTGCGAGAAGGAATGGTGGGACAGCCTGCAGTGGGAGGATGCCTCGCACAAGAAACTCTACAAGCCGATCCACCCCAAGCATCACAAGAAGGCCACCCTGCTCAGGGGCACCGTGCTCAGGTGAAGAGATCATCTCCTCGCCCTTGCCCCCTATGCTATTTATATGCTATATTTGATTTCTTAGCACGCAGCTGGAGTTGTTTGAACGTTGATTACGGACTGCGTTCGGTGGCTATATGGTTATTAAGAGTTCTCTCATGTCCTGCAGGTAAGAATAGATAACCCCGGCCCTTGACTGGACTGCTGTCGACGTCGCTCGCCCGCTGGTCTTTCACTGCTTCGACCTCACCGGCTGTTACTTCCGCTTCTGCGTTTGCTTCCGCTTGATTGGTTTGGTATGTGTGTGAGTGTGAGAATGGCAACATTTATGGATGCTTGTGTTTGTGCGCCTGTACTGTCTACGTACATCGGCGCCGGTTTGATTTGCTTCGGTTTGGACGTTGGACTTCCTTGACCCGTCCAGCCGCTCATCTATCATTTGATTGCCTCATACTCCATTGAACGTGAGGTGTGTCGTCCGTCTTGTTGGAGAAGATGGTGAGATGCAGAGCTATGTGTGTGCAGGCTCTCTGTTCTGTCAGGAGCACTGGAGAAATAAAGACGAGCCGGCATTCAGTTCAGCTCCTTTAGCTTATGCTAATTGCTGTGCTCGTCTCGATCGTGTGTTGTGGTGTGATTTACGTGTGACGACATTTCAGCTGTGTGTATGTGCGGGGTGGGATTGGAGTGGACTGCCCATTGTGTTGTTTGTCCACTCATGAATAAATAAACGCCGATGTTGTGACTTGTGTTAATTTGTAAGTGCTACACGATTCCTGCATGTATTTGGGGCGACATGCGTATCATGTTCAGTATATGGATCCGCCGCTAAATTTCCATGATTGGCATCAGTCGACTGTACCTATTCTCCATGTGCAGATTTGGAGATTTTTGTGGAACTTTTTGCGTACATTTGGAGATTTTTGTGGAAATCTTTTGTACGGAATGTTTGTTTCGTGTCCACCATGCGCCACAGCTTGCCGCGCCGAAGATTTGGCTCGCCGCACTCGCCAAACGCCCTACGCCACAGCTCGCCAAAGATTTGGTGCCGCCACAGCTGGCTAGTTCATTTTTTGCACCGAAGCTCGCCAACTTTCGGCGCGGCCGCAGCTCTGGCAACGTGCGGCGGGGGCGGGCACCAAACAGGCACAGCGTGCTCCTCAAAGAACAGGGTGGCCCCATGACCAAGCGCCTTTGTCGTTTTCATTTCTCTCGCTTCTGAATTTGCTGCTTGTCCAGGTAGCGACACTAGCTTGTTCCTCCAAATTCAGACATGCTTTTTTTTTTTTGAGTTGAATTCTGGCATGCTATAGCAGCACGTCATGAGAAACTCTCCAACATACTATGGGCCGCACGAGCAAAAGGCAACAGCTAGACATAATATTTTCCTAATGTTTTTAAACACGAAAATCCCTTACGCATACACATATAATACAACCATTACCACAGTTCCGAACGCGTTACACAAAGTTTCATTTGTTTACATATGAGGATGTATATGCGTAATCCAACAACTTACCTGAGACCGGGCGCATTCACGGACCGTGATGATCCTGTCCTGGTCAGGGTGGAAGCACATACCGACCTTGCCCATTGGCTGGGGATCTGTCACGGATGTGGGGAAGTTGCCCTCCCAGTCCAGCCTCCCATACAGCCCTTTCCATTGGTTGTGCCTCTTAGCTGTGTTGGGCAAGCACCAAGGGATTAGGTCCACCATCTGCCCATTTGACAGCTTCACCTGTGCACATAGCGTGAGGGGTTAGTACTAAGGACTGCAGGAAAGTGTAGAACAACAGAAACGGAGGGAATGCAACAACAGGGTTCACAACATTACCTTCTCATCTGGTAGGTCCTTCCAATCACAACCTGGTCGCTTCGGAATGCGTTGGCACCTTATGAGATTCAGTTCATTCATCTCCTTAGATATGTGGTCACTAAGTGCCATCATGTTCCCTCTGATCTTCTTCTGGAACCAAGAGACTGGCTCAGCTCCATACTGCATCAGAAAAGAGGGAGATCCATTAGCAGATAAATTATAGAAGGAAAAGGAATGGATGGGTTGCAGCAGCAGTCACCTCAAGTGTGAGCTTACTGGCACCATTTTCCACTTTAGGCAGGTCCCCAATTGTATCTCTAACAGTTATCGCACGGAAAGGTGCCCCCACCAGCAGTGCTCTGTTTATGCTTGGTGTTGGGGAAATTTACTACGTGTCAACTTAAATGATTTAATTCATATTATCTGAATCTGGACCTGTGCAGTGCAGTTTCTTGTACCATATTTCTGTTGTGGGATCACGTTGCTATTATTGTACCTCATGTGTTGAAGGAATTTACTTTGTTTGGAAATCAGCTTGTTGTAATAGTGCAGTAGTTCCTGACATTTTTTGGCTGTAAATTAGCGAGTTCAAGTGGATTTATTTTCCTAGACATCTCTCTGTTCAGTCAATTGAATTTACATAAAAATAAGTATGATATTTTCCAGTTCACTCTTAGAGGAAATATTGAAAGATTGATGAGAATTATGGAAAATCTGAACTGTGGTTGCTAAGAAATTACATTCACTCTATCTTCCGGCTAGGATTATTTTGTTTTGTTGGCTTTTGTAATGTTTGATTTGTATCGTTGTAGCACCTCAGTATTTTACTTGGCTTAGCTGCTGATTGTTGTGCATGATCGCTCATGTGGACTGGTTGATAGCATAGCTCTGTACGGTTCAGTGTCCCCTCGTAGATATGTTTCATTTTTGTTCAGTGATGTAAAGTTTCCTCACGCTCTCTCATACTACTCTTGAACAGAAAAAAGAAGCTCCTGCTGGTGAGAAGCCAGAGCCTGTGAAGACCCATCTCCGCAACATGATCATTGTTCCCGAGATGATTGGAAGCCTCGTCGGAATCTACAATGGCAAGACCTTCAACCAGGTTGAGATCAAGCCCGAGATGATTGGCCACTACCTTGCTGAGTTCTCCCTTTCCTACAAGCCGGTCAAGCACGGCAGGCCCGGTATCGGTGCCACCCACTCGTCGCGTTTCATTCCTCTCAAATGAGTTACCCAGCTTTGTAATGTCCAGTTGAGCATGAAAGGTTTCAGCTGTGTCGCATGTTTTGAACAAGTCGCCTGCCATCAAATACCTTTTGTTTGGTTTCAGCATTAGAACCTTAGTGAAGTACTTTGCGCAAGAATGTTATGTGTTGGAAGTATGCGAGAGTTAATCTTGTCCACTGTGATTGTTTCTTGGTCCTCGCTGTTATGGTTGATGTGAAGCTCGGTGGTGGTGAAATTCTGGTTTACATATTGTTGATTTTGGGGTCTAACTATAGGGCCTATTGTCTGATGTGAAACGTACGTAGGTGGTGGTTGAGTGTTGGGTTCATTTTGCTCTTTGTTCAGGGCGGCTTGCTATCTTATCGTTTTGACGCGTTGCAAACTACAATTCCTTGCCATTTGACTATATACAAGTAGTGTGAATAAAGTTTGTTCGATCTGAATTAGACTCAGATTGGATCGGTAGAATGAGACCTTTAATATCCACCATACGGCAGTACTGTAGAACATTAGTGGTTTATCTAGAACAGCAAGTTTAAGTTATGTAGTATGTAGAACAGCTCGACATTGTTCGCGACCGTCCGTCTACCTCTTCCGGCTAGGGGTCTCGGCAAGAGAAAACCTTTCATGGCGAACCGGCCACCTGAACCACAAGCTACGGCCTGCAGGAAAGTCTGGGCTCAACCACCAGTTGGGCCAGTAAACGGAGCTGCATTTGCACTCACTCGGCCACCATGTCAAAGAGCTGCTTAAGCTTCCTTCCTTCCATATCGGAGGAGGATGCTTCGTGTCCGCGGCCACCGCCTACGGAGAATAAGATTCGCCTTCTCGTGTCCCATGGAATTCGCGACCAAATTAAGCCGGCCAGTCCCGCAAGCACAATGAATCATGCCAGGACCAGCCGTTATGGAATATAATGAAGCTAGGGTGAGCAGGCGCCGTCGACAAGCGAGCACCGCCGGCCGCCGCGTCACGCTCTCCTCTCCCTATATTTACATACAGTAAATTGTACAAAGTTTACCATGGATATCTCAAAAACATGCTATGCTACGGCAGTCAGTATTTGAAAGCTACATTGGACCCGGCCTGTGTATCTTCATTGGATTCTTTTCTCTCTTTTTTTTTTCTTTTTTTTCTTTTTTAGAAACTACGGTGGAGGAGCTCCTCAGCTGAATTTTCTCGTTACAATTAACGAGTTTTACACGATGCCGCGCAAGGCACCAAAGTTACACAGCAAGAGACAAGAAGGACATCGACCATTACTATCTAATTACATCCACATTGAGTGTGCACAGTCTTCTAAGATGGAAAGATGGAAGTAGGTTCTGTCTCTTGCAATAGGGCGGCCAAGGCCGGCAACCATTTTTGGCGCAAAGTTGTCCCAGTTGTATATTGTTGCCATCGCAAGCCCGGTACTGGCTGGCAAATCATCCGGGACAGGTGGCATCACTCACTGATATGTTCCAAAACATGAGATCCAACATAGGACGTGTAGGCGGTTTTTCATTAAGAAGAAGAAATAGCACCTAGTCAACTGAGATAAGCTCAATTTTCTTACTCAGTGTTATGTTCCTTGGCGTCTTCTGTAGCTTTATTTCGCTTTGAGTCGCTCCCATGGCATAAAAAAGAAAAGACGCAGCAGCAGCAGCAGGGAAAAACAAAAACTGCAGACATCCTTGTGCTTCACTATAATTGGCTTACTTGCGCACCTTTTAATCTTTATCCTTTATCTCTCTTTTAATCTTTATGCTTCACTGTATTTGGCTTACTTGCGCATCTTTTAATCTTTATGCTTTGTCTCTCTTTGGGGGCGTCCTGCAACGTCTAGCTGGCTAGGAGTACAAGCAAAGAATCATCCAATGACCACCACATAGCCACAAAAGAAACGTATGCTGGATGGACATATGCGGTTTTGCACACTTTTCTCCTTCCCAGACACAAACACCCCATCACACCCACACAGCTAGCGCCCACACATACACAAACAAATCAGTAGGTTCCATCTATTTGGCTTCTATCTACGTCCTACCGGCACGGATTCAACTTAATATCTTGAAGGTATGTGGCAACTACGTACTCGGTCGATCCCCTCCATTGCAAATATATGTCGGTTTTGTAATGTATCTCCACATGGAAATCTATCAAATCTGAAAACTCGATTTTACAGCACAAGTAAAAATGAAACAAGTCCAATATTGTATTATACCAAGATAATATATACAGTTGGTCTCAGCTACATGCTTTTATGTTGACCAGGATAAGCTAGCTAAAAGATACGGAGCGATGGGTTAGATCTCTCCATATTCAAAATGGAACTGATTTTTTGGAGTTTGGTTGCTGTATGGGCTGCTTGCAAATGAAACAGAGGCTGCAGATTTTTCTTTTTTTCCGAAAGCCAAACTGCAGAATTATTATTTCTGAAGATCTGCTACACCGGAGAGCCAAGCTGACCAGCTGTTTAATCTAATCCAACAAAATCCATCATGCGTACTGAGGTAAACCGGCACTACTTATGCTGTATCTCCTTAACTAGGCGATACCTTGGGCAGTCAGGAGTCGCGCAATCAAACGTACGAAAATGGTATTATTAATAGCTAGTAGATGGGTTTCTAGGTAGTAGAAGTGCTTTTGCGACTCTGGCACTATAAATATACGCACTAGTCTGCAGTCAACCTGTGCCCCAGCGGGCTAGCACATTAGCTTTTCTCTGAGTCACGTTTAAGTGGTAGCAAATGATTTTGTGGTAGGCTTGATATGTGATCTGTCTTTTTTTGAGTTAAATAGAATGAGCAATTTCATTAGACCAATTACTTTAGTCCTCTATTTCCTACACTCCGTCATAATGGTGTGTTTTATTCTATACTTAGAAACACTTGGTAATTTGTTATATAATTTTGATGGTCCTTATTGAGCAGTAAGCTTTATCATCATCATTCACAGCTTTTTATAATGGATATAAGACCTCAAAATATTTTCTAGGACAAATCAATATACAGACATCATTCTTCTATATTCTAGACAGGCATTTTTGGTCGGAAAATTTGGTTGCAATATTTTGCACTTATCCTTTTTTAAATCCGAAATTACAAAACACATGCACGTCTTTTCAAAGTTATTACCACAAATTCTTTGAATTACGTTTGACCGTTCGTCTTAATCATTTCTAAAAAGAGAGGGAAAGAAAGAAATAAGTGCCATACACATGCACGGTGTCATCTCACGGATCGAGTTGTTGATTGTTCCCCACCCAGTAGGTAGTATAATGCAAAGAAAAGCGTGGCAACATACTGTCAATGGAACTGAAGTTCCTCTCACTATCGTCCTTACGTACAACACGCATATGACACCAGGAGCACGTTGAGCTTGCTTGCCTGGCTAAGCGGGGCCTGCATGGCTTCGCAATCCGTGACATTGTTTCTAGGGAGAGATTCCATGCATCAAAATTAGTCTCAAGCGGCTGTCATCGCCTTTTTGCTCTCCTTATTATGGACTGAGGATCGATTCGTATGTATGTGCATGCAGCAGGTTATTTGGGCCGATACGATAGATGCAGCTGCGGAACGAGTACTCAACTTGTTGGAGGAAGGCCCTAATGCTGCTAGAAGCATCAGTAGCAGGGATAATGTCTTCTACTTCGACGGCTGGGACGGGCTGGGGGCATCTGCCGTCCTCCGAGCCATAGCTCGACGCCTCACTGCTGCGACTTCCAAGCCTGCAGCTTCTTCAGCTGGGAGGAGCATTAGTGTCCTGGCCGGACTGGAGTTTGAGCAGGTCATCCATGTCGACTGCTCCAAGTGGGAGAGCAGGAGAGCGCTTCAAAGGTCTGTCGCAAAGCAGCTGGGGCTCCCTGCTGACGTGATGGAGATGTTCGACAAGCAAGATGAGGAGGACGATTTCCGCGGAGTGGCCCAGGATTCCCGCGCAGAGCTGCCACAAGTTGTCAGGGAGATGTATCAACACATTCAAAAGCTGAACCACAGATTCTTGGTCATTTTCCACAACGGGAGCTGCGAGGAGATCGATCTGGCTAGGTGTTGTGGCTTCACGCTGTCCGGCTACTCAACCAACAAGGTGCTGTGGACATTCCAAGGGAGGTTCCGGCTCAAGCCCAGAGCAAAAGTTGACCGCGCAATGAAGAGCTCGGGAACAACTGATGTTTTTCTCTCGGCGATCTCTCGGAATCGGATAGATCCACAAGAGCCCTGGCCGTACCTTGTACGTGAAGAGGCCAAGGAACTAGTAGAAGCGCAGCACAAGACTAACACTGTGCCTCGCAGCAACATTGGCCTGCAGCCTGCTCTAGTGGAAGAATGCTTGTTGTACACGTTGGAGCTGTGCTCTAGAGGCCATCAGTCCATTGACTATGATTTCACTACTCATGGCGCCAACTACTGGACATGTGATGGCATCGTAAAACAGCGTCCACAAAAAGAGAGGGATCATACTGCCGACGATGATGACGGATTATGGACAACAGCTAATGCTCTTCGGCGTGAGGTGCAACTAGATGCGGAACACCATCATGTTTCGCCCTCCTCTCACCTAGCAAGGTTCGTTGAGAGCAAGCCACACTGGGCTTCACCAACGTACGGGTTTTCCCGTCAGATCCCGATCCCTGATCAGGGAGACATGTTTCATCAACACTACTTGGACAAGCTCAGAGTTCTCAAGCTCTCACGCTGCAGCTTTAATTTCCCATCAGCCCCATTCCGCTGCTGTCCCAACCTTAGGTTTCTATGGCTTGATCATTGCCAAGTCACTGATGAAATCAGCAGTAGCACAGCAGGTGGAGCAAGGACAGAGGATGATGACGACATCCGTCGCTGCTTCCAGAGGTTGTGGGTGCTCGACGTGCGCTACACCGCAGGCTGCGGTCATATATTGTCTGCACCGATGCTGGATCTCATGACACACCTCAGGGAGCTGAATGTGATAGGAGCCCAAGAAGGCTGGGACATAGGCCTGTTGCAGGGGCGATTGCCTAACATGCGCAAGCTCCGAGTGCAAGAGTCTACCGCTATAAGCTGCAGTTGCTCCGAGGATGACTTGTTTTCCGAGGCGAACAAGATGGAGCTTCTTGACTTTTCAGGAAACAGAACCAAAGATTCCATGAGGAGCTTATTTGGGCCACGGGTAGGCAACAGTTCCCTTGAGACCGTCATTGTTGATGGATGTGAGGGGCCAGGAGTAGAAAAGATCTCTTTCAGGGGATGTACCAACCTGAAGAATATATTACTACAGGGGTTTCTTGCCGGCCTCCACATACTCGACATCTCAAGCACGGCAATTAAAACACTGGATCTCGCTAAAATGGGTATCTACTATGCCCTTTCTGAGCTCTACCTACTTGACTGTAAGAATCTCTGCGCAATCATGTGGCCGAAAATAAAAAATAATCCAGACAGCCCTGTCAAGTTGCAAAACTGCGTATTAGCACCACACAATCATCGGCACAACCTGCCCGGCGCGGGGAACAAGACGAGAGCAGCAGTTCTGGAACATCATTATCATCTATAGCAGCGGTCAGTGAATTTGATTGGTACATTTCTGTAAGGGATGCAAGGCTCCTTGTGTCACTTGAGCCAGTGTATCCCTCTTCACGCAAGATATATGTGGAGATTTCCTCGAGTGATGTTGCTGCTGGTGCTAGCAAACAGCATGAAAGAATAGCAGAAAGCGGGCGCAAGAGTCTAATGCCAGTAGTTAGCGCACAAGAGCAGAAGCAGTCTGCGTGTGCAGTAATTTATGCAGATATCACAGTGGAAAACCAGCAACAACAGGGTGACAGTGAGATCGATGGTGATGCTCCAGGGATCGTGCGGATGTGGCCTTGCCCGGACGCTCCCCACCTTCCTAAAGAGAGCTGCTACATGCACATACAAGACCGACGAGGTGCTATTACCGTACCAAATTTTGTGATTGATTGTGCTAAGATCCTGCATGTGAAAGATAGCTTGTCCATCACTGTTCTCCCTTCAGAAGCCATGTGGTTTGCTTTAGAATGGTGCAGAATCGAAAGGTGCCCCAAATTGGAATGTGTTTTCGATTCTAAGTATGTGGGTAGTTGGATGTATGGTCTGAGAACATTGTGGGCATCACAGCTCCCCAAGGCACGCTATATCTGGAAAGTTAGGGGACCTGACTACGAAATCTCTCGTACATGGAACCACCTCACTTATTTGCACTTGGACTTTTGCCCCAGGCTTGTACATGTACTTTATTTGGGCGTGTCCACGATCAAATCAGATGAGAAAGGGAGTACTCCTTGTTTCCCATGCTTGGAGACCCTCGAGATCATGTGGTGTGGTGATCTCAGGGGGGTGTTCCCGCTGGGCACGGAAGCCCAACGCTACGTAGCGAGCATGAAGCCACAGGTAGTTACGCTACGCTTTCCCAAGCTGAAGCGTATCCACCTGCATGAGCTTCCCACGCTACATAGCATCTGTGGGCCTGGGACCAGGATGTCCGCGCCCGAACTTGAGACCGTCAAGATCAGGGGCTGCTGGAGCCTCAGACGCCTTCCGACGGTCCAGAAGAAGGCAGTGCAGTGCGACTGCGAGAAGGAATGGTGGGACAGCCTGCAGTGGGAGGAGAAGAAACTCTACAAGCCGATCCACCCCAAGCATCACAAGAAGGCCACCCTGCTCAGGGGCACCGTGCTCAGGTGAAGAGATCATCTCCTCGCCCTTGCCCCCTATGCTATTTATATGCTATATTTGATTTCTTAGCACGCAGCTGGAGTTGTTTGAACGTTGATTACGGACTGCGTTCGGTGGCTATATGGTTATTAAGAGTTCTCTCATGTCCTGCAGGTAAGAATAGATAACCCCGGCCCTTGACTGGACTGCTGTCGACGTCGCTCGCCCGCTGGTCTTTCACTGCTTCGACCTCACCGGCTGTTACTTCCGCTTCTGCGTTTGGTTCCGCTTTTGATTGGTTTGGTATGTGTGTGAGTGTGAGAATCTTTGTGCGCCTGTACTGTCTACTTACATCGGCGCCGGTTTGATTTGCTTCGGTTTGGTCGTTGGCCTTCCTAGACCTGTCCAACCGTTCATCTATCATTTGATTATCTCATTGTTGAACGTGAGCTGTGTCGTCCGTCTTGTTGGAGAAGATGGTGAGATGCAGAGCTACTCTATGTGTGTGCAGGCTCTCTGTTCTGTCAGGAGCACCGGAGAAATAAAGACGAGCCAGCATTCAGTTAAGCTTCTTTAGCTTATGCTAATTGCTGTGCTCGTCTCGTGTGTTGTGGTGTGATTTACGTGTGACATTTCAGCTGTGTGTATGTGTGGGATTGGAGTGGACTGCCCATTGTGTTGTTTGTCCACTCATGAATAAATAAATGCCGATTGTTGTGACTTGTGTTAATTTGTAAGTGCTACACGATTCCTGCATGTATTTGGGGCGACATGCATATCATGTTCAGTATATGGATCCGCCGCTAAATTTCCATGATTGGCATCAGTCGACTGTACCTATTCTCCATGTGCAGATTTGGAGATTTTTGTGGAAATCTTTTATACGGATTTGGAGATTTAGCGTGCTCCTCAAAGAACAGGGGTGGCCCCATGACCAAGTGCCCTTGTCGTTTTCATTTCTCTCGCTTCTGAATTTGCTGCTTGTCCAGGTAGTGACACTCTAGCTTGTTCCTCCAAATTCAGGCATGCTCTTTTCTTCTTTTTTTTTTTTGAGTTGAATTCTGGCATGCTATAGCAGCAAGTCATGAGAAACTCTAACATACCATGGGCCGCACGAGCAAAAGGCAACCGCTAGACACAATAATTTTCTTATGTTTTTAAACACGAAAATCCCTTACGCATACACATATAATACAACCATTACCCAGAATCTGGGTGCCAATCAACACTTCTAACATGTACACCCATGGTGTCTACACAACCAAGGATGAACGACGATCAACTCACGGAGTTACTATAGCTCATACAGATTACAAGCTAGCTCCAATGCTAGCTGCGCGCAATTAGAAAAGTAAGCTGCTCTGCTCTTCCTTAGGAAGAACGAACGCCATCGGAGGAATATGCTTCCATGCAGCTGCGGTCACGCCATCCTCGCGACCCTTGGCGTCAACGGCTTCCTTTAGCTTCCTCCCAAGCGCGAAGGCGAGAGGCGGTGGGACGGCATTGCCAATCTGCCTGTGCTTGCTCTGTATGTTGCCCGCGAACTGGTAGCTGTCGGGGAAGCCCTGCACGCACAGTTCCGAACGCGTTAAACAGAAGTTCCATTTGCTCACATATGAGGATGTATATGCGTAATCCAACAACTTACCTGAGACCGGGCGCATTCACGGACCGTGATGATCCTGTCCTGGTCAGGGTGGAAGCACATACCGACCTTGCCCATTGGCTGGGGATCTGTCACGGATGTGGGGAAGTTGCCCTCCCAGTCCAGCCTCCCATACAGCCCTTTCCACTGGTTGTGCCTCTTGGCTGTGTTGGGCAAGCACCAAGGGATTAGGTCCACCATCTGCCCATTTGACAGCTTCACCTGTGCATATAGCGCGAGGGGTTAGTACTAAGGACTAGAACAACAGAAACGGAGGGAATGCAACAACAGGGTTCACAACATTACCTTCTCATCTGGTAGGTCCTTCCAATCACAACCTGGTCGCTTCGGAATGCGTTGGCACCTTATGAGATTCAGTTCATTCATCTCCTTAGATATGTGGTCACTCAGTGCCATCGTGTTCCCTCTGATCTTCTTCTGGAACCAAGAGACTGGCTCAGCTCCATACTGCATCAGAAAAGAGGGAGATCAATTAGCAGATAAATCATAGAACGTAAAAGGAATGGATGGGTTGCAGCAGCAGTCACCTCAAGTGTGAGTTTACTGGCACCATTTTCCACTTTAGGCAGGTCCCCAATTGTATCTCTAACAGTTATCGCACGGAAAGGTGCCCCACCAGCAGTGGTTCTGGCAGCTGCATAGTATTGGCCATCAGGCAGTGTTATTTTCAGCTCAGGGCTAGCAAACACATGCATCGGCTCTGGCCAATCAGGAAGAGTCTCTCCAGGAGCAGCAGCCCAGATGAATGCTCTCTTCCTGGACTGAGCAACGCCAAAAGTCCCTGCTTCTAATATTCCAAACCGAACCTAAACAAAAGGTAATGAATTTCTGAGTATATATGTTCAAACTTCATTGCAAGCGCGATCTTCGCTAGAGAACGATGCAACGAATTAGCAAACCTGGTATCCCATCTCCAGTAGAGATGCGACTGCTAATCGGAAGGTCTGTCCTTTGTTGAAGGAAACAAAGTTCCGAACATTTTCCAAAAGAAAGAATCTGGGGCGGAAATATTCTGCAAATGAGAGAAATGCTAGAATCATCTCACACTGTACTTTACTCCACGGGCTTTGGTTGAATCTGTTCATCCCAGAAAAGCCCTGAAAGAGAAAGATGTACAAAAGTCAAGCAATTGATCCACAAGATTGAACAACAGTCAACAATTTTCCAGCTAGGCGTAGAAAAACAATATACCTGACATGGAGGACCACCATTTATGAATTCTACTTCACCGGGGACTGGAAGGTTATTAATGTTCTCTCCAGCAAGCTTTGCTGCTTGTTCAGCAGCTTCAGAAGTTGAAATGCAATCATCAGCATCTCCACATTTGTCCATAATAGCCCTGCATAATCACAAATGGGTATTGATTAAGATCTAACAGCAGAAAAGAAAGTGACAACATCAAACAAATTGCACCTACTTCAGAATCACATTGCAGTTATCTATGAAAACCACAGCCTCTGGATGATTTTTGCTGAACGCTTCACCAGCTGGCTCCTCATATTCAATTGCCCATTTTGTAAAAGATACACCTAAGAAATAGTAACCATGAAAAAAAAAGAGATATGTTTGAGGACATCATATTGTGGTAAAGAGTTATTAAGAGCAGATTAGAAAGAACTGACAATACATACCAGCTTGCTGCAATCCCTCTGATAAACCTCCACAGCCAGCAAAAATGTCAAGAGTTGCTAGACGGTTTTCTTTGGGCACCTCCAACCATTTACTTGAATCAGCTTGATCACTCTCACAAATCTGCTTGCCTTTGTTCTTTTTCAAACCACCAGTTGTCTTTTGCAGCATGGACATAACATTTGAAGGCAACTGCTCAAGACATACACACATTCAGTTAAATATCTAAACTAACACTTTTAGATTCAGAACAAGTTCACTATACCAACCTGCTTGAGAGCTCCAGTTCCAGGATCATATAAACGTTCGCAGAAAAATACATGTTCAACCATCACTGGAAGGTCTGAATTTGAGAGATCGGTCTTCTTCCTGACCTCGCATTTTCCCTCTATCACATCAACAGGCACATCAATTATATCTTCACTATAGTAGACCTGAGTCAAACAAAGGTTAAACAGGAAAGAATATGTGAGTGACCTTGTTCAGAACTCTAGAATTTGTTCGCACATGTTAGAGTATATAATGAACTGACAATGATATCATGAACCTGATGTGCAGAACATAAGGAAAAGGAAAAGGAAAAGGAAAAGGAAAAGGAAGAATACCTCTCTGATGTCTGATGCATAAGCTTTGGCTGATGAAATGTCATCTGGCCTGTAAAATTTTCTAGCACTGACTTTTGTTGATGCTGGATTAAGTTTTCTTGACCCAGCTGCTTCATGGATGGACATTATATGACAAACTGCGTAGGGCTTTAGGCCCACATTTCTGCTAGCCTTGAAGGTTGCACGATCCTCATCTTGGGAGAAAAAATCAGGCCTAACATATATAAAGTCATTGACATTATATGTAACCTTATTGTAGATGAAGCTGGTTTTGGAGAGTACTTTCAATTCATCACAAACTGTCTCTCTGTGATCACAAGAACTACAAACGCCGGTACCAAGCCCCAGTTTATCACGAGGCAATGAAAAGAAGGCACCCTTCTCCGGCCAGTATAAGCTTTTACAGAAGTATTCCATTGGCAGGCCCTTCTTCCTCTCTTCCGCTTTGGCCCGCTCAGCTTTGTCTGCTTCTGAATTATCTTTTCTATACTTGTGACCCCAAGGCATCCAACGGACATTGACAGTCACTAATTCTTTGATGTCATCTAATTCAAATTCTAAACAATCCTTAGTTAAGAAAACCTCTCTTTCGTTTGCAGCATTGCCAAGAACTGTCTGTGAACCTTGTTGCAGCATCCTTCCATGGACCATCTTTGCACCATCTAGTTTCTGAAACATGTACTCAACAAAGTACATAACTGTTTCTCCTGAATCATCTTCTAGTGCTACTGATGTTCCAACAGTTACTGTGAGGTCTCGAACATAAGCACATTTGAATAAAGCTTCTCCAGACAATGTTTTCCCAGATGATTCACCTTCCCATTTAATTTCTTTACTAGCCTGTGGCACCAACTTCCGAGAGCGTGTTGACAGTGGAGTCTTTGAGATCTCTGTTTCAGTCTGATCCTCCTCTTCAACATCCTCATCCTCATTTTCTTCTTGTTCATCCTCAATTTCTTTTGTTTCATTTCCATCTCCCTCCTTGGAATCCTCAGGGAAATGGTGAGCATAGTAATCGCTCCATATCCTATTGATCAACCTGGTGGTTGTCGCACGCATCACTTTTCTTCTTGATGCTGGGCCCATTGCTGCACTTGGGTTCAGATTTTCTCCTCTCATTACTTGTGTCTTTTTCTTCATGACTAACTTAGTGTGCCTCCTCTGTTCCATCTTCAGTAAAAGACCAGTGGCAAAAGCACTACGGCGGATAGTCTCATCCGGAAAATCTGCAAACTGCTGAAGTATTATCTGTCCATGTACCACAATATATCTCTCAACTAGCATAATGTTTGATGATATAAATGCAGGATTCCCTTTGTCAAACTCTGCCACTTTCTTGATGACATCAGGGAAAGAAAGTTTTGAAGCACGACTTTGCTCCTTAAGCATGGTGATGATGCTAACAGCAAGCCTTGCAGTTTTCAATACAGGCTCACACCAAGGAGCGTATTGCTTTGTTGGCTGGCGTAGTTTGTACCTGAAATCACATAGTACATGTTAGTTTTGAAAAATTGCAGATGGAAACGAATGGAACTTATTTCCCAAAAAGGTACAAGAGGATTCAGTGACACAAAGCAATAAGCATACAGTCGGGACTAAGATTGGATAAAGAAAGTGTGTTGGAAGAAAGCGACTGATTCTTACCAGGCCACATCAGTTCTTATGGTTATACAGATCATTGAGCCACCAAATTCTATAAGCCATTCCTTGATTGGACTCAAATAAATAGAGACTCCTGCATCTGGTTGATCAGATTTGCTTGAGGAAGAAGAGGATTTTGCGGACTCAGCTGTGGAACAGCAACTGCCATCATCCTCTCTCATGAAACCAGACCCAAAGACAACTATGTCATTTTCTGCTCCTGATTTCATAGGGATCAATTCCAAAGGTATAAGTCTTGAATCTGCGTTGTACAGAGCCCAGTTATTGAGTATTCTAACAGGCACATCTTCAGAAAATATGCTGTCATCACTATCAAAATGTATTCATCCATTTCTTCGCAAGAAGGTTTATAGTATGCAGGAAGAGGATAGTCATTGGCAATCTCAGCTTCACTGATTTTGATGTAAACATTCTTCTGGGATGGTGCACCACGTCGACCTCTCTGTTTCTTCTTCATTTTCCATTCTTCTGATTGTTGCAATAATTCAGCTAATTTCTTGTCATCATTTTCAGTTATGTCTTCAGAATCTGCTTCACTAATTTTCAGGCTTGCATTTGAGGTGTTATTAAATGGAAGCTCAGCAAATTTCACCCTAGATTTGCACTGATCCCTTAGAGCAAGAAGAACCGGCAGTGCAGCAAACTTTTCATCATCATTGCTTGATGACTCATCCAATCCAATAAGTTGTTTGTATACAAACTCCCCAATGGAGATCACTAAGTCTTTGCCCATCGCTCCAGTATTTCCTTTCATAGCATTAACTGAACGAACAACACTAGCAAGTAATTCTTCCAGACCCTGGTCAGGATTCCCACCTGCTGATCTTGCAAGCTTTTTGAAAACTTCAACACACACCTGTGCCTTCTCATAAAAGTGGTCAAAGTAGGATTTGTAACTGCTTGCTGGTTTCACACATTCATAGTCAGCAAGCTCTGTTGACACCCAGACTACAGCAGTACCTTCGTCATAACCAGAAATAGCCCAGTCTTCGATCCGCCCAAATCCCTCACAGCGTACTCCTCTTTCACGCTCCTTTTCTAGATCATCGTCCATGGGCATGATAAGAGCTGTTATATAAAAGTCATCAATTTCTGACATTTCAAATGGCTGCAGATTCCCATCTACATCATGCAAGACGAAATCAATCAATTTCCGGCAAGGTCGGTTTTCTTGTTCAAGTTTTGTCAGATTGACCGCATCTATTTCCTCCTCCTCCATCCGATTTTTTTGACCGTGACAACTGATGTCTTATCAGATAATCGTATGGATTTCTCTTTGAAATCAGAACAGGCTGCTGCTCTCCTTGGTCTTTTGTGAGTAACATGTCCATCACCGTTTTCAACTCCATGATGAACATCTTTTGTTGGATCCTGTGATCCATTCTCCAGTTTGCTGTTTTCGGTGGATTCCTCCACCTTCTTTTGCGGCTTTGCTCTGCACCTTTTTGTTCCTGAGAATAAATTGTTCAGCATATCAGTTAACTATATAGGCAACAAAAGGAAAGTAAGAATGCCTAAAATATTGAGACTGATAATGTGAAATACAGCACTTAGGACACAGACGCTGCGCACACAAAAATACAAATTCAGCAAATAAGGGAAAGTATAGGTAGGTGACTTGACTAAAGCAACAGAATAAATGTTGACCAAGTCAGTCCAGCCAGCTATTAATGCTTGGTTTCCGAAACTAGAAAAATATAGGCCTCTATAGAAATAAATACGCAACAACAGATAATATTCAAACCAAAGACCACATAATGACAAATATATCAATGGAACTTTTCTCAATTTCATCCGATCTATATCAGATGGTGACAAATGCAGTTGCAAAGTGCACTTCTTCCATCTAACTCAAAAATAGATGAGCCACGATATTACAAGAGGTGATGTTCTAAGAGGTAGACAGATGATATACACAAAAATCTAAAAAAATATGATAGTCTGAGTTTCAATTCATTAGTAACACATATTCCTATTATTAGTTAATACAAAGGGAATAGAAGTGTAATGATGATCGTAACTTTGAAAGCATCCGGAGACAAAGAAGCAGCAAGAAATAAAAAGGTTTGCACAAAAAGAAAATAGTTTGTTACTGGTGAGCTGTAGAATCAAAATAATTATGGAAGCATTACTTATTATAGTATAAGAATTTGCTACTAGACTCTAGAATAAAAATGGTTCCAGCTATTTGTTCAATCGACCGTTACAAGGAAATATGATTAGAAACGGCAGCCATGGTTTGGACAGCAGTTACCAAATTCACCATAGTGTCATGTTTCCCATAACGGATTCATTAATAGTAAAAGGTTCGCATAAAATTCAAAAGGGGAGAACTGAGTGAGAGCTCAGTTGATAGAACCTCCCTTTGAGGAGGCTACCCACCTGGTTTCCAACCCGGGTTCTGACAGCAAGTACCTCACTGAGAAAAAAAAAAATCTGGTTTCCGGTCTAGGCAGCAGGGTTTGGCATCAAAGCCCAGAGAGCATCAACTCCCCATATTCAAAAAGGAAAAAAAAGAGAGAAATGCTTCAGAAGAGAACATGGTCTGCCTACATTTGTTAGCGCTATAGGAAGATTCTGCATTAAAATGACACTATTACCCTACTAGGGCACAAAAAACCTTTTATTTTCTCCAGTACTCCGATATTTCTTACTGTACTAGGATACAAGCTGTGTGTGCCAAGACCGACCAAAAAGGGAATCGAGGAGAACAGTAGTAGGGCGCTGGGATACCAACATTTCCAACTATGAATTTAGAATTCCAAGAACATATCTTTGGTAGGAACGCTAACCCGCCTATGAATTCATTTACCTTGCCTTTGATGTGATATTGAGCAATGTATTATTTTTTGTGTTTGGTTGATCACATGACAAAGTAGAGACATGCGGAAGAGTTGGATAACAGGGGAGACTGAGATTCCATTTTTGTTATGCGTTGCGCTCAATTGATACAAACTGATGATAATGGAGCTTGTCGTCAAGTACTCATGCAAGTGAAGCTTCCAGATGCGATAGCAGGAAGTACTTGCTTCGCCACTACAGAATTTGGTCTGAACTAGTGAAAAACCGGGAAAGCTATGAAGTATTCTTCCAAGGCTAAGAGCGGGGTGAAGGTTTTCAAAATGGGAAGAAAAATGCCATGATATGAGATAGAAAGTGACGGCAGGAAAGCAGCCTGTACTTGCCTCAAAGTTTTAGCTCACGCATCATCAACAAGAAAAGATTTGATTAGTCTACGAAAATGTTCAGATTCTGAGTGAGAACAAAATTTGTTAGAAAAAGACTTGAACATGGTATCCATGTATATTAGGTATTTCTTAACAAGTAAAACAAAGTATTGTAGCAAAAGTTAAACCGCCATGCTACCAACCAGATGGCAGCCCAACTACTCTCAAGTGTCTAGTACTTGTTGCTCCATCACCACTAATGGCGGACCTTCCTTGCCTTTGCCGTCATCACCATCACCTTTGAAGTCTGTAATCGCATCCTTCCACATATGTATGGCCATGGTTGCTAGATCTAGCCAACTAGAGAAAGCAAGTGACCTGAGGAGAGTTCATGCACTCAATGGTAACTTTCTCGTAGGACGCTCCTTTGCTTTTTTGTTTGTGAAGCTCTTTTCTCTCGTGCATACAGCATATTTGAATCATTGTTCACCAACCAAAATTGAAATATCATCACCAGCTTAAATTTAAGAAGCAGACATGTAATAAAAATGGGGGGAAGTTCAATGCATCCCCTTATAGCAGTCAAAATCGGACCTTCCATACATAATAATTTCCTAAACTGCTCAGCTTAGCATGAAAACACAACCAGATTGACATGAAATAGTATATGTCACAACTTATCCCAGAAGTAGTGACATCAGAATAGCCAGTCAAAACAAGTAAACCACTTAGTTAAGAATAGGACCTGTGGTGACAGGAGACCGCGGAGTTTTCACCATGTCTCCCTGCAAATAATAATAGTCGGGCATCAGCCATGTATTGGGGCGGATTAAATTGCGGGAAAAAAAAAATCACCGGCTGGAGGTATTGAGCGGAAGAGTACCCCCACAAGGTATTGGGGCGGCAGACAGTCGACGAGTAAGGGCGGAAATCCCACGCACAGATCCGCTGCTCCTGCATCACAATAACATTTACAGAACTTCAGAAGCAGTTCACCAGTAAATGGGGAAAAAATATCTACTTAACCGGCCACTAGAAGTTGACCGCTACGGCGAAAGCAACGCGGCACTGTAACTGAGGAAGACGGGGTGGGCAGTAACTTAAATAATCCAGCCCCAAATCACCACTCCCCTAAACCTCCATCCACCCAACCACTCCAAAAGATGTCCCGAACAATCTACAATACACCCCTGCAAAAGGTGTACCGGATAAAAGGGGGTAAAACGGACTACACAAGTAGACAGTGGCGGCGGCGGAGTCCGCGAAGTTTTGCTGACTGAACTGAAGCAACCCTAAATCAGCAGCTTCTCCAAGCACAACACCACATCTGAAATAACCTCCAGAACACACACCACGGGCCGTGGGTGGAGCGCAGTAATGAAATGGAAAAAAAAAATGACCGGAATGGGGGGCACGCACGACTCCCGATGCACTAATCCCCAACTTTCATGTACAGTGGCAAAGGGGGGAGCGGAGCAATCGATGCGATCCCTCTCGCCAATCCAGCCCCGGATCTCGGTAGTTCTGAAATCCGTCACGAATCAGAGCACCCGCACGAAATCTGTCCTAAATCACACAAAGGCCGCCTGAAATCCCTCCAACCCCCGGCACGAATCGAAGCGAAGCTCCATAGGAGTAACGGAGCGAGCAAAGGCAGCGATTCCTAACGAATCCCCTCCCAAATCGCACAATCACACGGCAAAGCACCACCAGACCGGGGCGAGATTCCTGGAACGGCTACTCCTAACCCACCTGGACCCAAGCCCCCAACTCCGACACGGAACCCCGGCGGCGGCGGCGGGCTCGCCGACGAGAACTCGCGAATCCCTCCGCCAAAACCCACCAAACACATCCCAACGGCTACCGACGCGACCTACCACGCAAGCCTACCGACGAAACGAACAGAGGAGGGGGGCGGACTTACCGACGCGGCGGCGCCCTCGCCGGCGGCGGCGGCGGCGTGGAGGAGGCGCTTGTGCGTGCTGGGGGGCGCAGCAACGCGACAAGCGGGCGGGCGGGCGGAAAGGGAAACGGGGGAGAGCCGGGGCGCGCGGGGGTTTATAGCGCCCGGTTTTTGTTGTGGGGTTTCAGTTTCGGTCGGCCGCGGCGGCGAGCGAGGGAGAGAGAGGGTGCAGAGCACGCGGAAGAGGAGGCTTTTGGCGGGAGACGCCAGCGGCGGCACCCCAAAACCCAAAATTTCCCCGTTCCCACGGGCGCCAAGCTTTCGCCCAAGCAGCCCCAGGCCAGGCCCAGGGGGGACGAATGGGTTTTTTTTTTATGGGAACAAATCAATTACTGCCATGCTAGCTTTTCTTACTGCCAGTTCATACTGGTTTCTGTCGCTCAAAAAAAAAAGTTCAAGCTGGTTTCTGGGTAGTATGATGAATTGGCTAGTTTCCAGTTTTGCAAGATATTTCGAAATCTTAACGTTGGTGCTTGGTTCCATTTTTTTGATTCCCGAATCATTCTGATTTTGTTGCCTATTTCGTATTTACATTTTGCTCCGGTGCCAAAACAGCCTGGAAACGAACGTTACTCCGTTCCTGCCAGCTCATAGTGATTTATGGGTGGTATGAATTAGTGACCCCGTCCAATCTTACCGGATTTCAAATTCTGAATGTTATGGGTTTTGTTCTGTTTTCTGATTTGTTTCGATCTTGTTGCCTATTTAGAATTTCATTTGATTTGCCTGCCAAACCTACAGCTACGGGTAGATATTTCTATGTATTTCCTACACCCACCACCGTAGTTCATCAATGGTAGAGATAGAATTAGTGGCTTCACTAAAAAATAAGATAATAAGGATTCCCTCAATTATTGCAAATTCCTAGTAGATTTTTGTTCCTAAAAAATATCTAGTCATGGTTGAGATATGGATGTTTGAGTGGGTTCACTCTTATTTTCTATGTTTTATCCACCATAGATATGAATCAATCAATACCTCGCAAAATTAATGATTTTAATAATTGTTTATCATTGGCTTTCTTAGTGATAGTAAATAGCAACCATGTGTCTTCATTTCTTGGCTGAAATATGTGAACATTCTTCCAATTATGATAGTGATTAAATGTTTCTTTTAGTGTTTCGACTTTGTTTTATCTTCCATTTACTGTGATCCGTATTATCACCGTTAGATGGGTATTCATATGCATGGTGGTCTAGGCTCACTTCTTAACGCGAAGACGATGTGGCAGTGGACCCATATCCCCACGCTATCTTCTTTTGCTTACTATAATGGCCATGCTCATTGATCGATAGCCTTATTGTTTGTCAATCTAGGTGTGGCACATCTATTAATTTGTTGTATTTTATATTCGATAACGCTTCACATGAATACAACTATAGCTTTCCCGCACAATTTAATGGACACAAGGGTAATGATTATATACTCACTATTAATTCACATGGCCGTTGTTGTAAATTAATTTTACGTTTTTCTTTGTTCCTAGCCGAGTACTAAAAATATGACCATTAAAAAGGGTAAAATATTCTGCAAAATAGAGAAAATTTAAAGCTCAAAAAAGATATGACATGATGCTAGCTAAAGTTAGATTGCAAACCATATAAAGACAGGTTCACTTATTTGAATATCTAGGACCTGGAACATCTTACGCGGATAAATATTGCTCACTTTGTGTGCACTTGTTTCCCTGTACAAACATTTTTCTTCATTCACTACATGTAAAAAGTTATTGATAATGCAACATGATGCGGAGTATTAATTTTTTATTAAAATATAAGGAGCATTTCTTTTTTTTAACGAAACTATGCAAATTATTTCTCAGAGCTACGATAGACGGTGTATGTGAAAAGAAGTCATCTGGAGGCCGGGTCAGTGGTCACTTTGCTGGCGCTCACAAAGCGTACTGTGATATCCTCGCGAGTACAACGTTATACTATGCTGAAGTTAGACTACGGGCTATTCGGCAATTTAGGCTAGAGGTCACATCAAAATTAATCTGCTATTTAGGTGTCAAATAAGTTTAATTACAAAACTTTTTTACAAATATGGGCTAATTTGCGAGACGAATCTATGACCTAATTACTATGTTCGCTACAGTGATGCTACAGTAACTATCGTCTAATCAGGCTTAATATACCCTTATTAGATGTCGCTCGTAAAGTAGTACAAGGTTCTGCAGTAATTAGACGTATTTAAAACGTCTAAATACAAGATTGTTTTGATGTGACCTTTAGGCCTAGAACGAACACAACCTAAGCCGGGACAGTGTACTCCAGTCGCCTATAGTATTGCGTGTAGACCGTGGACCTTCTCATCACAGAGCGTTGGGGGACCACCTAACGACCCTCCAGCCATGCTGGTTACCCTTAAGCACCGTTGATGGTTTCATCAACATTCCTACTCCATTGAGCATAAAACAACATGACATGTACCACTGGTAACTTTATGTATGATTTTCACCAAAACATTTAGGCTTGGCATTGTAGTGCAGCTGAGGTAATAAAGTTTATGAACTAATGACAGGACAAAAAGAACCAACATCCCACGCACCAAAACCAATAGCTATGAATCATCTCCCGCCCTTTTCCCAGTCCCCGTGAGCAGGAAACCGGGGACCCTCTGTGCCCCCTTCTGCCAACACGACCAAGTCAAATGGAACACATGCTAAACCAAGTGATTTTGTGGTGCTTAACCAATACTCTGTTTAATTTATCCTTTACATTTTCAGCATGGACCGTGTCCATAGTGAATAGCATGTGAATCCTGCCACATCAAAGTTGTGCTTACGATGTTTACAAGATTGGTTGGGTTACTGGTAGGGAAAGAAACAAAATTGAGACATTAGGTGTGATTGGTTATTTGGCCTAACTAGGCCCTGCATAGGATGGTACCTGAGCCAGCCTAAGCATGCCTTTTTTGTGCAAAAAACTTTGAGCTGCATGTTTGGGTTGCTTGCACAACCACTTTTAGCCCAACTAAGAGTTTGATTGGTTGAGTGCATTGTGTGGATGGCTTGCATTGGGCTGGCTAACTTGCTGGTGTCTGGTTGGGTGTATTGGGCTGGATTGGTAACCGTGTAGCCCAACGGTAAGGATACTGGCTTGAAGCACCATATTTAACCCTAGCACGCACGCAGGCACAGGTGAACTTCACCACTCGACCTCTATCCTCCCCCGCCGCACTCTCCTTGTTGTCCTCTCCTTCTGCATCCCTATCCACGTCGCGACGGTGACTCTATTGACTAGCCACGACATCGTCTCGATACGATCTTCCGACACAAACGGAGGTCGATTATGTTAATAATGCTAAGCATAATTTAGAAATGAGAATCATTGAAAAGAGACATTTCAATAAGATAACAAAAAGGGGAACTGATCCTATCTTGAACGCAAACATCTTACAAATCATACCCATGTAACACCATTACATGAAAAAAAAGATTTTTATGAACTAATGACATCTATAGGACGAAAAGAACCAACATTGACTAAAAAGGGTGACCTTGAAATCACTTCTTGTAGGTCAGAAGCCTATTTAACCTAACCAGTTCATAAAACGCTAGCTGTTTGATAACGAATCCGAATAGAAGAGACAAACAACTACATCACTATTACATCTAACATCTATTGCACATCAACAAGACACAGATCTAACCAGAGCACAACACCAACGTCATGGACATGCGACAAATCTCTAATATATTAAAACGCGTGTGTTCTCACGCAAAAGAGCCACGCAGCGTCATCAACAAAACATCGACCGTTGGATCTTTCCCAAGAAAAACTGACCATCAGATACACCATCGCGACATTTGGATCCAGACCCTTCCAGAAGTGAAGAATCGTGACTGCATGCCAATAGGCCCTTCACTCCACTGCCTACGGCCTACCCCAGGATGTTTGCATCCAGACCCTTCTAGAAGTAATAATTGTGAAAGCTTGCGCACAGGTCCTTCATTACCTCCTCAAAGTCCAAATTTATGCCAGCAAGTACCAACTTTATTTGCTGGCTTTTTTTTGTTCTTCAAAGTAACTGAATTATACCACAAATATTTCTCATAATTTTTCAAGAAACGTGCTCATAATTTTTTTATTTATGGGTTGAATTCAATATATGGAATTTTCATAAGGCACACTTAGTATAGACAAAACATTATGAGAGTTCAATATATTTTTATTTGCAAGTTATTTATTAATTCTAAATGACTTTTCGGTTAAAATGGATTTTTTTTCTGAGTGAGCGGAAGGTCTTCGGCCCATGCTTATAGCTCTTTAGTCTTTTTGGCAAATCTTTTCCATGAGTCATAATCTACTCACGGCATCACTTTAATTGTGCCATGAATATTTCCAAATAGGTTTTCAAGAACATAGCCCTATAATATCTTTTTGTTAGAATTCACGATCCAGATTGTTAAAAGAACCTGAATAGAAAACTTGAAAACAAATTTTATTGCATTTTCTGCGCATTATAATCACACATTATCTGCATACGATAGTTACAAATAATTTAAATATGATTTTTTGTCATAGTTCCACATAATTCGAACATATTTATATATGATTTAATATTAACAGTTCAAGGATAAAAAACCTTTTAAATAATTATTTTATCCAAAATATAGACTTTTAAGCTTTACAGATCAATGATAAAGAACATCTAGAACTATTTTGATTTCTCAAGGATATCCTACACCTCTAAACCTTTTTATGAATATGTACTCATATAAGTTATATAAATGAATGCTTGCATTGTGACAAACTATTAAACACTTGCGTTCTCTCAAAGCTCATGGACCACGTCAGTAAAAACAGAGTAACCATAGGATTAAAAACGGACGGTAAAAAAAAACTGTCGTGTCATCGCTGCCACACCAATGCAAGGAGAGGGAGGCGACAGCTCGCCGTAGGTTGCCGCCGCCGCCCCGCCGTAGCCCCGACGAGGGAGAGAGGGAGGGGAGGCACGGTCCACTCCCGCCGACCGCACGCCACAGATGTCACCCAAATCCGATGCGGAGGGCGACGCTGAGCTCTGCCGCCGTAGCCCTGAAGAGGAAGGAAAGGAGTGGAGGCACGGTCCGCTCCCCCCACCGCCCGCACGTAAAGGGCGAAGCGGGGCTCCACCGCTGCCCTAGCCCTACTCTGATCCACCACCACCCTAGCCCATCACGCTGGCACCGAGGGCCCCATCGGAGGTCGATCACGCTGCGCAGCACGCACCTTGTCCCCGTGGCGAAGCAGATCCATCGGGGAGAGAAGGAGATGGAACAAGCGCGTGCTAACTGCTAAGGAGAAGAGAGAAGAAGTGGACGCCGCGAGGTGCTCATCTGTAGTGCTGCAGCACAGCCTAAGCCCCAACAGGTTCACAACAATGCCACGTGGCGTGCAAAGTTCGCGCTATTTTTCTAGTCAAGAACAAAACACATGAACACATACCTGCTTCATACCAAGATCTAGTCCTACACCATCACTACACCTAATCCCTACCTTACATCAACAAGATACGCAGTCAACTTTAACTTCACTTTTTAGGGTCTTTTATTTGCCTGGCCTTGTCTGTGACCTGTTTGTAAAATTTGTATGTAATAGCTATTTTAATAGAAATGAAAAATGCAATGGAGGGCTCCCCACTGGTTCGGTTCACAAAAAGATACGCATCAAAGAACCCTAGCGCACATTAACAAAGCGATAGATCTAGATACCCTACCAACATGAACATCAACAGAGCGAGAAACGAAAGGGGGAAGGAGAAGGGAGACTAACTTGATGGAGACGAGCAGGTCCTGACCTATGGATCCTCTCTGCTCCTGCATTCCACTCAGAAGTGTTAGGAGAAACGAAGGGGAAAGGAGAAGGACATATGTGAGGGACAAGGACGAGAGGAGGGAGAAGCATGTCGACGTGCTCCTGTTGATGTTAGAACTAACCTTTGAATTTTAGGCGGCGAGGGACACTCAACCCTAGTCGGCGACGAAGAGAGGGAGATGCGAGAGGAGAAAAGGGCGAGAGGGTAGAGGCGGCTGCGGGGAGGGATCAATTTGCAGTTGAGCGGTAACCCTAGCAAAGGAAACACGTTTTATACGCTACACATGGGCTGCATAAGCTAGGGTGGGGGAGGGGGGATTCGTGTACGGCCCATGGAGCCAAGCCTATTTCCGCGGAAACGGCCGATTTGGTCGTTTCCCGCTGGCCTGGGCCCTGGCTATGGGAGCCTCTTTTGCACACCGGGGGCTTTACGGTCCAGCCTACGAAACAACCCAAAAGGTGTAGATGTTGCAAAAGCTAAGCCCATTGTGTTGACAGTTGTGGGTTGGATCTGGTTTCTGCAACTCTCCTTTTCCAGTAAAGTAAAAGAAGGCCCAGAAATGTATGGGCCCCTCTTCGTTTCTGGGCACAAAAAAGATTGGTAGATGAGCCGAGTCCCTGGCGGCCCAATAAGCATAGCAGATTGAATCCGCAAATAGTCAGGCTCTTTTCAAAAGAAGATGAATGGTAAAGCCCAGGAAACAGTCCCGTTGTTGACCCACCGAGCTTAAGCCCAGTCGGTCCGATTCCGTTGGACGTTCCTGGTTGCTGCTGGCTCCTGGCTATATAACACAACACACTCTGATCGGTTGTTAGCCTGCGGCTTCTCATGGTTCGTTCATACTAAAGTTGATGCTGGCAGTATACGCGTATTGGAACGTGACCGTACCTGCAGTATATATATAGAAAATCGAGGTTCGTTCGTACGTACGTACTATCTCTTGACGACATTAATCGATCGATCGATCGTCAAGTTGATGGATGCTTGTCCTTAATGAATCGACTGCCAGCAGCAACACGTAATGATGGTAACATATGGACTATACTATAGCGTATCATATATAAGCTGTACGTACGTGCCGCACGCACTAGCTGTCGATGACTGATGATCTGGCTTTGTGCACGGCCGGACACCGCAGCTAGCTAGCGCGAATGGAAGGAAGCAAGCGAGAAGCAGCAGCTGTTGCGGCAAGACGTACGCATGCGCGGCTCGATCGAACGCGTACGTCCACGCACGCTCGCACAGGTACGTACGCGGATCGATCCTGCTCACTACTCTATCAAATGGCGCAGACCACCAACACTTGTTTTTTCGTTCTTGTTTCCTCAAAGCTGAAGGATACTGCACATCCGTGCGGTGTTAAGGTTCACTCGAAAAAAAAAATGTGTTAAGGTTGTCACAACATGCAGCAGTACGTACTTTGTCCTTGCTTTGGACACGCATCGATCGTACGGTTGTTCTGTCTGGCTTCCGGCCGTGCCCTTCTTCACGGCGCGGGGGCTGCCGTGGTGACTGACGGGCCGCCGGCGTGTACACGTGAGCGGCGTGTCTGGCGCGCGCCACCTGTGCGGCCGTAGCGAGCGCTTCATCTAGCCTGATTAGGTTAAAGTAAAATAAAAAAATCTGAAAAAAGAGATAATAACAAAGATTGAGGACTTAATTAGAGGCCAACTAATGGCGTTACTTGGATGTTGTCATTATTAAAGACGTTTTTTGATGTCGCCTTTTACCAGTACGTGCTATATGAATCTAAATATCCCGTCAGCCGGGCGTGGGTGGCGATGAGAGATCGGGCGGGCCAGGTAGACGCCGCATGGAGCGGCGGCACCCGTGTTCCCGCCGCGCGCCGCCACTCGCCCATCCGCGTAGGGCGGAGGAATGAATGCTCCATCCATCGAGTGCGCGCGCGGCGTCCTACATCTACATGCAGCAGGCATACTCGTCCGGCTTCCATCCGGCCAGCCAGCATGATGGTGCGCGCGCGTCCTTTTCCGTGATAGCGACGCGGCTGGCTAAAGCACGGACGGACCTAACGTGGAGTACGCTCGCTTGGATGCCGCTGCCTAGCTGGAGTAGCTCTCGGTGCTGGCGACGAACGACAGCCTTGATCGCACACACCACCAGCCATCCGTCCGTGCACGCACACGCACGGGCCGTGTTCGTGTTTGTTTCTTCTCTCCGCAGGTCACTCGCTCGCTCGCGCGCACGCACGGCTGGTCCAGCTAGCAACCACCTGCCCGGCAAATTGATGCTTCTGTCCCTCTCACTCATTCGATCGACGGGACAAGCTAGCTAGCTAGGAGAACGATCGAGCATCCTAACCGATCGCTTTATCGCTCACGTTCGCATGCCTGGCCTCTGCTGCCGTCCTGTTGCCAAATGTGCCCCTACCAACAAAAGTGGCGACTCGTGTGGCCATCATGCATGCCTAGTTTTAGATAGCCAGCCGTGTGCGCTTGTACATCCGTAAAATTAAAAGATCGGACCTGTTATATTCAAACAAACGTCTCAAATTAAATATCGTGTGTGGTAAGTCATATATATGGAAACGCCCAGGATGGAGACACAAAGGCGAGAGGAGAGGCTGTCACGGCTAGCGCGCTAGTAGTGAATAGAGACAAACACAATTGATTTCAGAGTAAGAAGAAGTGATGGTACCCATAAGATGAAGATTGTAAGCCCAAAATGAAATACACTGAACCGTTTTTTTTTTGGAGTAAATCGCACGGTGATAGACCTGTCCATGTTTCTTCTTTTTTTGGTCTCTTGTTACTCCTTATTACGTATTTAATCAACCTTCCTGCCCCTGCATACAAAAATAATGTATTGGAGGGTCGATAATTAGCTTCGACGACTTTAAAAACGCGTAATCATGAACTAACATCATCGCACATGTTTCTCTCCGGGCAGTCATGCTGCACGCACACGCAAAGGGAAGGCAAGTCCAGATGAGCCGTGGATGGCGCATCACAAAAAGGAAGCCTTTTTTTAGATTAAGATATTTCAAACAACTTACGCACGGTGCCTAGCTATCACACTGCAATCTGATCAAATTGGCATCTCCAATATCTTTGTTGGGATACATATGGTGCACGTTTGTGGAACATCATCCCCAGAGATACCGCACTAGCCACATCAAAAGGTTTTACAATGAGTCGACACTACCAGCCAGCGGTGACGACTGTAACGGAATTATCGTAATTTCCATAGAGTTATATGCGATGTTTTTGACCCCACTTTTCGATAATAATATACTAGTACTACCAATCCTACTCCACGAACTTAATCTATCAAGAGAAAAATAATATGAAAAAGCAGGCACCTTAATCTTCAGGCCGGGAGGCAAATCTGCTCGCTCGGTCGTTGTGAAACACCGTCCAACCGAGAAATCAAATAGCGCGTAGAAAATGCGGCCCCTGTCGGTATGCGGGGAGACCTTGAAAAGCATCTGACCACATTATCACATCAACTGTCCACAGCAGTTTGACTAAACTAAACACCATTATTTACTACCACACCACCATCATCGCTAACCATTTCTTTACACGAACTCGTGGCACACGCGAAACCCGCACTCACCACACACGCGTCGGCCGCCGGTTGGCCACCCCACCTCAATCACACGCCGCAGGCCCACAGGCAGGTGGGCCCGGCGCACCACATGGGCTGCCTGCCGGATCACTCCGACCCAACCGTCCCTGGCCCGGCAAGGAATCTCGCCACGACCCCGTCCAAAACCGCCGGTCCCACCTGTCGGCCGGGGCCCTGGCACAGGGCCCGCCGCCAGCCCACCTGTCCCTCGGGCCCCACTGCTGCCCGGCCGCGGGGACAAGCGCCGACGCGCCACCAATTTAAAACGCTCCACACCATTGTTGAAAGCCTCATCGCAACCACCCTATATAAGCACAATCCTTGCTGTCTCACCAGCATCATCTCCTCCACTTCCCACAAACAAAATTTCTCCTCATCTTCCTCATCACAATACCTTTGCCTCTCCCCTCAAGATTCAAGAATACCAGCCGGTAGCCTTCTCTGCTAGCTTCATGGAGATCGACGCCGAGAACCTCAGCGCCACCGAGCTCCGCCTCGGCCTGCCTGGAACCAGCAGCAGCGAGGAACGGCCAAAGAAGCCGTCGCCCACCGTCGGAACTAAGCGCGTGCTGGATGACACCACAAGCGAGGCCTCCGGGACCGGCTCGGCCGCCGGAGATGACCAGGACACCACCACACCGGCCAAGTAAGCTCACAGCCTCTCTGCATACACAGGCACGGCAAGACAGAGTGTCAGTCAGATTCAGAGGACATGAGCTAACCAGAGTCACTTGCTTTTCTTCTTCAGGGCACAAGTGGTTGGTTGGCCACCAGTCAGAGCTTACAGGAAGAACACCTTCCAGGCCGCCGCAGCCAAGAAGGCTGAGCAGCCGGGAGGCCTGTACGTGAAGGTGAGCATGGACGGCGCGCCGTACCTCAGGAAGGTTGACCTGCGGATGTACAAGGGGTACAGGGAGCTCAGGGAGGCGCTGGACGCCCTCTTCACCAAGTCCTTCTCCGCCGCCGCGGAGAACGGCGGCGGCGACCACCAGTACGCCATCGCCTATGAGGACAAGGACGGCGACCTCATGCTCGTCGGAGATGTGCCCTGGGAGTAAGTATCATCGGATCATCAGCATGTTAGTTCCTCAGATCTGTATGTGTGTCTTTGAAAAGGAATCTAATTACAGGTTTCTGTATGTTTTTGCAGTATGTTCATCTCTTCATGCAAGAAGCTGAGGATCATGAAAAGCTCTGAGGCCAGGTGATGATTAAGACGAGAGCAGAGGGCTAAGATGACTCATCATGGGAATGGTAACAATGATCATGAACCGTGAAATGAGATGCATGGCGTCAAGCAAGGCAAAGGACCAGGAGAGCTGCTTGGATTGGGCTCTCCAGAACTGTACAAAGATATCGCTGTTTCCCTGCTGCATCCAAGATGGAGAAAAAAATCTACGAATCGTGTATATAATTCTAGTTAGTCGACTTTTTTCTTAGTTGTGTTTTGTACGATTGAAGGCTGTAAAAAATGAGAAAATGGAATGAGAAATTTGACTTAATTGGCCAATTCTCTCCCCAAAGCTTCACTTCTCTGTATGTGCTTATACTAAACATTTCACCAAGGCAACACTTTCTCATATAAGATTTCTCATACATCTATTACTTAGGTTTTCATGTTAGCTTGCTCGCTTTTGGATCCTTATTTCCCTACAGGCTCTGTTATTCAGAGCTCAGATCTGGAGAATCATCAGACATCTGAAGGATCATTTTTTCCCAAATAAAGTTCCCAAATCTGTTTTCAAAGAATCATTTTTTTTTAAAAAAAAAGTTTACAGAAGAACAATTAACAGAAGCAAATGATTTCCCTCGGGATTCTTGAAATTAAAAAACAACAAGTGCAAAAGAAAACTAAGGATGCAACAACCTGCAGCTGCAGGCCATTGGTTGAAGCTGTAAAGAAGATAAGGTGCCTGCCTACTGCCAGACAAAGCAAAGGCATGATCAACAGAAACCCTTAGAAGAATCCAAACGCACAGAAAGCCACGCATGTTGTCTACGAGGGGCAGTTCATGATAAACATCGTAGCAGGGATAGAAACGGACACAGGTCTGTCACATATACTCACAGATGATTCAGAGGGCATGATGATATGGTTGGTGCACACCTTCCAGGAATCTCCCTGCAGCCAGAAAATCACGCTGCCCGAGCCATAGCATACAGCACCAGGGACGAAATATCCTGAAATAACGACAGCTGACCATCTGCTACTGTATCATCAGAATGCAGCAATTACTAACATGTGATGACTGTAAGCGAGGGACAATAATACTGTAACAAACAGATGATGATAATGTGCAGCTACTGTTTCGACAAAATATGGTAATTGTGGAGGTTTAACTGTTTCCATGTTACTAGTAAGGCATGCACTTTATGATCCAGACGATCTGCCACTAGGTCCACCCACTAAATAAACATGAATCAGAATCAAGGAGACGTCAAAATACTCTGTATTCACATCAGGTTCTCCAGGTCATGGAAGTATGAGCACTGATAAGAGAGCAGAGAGTGGGCCTAGTAGCAACAGTTCCAGCTAAGAAACGGGTAGCAAAAATGCCTTCCCAGAAGGCCATTAACTGAATTCATAAGATAAGCAGAATGAAAAGTATGTGGTAACATCAGTTGATGAAAAATGAAAACAAAGATCATGCGTACACGTATTTTGGCCTGTACTAGTGTTTTTCCTAATTCTTAAAGGATATTTTGACCGGAGCTTTTGCAGCAAAACAAAGTGATGTAGGAATTTATTTTTTCTGATAATTTTCCCCCTTCAATGTTGCCAGCTACTGCGCCCCTGGAGGACAGCCTCAGTATTGGTCACCCCACTGCAGTCATATCACGCACCCAGTATGTCACTGCCTTCAAGTAATGGTATTGTCAAAATTTTTCATATGTATCTTTACTTGCCCAAGGGATTATCCTAATAATCTGATAATGAAGCAACAGGTCCATGCTTTATGCATTTAAGCATCACAATCTGTGGCAAAGCTTTGGCAGAAAATCGAAGGCTTAAGGCATGGAGAAGGGAAACAATAGAACTTAAAGAAGGGAGTAGCGTTGTTAAAACACATGAAAACACTACAAACGAATTTTCTTTTCCAACAAAAAAAACTGAAGCGCTGAAAAATATAGAAATTTTGTCATGATTTACTAAGCTAAGAGCATGCCTTCATGCACAATGCAGATAAATTGTGCCAGCACACTTACTTGCACACACAATCCTGTTCTCAATCCATTCTCCACATCTTTTTCTCTCTTTTTTTTTTCGTGAAAAGACCAGGTGACAAAATAACATAGGTAACCTACACAAGGTAAGAGAGATAACACGGTGGTTATACGAATAAGGAGGAAACTCAAAATCAATGAAATGAGGGTAAAAGAATTGGACCTTTTTCTCTCAACCGTGCTGCTAATTGAACAACCACTTAGCTCTGCCTTTGCTCATGTGACTCAAACTATTCTATTTTTTCTAGTGAACCACCCTGTTTTCCTTCTTTGAGGAAGTAGGGCCACCTTATTTCCATGACCAAGGTCCTAAGGTAAAACAATTAAAACCAGAATTGAAAGTAAGTGGCTGAATGAGGGGCAAGGCTTGGACTTAAGTAGGCAAAGTACTATGGGAAAAATTGCATAATTCTACAATAAGATGCATGAAATCTGCTGAAAAGCAAGAAAGCCCATCCTTTAGGAGGAGCTATTCATGTTACCTTTCTTGCATTTAGCTTGAAAACAAGGAACCAAAATTTTGCAAGTCTATCAGAATGCTCTCCTAAAGTTTCGTCAGGTACAGACAGCTCTGGGCTCTGGCAAACACCCACGCGATTCTGACCCTAGTTGTTCCTCACGACTAACAAGTCATGATGGCCTTGCACAACTGTGTTACTATGGTTGCGAGTACTAGTTATTGTGATCCCGTACACGAAATCACAAATACCAATTTATTGGCTCACAATTCTTTTTTTTTAAAAGTAATGTTACCTGGGCCCTCCCAGGTGATGACAACACATCATAACAGTTTAGTGGCACGCCCCACCATAACTGACCAAGTTCCACACTTCAATTGAACATGAGAAAAGCGCATGTCATGTTCTACCAAATTCGCAAGTTCACAGTATTTCAGCCCCTATTGCAGGCTTGCGTCCTTAAATTCAGTAACACTACCATATTATAATTGCCGAACGCTTATACAGCAACTGAATCTACACTACACTTATATGCAAAACTGCAATCAGCAACCCGGCCACATTCCGGACGTGTAGTGCAGGCTACAACGCGTCAAACCGCATTGTTCCCCTCCAAGCTCGATTGCTAATTTGGACATTTGGGGCCATCAAACTAACCATTAGGCACACGCAACCAAACCAAAACTTCCAGCCCATGCGAATCGGAGCGACATCTAAAACACCCGATCCAAGCTGCGCGCCCCCGTATTCTCCACTTCTCCTCAACACTAATCGCCTCGAGCCGAGGCGCGCAAACCCTAGCAGGGGCTAGCGAGTAGAGACCACGACCAAGACCGGTTGGTTAGTGCGTACCGTACCCTGCGCGCAGGAAAGCCAGAGGCGACGAGCGGCGCCGGCGAGGACCCTGTCATCGTCCTTTCGGGGAGAAAGCTGAAGCCTCCCGCCCGGTGCGAGGAGGCGTCCCCGCCGCCGCCGCCGTGAAGAGAGGCGGGGCGGGAATGGTGGTGTTCGCGCCCTCGGCGCGACCGCCGCACGGCGGCACGGGCGCGCGTGCTGGGAGCAGAGAGGTTCTTCCATGGGCTTTTCACCGTACCATGGGCTTAATCTGGTCCTGGGATTCCGTCCATGGCCCAATTTGTCGAAACACTGCTATTTTTTTTTGTCAGAAAATGGTTCGGAAGCAGTTAGCTGTGGCGAGTTCTGGTAAAATTAATTTGGGAAATTTGTGCATAGGACATCAATTTTTTTTCAAGTTGATAGAAAAATCTGCACAGCTTAATCATATAAATTCAGTGTCAGAGAAAATGCCCAACGAAGTTAGGTACTGCTACATGTAACATTTAATATTGTTGGCGTTAAGACATGCCTTGTAGTTCCAAATTGAAAATAATGACATGTCCTAACATAACAATATAAATTTATAGCGAGTATAATACTGTAAGATTTTCTTCTTTGTTTGAAACACTACTCAAGTTTTTTGGGGTAGGATATCGAATATCAGTAGATTTCATTTCGAATCTGAACTGCATGAGGCAACACAAAAAATACATTCTGAATCTCTTTATTACTACCTCAGGTTTTTATTTCTTGATGATACCACGCACACTTTCTTAATTCTTTTAAAAGGATTTCACATTTTCTCCTCCTACTTGCCGCAATTAAGTCCTCAACATCTTGTTCATAAATCGTCTTTTACCGCTTCAAATTGAAGGAATGAACCGGTCATCAAAAATAAAAATAAAATAAATCAACGCCAAACTTTTGATTTAAACTTAAGTCAAACAAACAAATTTTGGTAAGAATTAGTACCAAATTTTGGCCAAAGCAAACTTACCCACTCGAGTGATTGAAAACCCAAGAGAGCAAAACCCCAAAGGCCCGTGCCCAATTGCCCATCCCAGTAGAGTACCCCACCACCACCATGGTACGGCCGGTGAAGAGGAAAGCGAGACGCCGGCATACTGCGCCGCCGGCGACGCGCCCCGGCCAAGCCGCCGCCGCGCAGCCCGAGCGGCTCCGTCGCGCCTCCTCCGAGGGGGCCGGCGGACGCCTTGATGGAGGCGAGGTGATGATGATGCGCCGCTCGCGTGTCGCGGCGTGCGTCACCTGCGGCCTCTGCGGCGGCATCCTCCGCGACGCCACCACCGTTTCCGAGTGCCTCCACTCCTGTGAGCTCCTCCATCCGTTCCCGCTCGCATGCGCCGCGGATCGCGGGGGGCCGCCGCGTGCTGGTGTTTCTTGATCCCTGAAATGGGCACGCCCTCAAATTTTGTTCCTGAAATTTTCCCCTTATTAAAAGTTGTTCGTTTTATTCACACAAGCAAAATTGTTCTTGATTAGCTTACACTTCGTTCTTCTTATGAACACCTGTTGCTCAGGTTATGTGCCTAGGTGCCGATCATATGATCTCCATGTGGGTTTGTGCCTGTGCGCTATTGCACGCTTGTGAGTTTAGAATGTCCTCTTAAGGCCATCAGTCTGAGACTGCTGAACAAAATTGTGCATTCTACTTAGTTATATGGAGTACAAAATTAAAAAACCACCACAAAAGAACGGGTGCTGATAAGCGTAACTGATAGTTCTCTTTTAATGTGTGCCTCAATATATTGATCCTGATTGCTGAACAGCTGACCATATACATTGCGTGGTGTGGTATACTAGTCTCTGCTGAATGCTTATCATGCCAATTTCCGTGGAAATACCTCACACCCACTTGTTTATGGAAATGTCATTGGACCATGGCTCAACTGACTGCTGTTGCTGATCAAAGTGTTAGGGTCGAGGGCAGAGATCCTTTTGGATAATTTGTATGCACATATATATTGTATGTATCACGTTTTTATGCGAACTATGAAATGCTTCTATTTTCCTTAATTTGTTGTAAACATACTGATTTTACGGTGTGTTTTGATCAGTCTGCAGGAAATGCATATTTCAGAAGCTAGAGGATGAGGATATCAAATGCTGCCCTACATGCACCATCGATTTAGGCTGTGCTCCACTTGAGAAGCTCAGGTCTTGTTTGTGTCCCTCACTTTTTGCGATGGATCTGCAATTTTTAGCCAGGTGGTAGAGCAGCAATTACTGATATGTTGATGTGCTTTATGTTGCCCTTTTCTTTCTTGACTCTGCAAGTGAGTGAACATTGCTGTAGCAGCTAGCCAGCTAAGGTAGTCTGATTTAACACTTTTTAAGTACTGATGTTTCCTTCTGTGTTTGCTCTTCTCCTCAATGAATTCTAGTATCTCATGCTGTTTCTCCTAAGAAAACATTGCAAGCCACCATTGCCATTCTCAATTCATCTAGCATATCTGATCAGCTGTCCTTATGACCTTCAGAAGCATGTAGCTGCTTGCCTCTAAGCCCTCCTGTGTATCACACACAGATCTTGTTTGTGACCCATCAGCACAAATACGATACACTGGTCTCAGTATATTTCAGTGTTTATCATCAGTTTGCAGCAGTAAACAATTCTTTAGTTGTTTGTTCCCTTACTATGAAAATGATGATTGATATGTACTACTACGTACTTGTTTTGAGGAAATTAATATGTACTACTCAACTTGGAATTTCCTTTATGATTCTATCAGTTTCCCTTTAGACTTTCCTATATCAAACTTTTTTTTCATTGTTAAAGCATTTCGTGTTGCTTTGAATAACAGAGTTGATCATAGCCTGCTACGCATAGGATTAATGGTATTTCCTGCGAAGAGGCGCAGGGTTGATGAAATCTCACCATTGGATCCATCTTTGGTTTCTCCACCTCCTTCACACCCAGTTCTTGAGGGATATCCTTCAGCCAAGAAAACGGCAGGTGAAAGGCTTGGAATGGAAGCCATTGCGTGTTCAACAAAGGCCATAACTTCAAGCCCGCATACTGCAGTGGCAACAGGAGTTAGATCTGCATCGGTGGCATCTTCAACTGACACCGAAAAAGGGCAGGGAGGTGCACAAAAGGAGTGCGCACAATTGGCTGAGAGAGGACAAAGTGTAGGAGAGCTCCAAGGAGCAACGCAGGGGCATGGGACTGAAGTAAGTAGACGAGATAAATTGCCACACAATGCTGATAATTTCTTCTCACAACCTCTTTCTATTTCTTAAATAGAATCACACACCCGTATCCGAGTTGGCCATTCAGTTTGAGGAACGCAAATGCAAAAGCCACGTCCTAGCCGTGAATCAAGCGATGCCACAAGAAAGGTGCACAAACAATGCTTACCTTGTGTTCTGCTGTTGTTTCTGTGAACTTTTTCGCGTGCTGATATATTATTGCCCTATGCAGGAGTACACCTGCTGAAGAGGTGGGCTTATTGATAGTTACTGTCGAGAGAGAGAGGACAGAGGTGGCAGCTGAATTTACTGTTTCTTCAGCAGTTGAGATTGCTGCGGCAGAAAGCGCTGCACTGCCTCCTGTTGCTTCACAAAGCGAGACACATGAGGTAGAGCTTGAGGTCATTGATGAAGCCAAGGAGTCTTTTTAACTTAGAGATTTATGATTGAAGGCAATAACAATCGATTTCTAATTATCTAACATGTGTATCAGAATACTACAAGAACATCGGAGACATTTGAAGTCTACATGGGCCGACGCCAAGCCTTAGAGGCAGAGAATGCCAGACTAAGAGAGTGAGTTTTCTCAAATTTCCTCAAGAATTTTTCGAAGAAGAAAAGTTTACTTGTCACTGTTACCATTTTCAGAGAACTGGAAATTGAAAAAGTAGAAAAGGCTGCAGCTTTTGAGAGAGCAAGAATTCTTGAAGAGAGGCTTGAAAGAGATTCTGATGTAGCCCAGAATACTGCAAGAATGTTGGAGACGGTCCAGGACTACAGAGGCCGAAGCCAAGCCCTAGGGATAACAAATGCTAGACTAAGAAAGTGAGTTGTCTCGTACATTCTTTAGATAAGCGTTTTAAGGGCTGCAATATACTTAGTCTTTGATTTATTTCGATCTCAATTTCAGAGAATTGGAAAAAGAAAAAGCAAACAAGTTTGCTGCTTTTGAGAAGATAAAAGTTCTTGAAGAGAAGCTGCGGAGTGCGGACACAGTCGGAGACGCTTCAGACACAATCTGGGATAGCAGAAAAGGCAGAAACTTCTCAGAGACAACTATTCCAGGACTACCTGGCACTAGAGTCAGAGATTGATGCTTGGAAGCTACTCTTCTGGGATTACCAGAATCTCAAGTCAGATTTTTTAGCGAAAAGTGAAGAGCATGCTACCCTCCTGTACAATATTGATAACCTTGAGAAAGAGAAGACATGTATAAGTTCTGATTGTTCTATACATCCTTCACAATTTTATCATGAGTTAAATCTTACATCATGTTTCCATTTTGCAGGTCTAGAATACCAAGTTGATCATCTGGCCAAATCCTTAGCTCAGAGGAGTGCAAGAATATTTGAGAGACTTGAGGCCTACGTTGGTCGATACCAAGATTCCAGGGCAAAGAACGCGAGGCTAAGAGAGTGAGTTTCTCCAAAAGATTCTCGGTTACGTGTTTTCTGATTTCTTCTAAGAGCAACAGTTCATTTCTTACTCGATCTCAATTTCAGAGAACTGGACAATGAAAAAGCAAAACAAGCTGCTGCTTTGGAGAGGGCAAGAACTCTAGAAGAGATGCTCCGAAGAGAGTCTGATCTAGCCCAGAGGACGGAAGGTGCTCTGAGACAATTCTTGATGGACCACCATGCTCTGGACTTGGCGCTTTCAGAGGAAAGGAATAGCATGCCAGGGTCGCACACAATTTTTTGTACCAGTCCGTTGAAGTTCCTAACACAATTTTTGTCAGCAAAAGGGGAAACCAGCTGCTGCTCTTCTCTTTGATAATTTGAGCCATAACATTGGATAAGCTCAGGTCCTATTTGTTGCCGTCCACTGATGTCATCAGCGTTCTAATAATGCTGCATTTTACACCGTTCTTTTTCACTGAACTGGTGGCTCTTTGGGTATAACTTATGCGAGTGATACTGGAATGGGATTTGATATGTTTGCAAGGCATGAGAAACAATCAACGAGTTCGCCAAGCCTGCTGCTTATCAGCAGCTATAGTGTTCGCAGTTATTTCTTCAGCAGCCGCTACAGTGTTCGCATTTATTTTTTCAGCAGCCGCTACTGTAAAACAGCTACAAAACAGCCTGCCGAACATGCCGAATATACAAGGCAATGCTTGAAAATGGAATGAGTGGCTTTTTGCCAGGTGTTATCAGCCCTCCACAGTTTATTGGCTGGGCTGCTGAAGCTGAACTGTCTACGATGTTCAGTGCCTTTACACAGTTTTTTTTTTTTTTGAGAAAAGTGCCTTTACACAGGTGCTTTGGATAGGCCTGCACAGTAGAAGGCCGTTTCCTCTGTTTGGGCCTAGCACTTTCTTTTCTTCCAGCTGGCCTGCTCGGAGCCCAGCCGGCGCGCCCCTCAAGGACCCCTCTCCGCCGCGTGCGGCGTGCCATGCGAAATCCCGGCGCTGCCCTTCTCCTTGCTTGCTGAGTTGGGGAGGGGTTCCTCACTCTTCAGAAGCCCTCGTCGCCGCTAGCCGTAGCGGCGTCGCGCTTCCCTCCCGACCTCCCTGCCCTCGGGGGTCTCCTCCCATTGCCCCAACGCATCGGCCTCCCGTCTCCTGAGCGGGGCTTCTTCACCAGGCCGTCGCATCCCCGGCATTTCCCCTCCGCCGCAACCTTTGAAAACCCCACAAAGGTGAGGCCTCACCTCAGCTAATGTCCTTTCGTGATCCGAGGTTCTGCATTTTTACCATGCTTACAACCTGATGCTTCCCTCTCTCAATTGCCCCAATTTTAGCTGCTGGTCGGGGTAAGCATCACATTGTTCCATTGTTCAGAAGACGGAATTTTGATAATTATTCATGGTATGCTGGGTACAAAGTAGGTACCGTAAGTAGATCCTGAATGCTAGCCGAGTGGCCATGCATAATTTGTTTGATGCAAATTATTTTGGGAAGTATACATGCCAGTGCAAATAATACCGTTTTCTACTTTTTTATGATGACGTTAGGACAACAATTTCATTATTTTCTGAGCCAACAATGTTGTCCTAATGTTATCAATAAAAACCCAGAGTGATAGTTATTAATCAATATGGCGATTTTTTTCCTCGGAAAAAAGGGCTGATTCTTTCATATGGTTTTTCTTCTCTGAAGATGCATATCAGTTTTTAACTGACGCTACTGTAGCCAAACAGTTTGGGAAATCAACTGAGACATTGATGTGGAAAACGGAAATTCATTGGTCAATGCTCACAAAACAACGTGCAATGTACATTTGATATGATGTAATTGGATTTTTTTCTCGCAAAAAAAATGTAATTGGATTTTTGGTGTAGAAATCATAATGAGGAAAAGAACCCGGAAAGTTTCTTCACTGGTGACAGAAGGCAGTGGCTCCTTCGATACCACTCCCGTGCAGTCTGCGCGGGAGAGAGGTGGTGACTCCTGTGGCATTGCGAATATGGAGGTGATGGTGCATCGCTCCAGCATTGCACAGCATGTCAGCTGCCTGCTCTGCGGTGGATTCCTCCGTGATGCCACCACCATCCCCGACTGCCTCCATTCTTGTAAGCTCCACCTCGACCCCCCTACCATATGGCTAATTTCTTTAGGCCTGATTGGTTTGTGCCCTGAGTAACTTGGTCAAATATTGCTAGCCTCAATTTTCTTCAGATGCCTATGATTTTGCTGGGAATTGGCTAGAAAATTAACATAGAACATGTGAGCAAAGAGTCATAGACATATGCCGAAATTCAAACACTAAATCAGGCACATTTTTAAGGAATCACTACTAACTACAAGGTTGGTCGGGACACAGAGGAGACACAAAAGTCTTTCAGAAATTCATCTCCATAGTATCTAAACAGAGTCTTTATCTTGTAGATTAGTTGCTTTCCTCTGCAATTTGTGGATGAAATGGTGATGAACACCTTTGCTGTACAATCTATTTAATAGTGAGGAGCCCAATTTGCTTTGTGAACGGAATATCAAGTGATTGGGGGCGACTATCAAGGTTCGGGTTGATCGTGAAGAGTTACTGTCAGTTACTGATAGTGTAAATAGTTTAATTGTGTTTAAATCAGATATCTTCATTCATACATGAATTCATTTCGTTTACTTTTCTCTGTTTGCTGTAGATAATCAGAGGTTAAATATAAATTATTGACGCCATTTGATTTTGTTTACCAGTTGCACATTTGATTTTTCTGGTGAGGGGCACACGGATTTGTTGGTTTAGAACCTCAGAATATTTTTTTTTAAGGAAGCGTTTGCAGAGAGTTTACACGCTATACAGAGATCGGGGCTCAGGCCTTCAAAAAGCCTAATGGCAGGGAGTTGAATAATCAAGAGGAGAGGGAGCTCGAGAATTGAGCGCGACAAGATACCTAAAATGCTGGGGGTCCTTGTACCTGTATACCAAGGTATCAAGGTCTTCTAGTAGAGCATGGAGGGTATCACCCTAAACCCCTGTATCACCCTCAGAAGTCAGAATGAGTTATATTTTCCTGACATTTAGCTGTGCTTCCAGAGCTCCTGCTTGTGGACACTAATTTTTATACTGATTTATAAACATCCCGCACATTTCCTTAATGATTTATTTTATGGTATGTTTGGATCAGTTTGTAGGGAATGTATTGTTGAGAAGTTCAGGATTGAGGATATCAACTGCTGCCCTAAGTGCGACATTGATTTGGGTTGTAGCCCACTCCAAAAACTCAGGTCTTATCTATTTCCTTAATTATTTTGCTCTTACTCAATATATTATGGAGTATGGACACGAACACTGGGGTCGAAATCCAAGTCAGGTGTCGAGATTCAGACTTTGTGAAGTTATTTTAGTACTAAGATGTCTGGGTACCACTGTTTAATGAGAATTCCTGCCTAACCAGAAGTTTGATGTATGGGTGTGCTTTGTTATTCCTATACCCTCTCGCCTTTTGTGTTGAAGTTTACGACCTCCGGATTCATATTGTTGTCGTTTTGGACAGCCGGATTGTACTAGTTTTAGACTAGACTTTGCTGTCTGAACATCTATAAAAAACGATAGGAGGAAGTAGTATGTAAGCAGTGACATATAACAATATTTGGAAAATAGTAGAATGTGATTTGTTACATGGGAAAACATGATTAACAGTCCTGTCTCCACAAGAAAGGTATAAAGAAAGGTATAATCCTTTCCTGGCTCTGCAAGTGATAAATATGGGCTATTTGCACTTTGTAGTGCAAAATGGTCAAGACCCCTTTTTGTGTGGTTGTGTGCACCTGTGCGTTGCTGAGCTAGAACCTTTTTTCCCCGTACATTGGAATAAAGTTTCCTTAGCTAGAAAAAAAGTGAGTGGCATTTAACAGTTTGTAGTAGTATTACATAGATAACTCTTGTCTTTGATAGAGATCACTATTAGTTTCGTATTACTATGTAACTAGTTGATTAACAGCCCTACTCAGATTGAAATTCCTTTATAGCAGAAACAGTTTCCTAATAGGCTTTGCTACATGATACTTTTGTTCTCTCAACAAAATTTACAAGTTGCATGGTTCTTTGAATAATACACAGAGCTGATCATAGCCTGCAAGCTATAAGGTCCGTGATCTTTCCTGCTGAGAGGCAAAAGGTGGAGGATATCGCGCCCCTGCATCCTGAACAGTTGGCTCTGCCACGATCTTCACCCCAAGCTTACGAGGTTGAGAGGCTTGAAACAGAACCCCCTGCCTCTCTGGCAAAACCAATAGCTTCACGCCCACATACTGCAGTGGCACCAGCTACTGGACCTACACTGCTGGTACCTTCAGCCAGTAGTGGAAACCGACAGGGAGATGCACAAAGGGAACACACACCATTGGCCCTGAGGGAGGGAGGACGGAGTGTGGAGGAGTACCGAGGAGCAATTGAGGGCATGGGGGTTGAGGTAAGTGAATTGAAAAAAAAAAATCTCCACTACTCTTGTATCACACTACTACATTTCTCCTCACCTTCTCTCTTCTTAAATAGGTATGCACTCCTATTTCTGAGCTTGCCGTTCTGTCTGAGGAATTAAAATGTGAGCACCGCAGCCTGATTGACAAGCAAGATACAGCACAAGCAAGGTGGGCAAAATAATTCCACCCCCGACCGCCACATATAAACTATTCACATTTTAACACACGATCGTCCTATGCAGAAATACACTGACCAATGAGGTGGACACATTGATATGTGCTACTGATGAGAGAAAGACAAAGAAGGCCACTGGATCAAGCCTTTCTATTGCATTGGAAGCCACTGTGCAAAAAACTTTTTCACTGCTTCCTGCTGCTTCACAAAGCGAGGCACAAGAGGAGGTTGAGGTGATTGATGAAGCTGATGGGCCTTTGCTAATTCAAGAATTTATGGTTGGTTGAGGGAAATAACTAACAATTACTAATTGTCTAACATGTGCATCAGAATACTGCAAGAGTATTAGGGAGGGCTGAGACCTACAGTGGCCGAAGCCAAGGCTTAGAGGCAGACATTGCCAGAATAAGACAGTGAGTGCTCTCAAAAATTGCTTTAATTTGTACAAGATCTATAATTTACTTGTTACTTGATCACAGTTTCAGGGAATTTGAAAAGAAAAAAGCAGAGGAGGCTGCTTTCGAGAGGACCAGAATTTCTGAAGAGTTGCTTCAAAGAAAGTCCAAGACAGCCCAGAGTAACATGGGAATATTCAAGAGGATTGATGCCTACATAGGTCGAAGCCAAGCCTTTGAGGCAGAGACTGCAAGACTAAGAGGGTGAGTTCTCTAAAAAATTTCCTTAAGTTTCATAAGAACAAAAATTTACTAACCCAGTTCCAGAGAACATGAAAATGAAAGAGCAAGAAATCTTGAACAGCTTCAAAGAGAGTCAGGAGATGCCATACTAAGAGAGTGAGTTCTCTTAAAGATTCTGTACTAGTTTTTTTTTTCCCTTGTGGAAAGTGTTTCATTTGTTTTACTTGACCTTAATTCCAGAGAACTGGAATATGAAAGAGCAGAAAAGGCTGCTGCTTTTGAGAGAGTAAGAGTTCTTGAAGAGAAGCTCCGTACAGAGTCTGAGGTAGCCCGGAAGGCAGTAGCTTCTCACAGACTATTATTCCAGGAGCACCAGGCACTAGAGCTACAGAGTTATGAGAAGAGTAAGGAGCATGTGACCCTTAACTTGACATCCTTGTGGAAAAGAATATGGATAAAGTATCTAATTTGTCATTACATTCTTCTAGTTGATCGTCTGAACAGATCCTTAGCTGAAGCGAGGATGTCCGCAGCTAAACAAAAGCTTAATGCAGCTGAAGCGAGGATATCCGTAGTTGAACAAAAGTGGATGTCCGTAGCTGAACAAAAGCTTAATGCATCTGAAGCGAGGATATCCGTAGTTGAACAAAAGTGTGATGCAAGAGTGAGAGATGAAATGACAGCTAAGATTGTCGAAGAGAGGGACCAGCTTAAGAGTGAATTGAAAAATGTTATGAAAAGGCTTGCAAGGGCCGAAGCTTTTGCGCGCACAATAAATGATATACTTGCCAGGCATATCTTTGGATCATTGAAAAGTATGGCAGAACGTATGGCGGAACTTGGGATGAAGTTCAAGATTGATGATCCAAGCACTGAAATGCAGGAGATGGCCAGATTGTTGTCAGAAGAAATGGCAAGAAATGGGATCAAGATAGATCCAAGCAGTATATTTGAGGACTTCTCCGTGTTGACAGAACCTCCGTTCAGAGCATTTTTTTGGGTGGGCCAACGTGGCTTAGAGGACATGGTGAAGGTGCTCTATGATGAAGCTCTTGGGTTTGCTGGTGGTAAGTGCTCAGCAAGCTGATCGTGTTCCTCTTTTTTGTTGAAGGAAGAAATCAAGCACAAATGCGGTTCTTGTTGTTCTCATGTAAGTTTCAAACGGGCTAGGACTTTGAAGTTAGGCTTCTGCACCTGCGGTATCCACTCGTGTCCAGTACGCATGTAATCTGCATTTGAGGCCTTCGGCCCGTGTGTTCTGCTGTTCTGTTGTGAGACGTGCACGGATCATTCACTCTGTGTGATTGTGTTCTATCTGATACCCGTATATGTTGTCTCTGCGCCATGTCGAACTCTGTCCACAAGATCGAGTTGGAGGGCAGTTTTATAGTTGTGGAATTTAAGGTAGGGTTATTTGCGTATCCAAGGAAATGGATACAGGATACACCATCTCTGTATCATGGATATCATCATGTAATTACACCATTAGGGGATGTATGTAGTGATCTTCTCTATGAAGACAGCCAATTCCTGTTCAGCCATTTGTGTCGAACACACTGCTCCCATCCCAACAGGGTTACAGGAAAATGATTATTTTATTTCGTTTATGTCCATGGCAAGAAAATTTGAATAAAATGCATCACGCTTCGGTACTTGGTTCCAATTCATCGCATCGCATCGCATCCCTTGGTTATCATGGCAGCTAGATATAGCAGCTTGTGAAGTGTATGCTTGCATACTGGTCAACTTGGACTCTCAGCCTTCTACACCTCTCCTAGTCCTAGCACATCCAAATGAGCCATTTGTGTCGAACACACTGCTCCCATCCCAACAGGGTTACAGGAAAATGATTATTTTATTTCGTTATGTCCATGGCAAGAAAATTTTGAATAAAATGCATCACGCTTCGGTACTTGGTTCCAATTCATCGCATCGCATCGCATCCCTTGGTTATCATGGCAGCTAGATATAGCAGCTTGTGAAGTGTATGCTTGCATACTGGTCAACTTGGACTCTCAGCCTTCTACACCTCTCCTAGTCCTAGCACATCCAAATGAGCTATACCTACTCTACTCCGTAGTACACCATGGACTGTTGTTCAGAAACCGGGAGCCCAGAAAGGAACCCTGTGCCGGAGAGCCCTGCTGCGAGACATGCACAAATCGATCGCTTCTGGTCGATGCCAATATACTAATTACATTCATTTATTTTATTTATTGCAACAAAAAAAATTGTCGCTCTCGACAGCCGTGCAGGGGGAGGCAATATGACATTTATCACGCGCGAAATGATCGAAAAGAGGTTCAAGGTGCTTGGATGCACCACACGCGGTTGGGGCAGCAGCAGCAGCATTGGTCCCTCATCTTCAAGTCGACGTGGCCGTCCTTGCCCAGTGGTGGTAGCCCGTGGAGCTGGCACATGTTGCGACACGCTGGCTTCTCGCAGTACACCTGCTTGTTACGGGTGCATGACACGTAGCGCATGCCAACACCTGCCATGTCTTCCGCTGCGGTCTCTCCCAGCGGTGCCGGCGAACCTGCGGAGACGATCGCGGCGAGCGCCAGGAACAGGACGACGATGCAGGCGGCCGTGCTCGAGGAGGTTGATGCTGCCATGTCCAACTCCAGGCTCGACACAAGATCGACTTGGAGAATATATGATGGAGGCCTGTGCTTAATTCACAGGTGTGGATTTTAACGCGAGGATATATATATCTGCAGGAGAGAGTCGCGTATCGAATTCTATTTTTGGCACCCGAAATTATTGTAGATAGAAATTAATGTTGTAGATAGAAATTAATGGTGTAGATAGAAATTAATGTTGTAGATAGAAATTAATGTTGAGGATAGAAATTGTGAAATAAGATTTTCTCTAGAAACAAATCTTTGAACTAAGATTAAGAACCGATCGATCATGAAAAATTGAATTTCTATGTTTCAGCACTCAAAGGGAGTATTTATATTTGGCAGGCGCTGCTCAGTTTATTTATGGGGTTGGTCGAGCCACCGGCCGCGAGGCTTGGGCTATCAAGAATAATTGGTCACTAGCAAAAGTGCCCGTGCGTTGCCACGAGCTAGCTGCAAAAAAAAAATATTGTTTTAATAGACTTATTAATGTCACTTATTAATGAAACTTTATGATTCACAACTTTATATAAGAGAATAATAGATATAATATATAATGTTCAAAATACTCAGCATCACACCGGTTCTTCCATGTGAGTTCTTCAACCTCTATAACTATTTTAAGATGTTCCTTTTGACCTTTTGCCCTTGCTGTTACATGCAGCATCTCTATGATAATAGATTTTCCAAAAATGCTTACAAAACAATTTGGTCTTCACATCGCGTAAAGAAACAAAGGTATCACCCAGTGGCGGAGCTGCAGGGTAGTCCATATAGGCCTAGGACTATCCTGGCTTCCGGTAAATGAGGCATTAGCTACTGTTTAACACTGTTTATCACTGTTAAAGCACTGTTTTTGTTACTAATTTGGCACTGTGTGCCTACCCAAGGGAAACGCCTTGGCTCCGCCGCTGGTATCACCTATAAAGAATACTGAAATAGCTGGACCTTAACTGAAACATTTGCAAGATTCTCAGATGGGGGAGACTATCCTTAAATTTCATCAATTTCTAAAGACAGATCGTAAATCATCCCACATACACATCCTTGGCGGGGAAGATCCGACCAGGTAACTACCCTAGGTGCTCCTCTTCAAAGGCACATTCCACCTCCTTCCCCACCTTATATGGTAGACGAAGGCCCACATAACAATGTAGAACACCTAGCTACAATCTCCGCTCATGTTGTCCACCTGTCTTTATGGACTGCACTTCCCGAAGTGATCATATAAAAAGCTACTGGAAATCATCGAAAAAGCATATATGGTGTCCAGATTAAATTGCACTATGCAGGGGTAAAACAAGCATGATTAAAGTAGCTACTGCCATCCGATCAAACATTGTTTCCATTTATTTATCCTACCAAGAAAACATAATAATCACCTATATGTGCGAGAATCCAATTTAAGGTTAGGCCTCTACCACGGCATATTAGTAAAAAAATTTACAGGCCTAAATATAAAAAGTTAGAAATATGTTGAGGAAGACATCTTTATTAAATATTACCTAGTTTCCCTTGACATGTATTTTGAAATGAAAAATCCCATAAACTTAGTACTTCCTACACACAAATAAAATCTCTTGTAATCTAGTCAAAATTATTAGAAATATCAGGATGGAATAATGGGAAAATAAGTGAAAAGAAAACGATGTATTGCCATTGCTGAAAAAACACTACAAACTTGCTGCCCTCTCAGAAGACTATGCTCTTTTCCCTGATGGCATGAAAGTGCAGACACAATATTATTGACCAAGCTACAGTTTTGCATGCACATGTGCTATCTGTTAACACACATTACGGACCAAGCATTTCCGTGATTGATTTTTTCTTTCCCCCTTCTGTATAGAGGTTTATAGTTACAGTGCTTTTCATTTATAATAATGTATGTATTTACCACAGTAGAAGCTTCCCTTACTGTATTCCCCTAAAACAAAAATACTTTTTGAGTGATTTAGGCTTGTACCAGACTACCATATTACATACACGAAACCTCTTATAGGGAAAAAGAATAGTGATGTATTTCGATTTGGTAAGAAAGAATAAATAAATCAAATAAGTACGAAGGTAGGAGTAGGACTGCGTTCTGTATCCACGTAGCTAGATCACCTATTCCATGCGTGCCTCGGCATGAAGATTGCAGCACAGCGCGCCGCGGGTTCCTCATTTGTCTCAAAAGCTCATAACTTCTATATTGCTTAGTAAATTTTGAACACACATTCATGCAAACATTGTTGAACAATTTTCTCAAAAATTGTAGAGGTTGGTATTGACTTGCAACAGCTCCACGCCAAAATTTAGTTCAAATTCAACATATTTTTGGAGATAAAAAAAATGCAAAACTCACTTTCCTTTGTTTTTTTTGTAAAACTCAAAATATGATGATTTTGTATCTCAAATTGATATATGCATGTAATATAGCTTTCCTAAGCTAGTGGAATTTTGGTGGAATTTTTAAATTTTTTTTATCCATGTAACACTATAAAAGAATCAATTTAACAATAAAAATACGCTTTCTCTATACTGAAAACACAATCCTGAAAGAAGCTTTCACTGAAACCGGGCCGTGCCTGGGCTTGGCACGGCCCGACAGCGGCCCACCGTGCCGCGTGCCGTGCCCGGGCCGAGTTTTCGCTTTGTCGGGCTGTCCGGCACGGCACGACGCGGCCCGACGGGCCGTCACGGCCCGGCACGGGACGGCCCGAAGCACGACGGCCTGTGCCGTGCCAGCCCGGGCACGGCCCGAGTCCCAGCTCTAATCCTCGCCCACTAGTGGTAGCCCTTGCAGGTTGCACAGATGGTGACATTCTGGCTTCATGCAGTGCACGCTGTCGTAGCACAAGTACCTGTCAGGCGGCGGAGCCATGTCCGCGGCCTCTCCTAGCGGCGCCGGCGCCGGCGAACCAGCTGCCGCGGAGACGACGGCGGCGAGGGACAGGAACAGGAGGACGACACATGCGGTCGTGCTCGAGGAAGCTGTTGCCGCCATGTCCAACTCCTTGCTCGACAAGATCTCTAGATCAAGTTGGTGAGTGATGATCCAATTCCATGGTGTTTGCTTTATTTATAGACGTGGAATTTAAAGCCAGGAAATCTGTACTAGGAAAGAGGCTCGTATCCAAGAATGAGATTTCCTTGCACTAGGAGTGATACATCAATTTCAGCATTCATCTGCTAGCACCGATGAGGGTACAGATCTAGTTAATGGTGCAGATGGAAATTGTGAAATAAGATTCCCTCTAAGACAAATCTGCGGACTAGTATGTATAAGATTAATAACTGAACATGAATGAAAACTTAAATTCAATGTTTCTTTAGTACTTAGGGATTGGATTGGTAATCTACGTTTCCCATTTTAGCAAGAATAATTGGACTACACGTGAGAAGAAAATCCACTGGAGAGGCCGCGGACCCAAATCCATTTTCGGCATTCGAAACTATTATCTACAAGATTAGTGTTGCAGATAGAAATTAATGTTGTGGATAGGAATTGTGAAATAAGATTCTCTCACGAAACAAATCTTTGAACTATGATTAGAAAATGATGAAGCATGAAAAATTGAAACTCAATGTTTCAGCACTCAAGGGGTCTGAACATGTGGGGATATTTATGTGATTGGTCCAGTCATGAGGATTGGATTGCTAATCCACGTTCTCATTTCGCCAAGAATAATTGGACAAAAGTGAGAAGAAAAAAATAAATTAACCAAGGGAGTGAATCAAACCAAGCTACTAGATAGTTTCGAGGGAGTAAATCGAGTCAAAATTTTGTTACTAGTTGTCAACACATATGCTTCGGATGGTACATTAGACCTTTTCCTTCATCTTATTTGAACACCGACTCATATTTTCGCCGCCGGCTGGCTACGGTACCATACAACTTAATTGTACTACTACTTGTATACTATTACCTCCGTCCACGAAAGAGTGTCGTTTTTGATTTTTACACCTTATGTTTAACCGCTCGTCTTATTCAAGTTTCTATACAAATACTATTTATTTTTTTTATAACTTGTTTTATCACTGAAGATGCTTTAATCATTACTGTACATATTTGTTTTGATATTTGTATAAAAAATTTGAATAAGACGAGCGGTCAAACATGAAGTCTAAAAGTCAAAAGCAACACTCTTGAAGGAATAGTGAGCATGTATAAAGACGACATATATAACCCGTGACGCCCACATCACGCTACCCCTTGCTCGAGACACACAGGGCATTATCGGGGCAGCAGCAGCAGATGTTCTTTATCACCGAATCGGAGGGGCCAACCTTTCCCATTGATGGCAGCGCTCCCTGCTTGCACATGTGGCGACATATCGCGCACTGCAACCTGTCATGGAAGCAATAGTGCTCGTCAGGCGGTGGTGCCTTGTCCGCGGCCTCTCCTAGCGGCGGCGTCGGCGAACCTGCCGCGGAGATGACGTCGGCGAGGGACAGGAACAGGAGGACGACACAGGCGGCCGTGCTCGAGGAGCAATGGCGGAGCTGGACGAGAAAATCAGGGGGGGCCGATCGACGTCCGTCGCTGCGCTAATCTGTCGCCGTCGAGCTCCCCTGCCGTGCTAATCTGTTGTCGTCGAGCTCCCCGCGCGCAATATTGGCCCAACCGCCATCTCTAGCCGCTTGCGAGGCCACGCCCCGCCGCCTCTGCCTTCGCTGCCTCTCCCGCTTTCCCCGAACCCCTGTTCTAGGTCCGCGGCCATGGAAACCCCTAATCTCTGAACTCTATCCTCATCGCAGAACCATGTATACAAACAATTAAGAATTACATATTTGATTTTAGGCAAACTGAAACAAGAATTGGGGATAAGAATAGTTAAGAGTCTATGGCACTGCTTACATTTGTATCAATTGTTCCAAATAAATCGATATTTGAGGATGAGCAAATTGATGGATTTGGTAGTGGCGCGTTACCGGGTAGCAGTACAATTGGAGACAAATAGAAGAATAGCATCGATCAGGAGACAATCAGTTGAAGTCATGTTGTCATTGCACTGAAACGATAGCTTCCTCGCCAAAAAAGAAAAAAGAAAAAAAAAAGAAAAGATAGGAGCTGGCAGGCCCAATCACCATTACTTTCGGCCCTTCTTGCATGTTAGTTTTAGTGGCCCATTCCCCATTGGCCCAATACCCCATTCTTCTTCTTCCTTTGGACAGGGAGCTTTTCTTGGCAGCCATGGCCATGGCGGACTGCACAGCAGGCGCCGGAGCTCTAGGGAAGGAGGGGGCAGAGGGTACTTGGCACCATGATTAGGCAGGGCGGCTGCCTCACCTTGCTCCTATTGGAAGATCCTCCTCTGCGCCTTCGATTGCTTCCAGGCCTGGGCTCGAACATAGTTCCGTGAGGAGTACATCCTCTGAGAAATTTCCGAAGTTAGGGGGGGCCATGGCCCCTGCCGGCCCCCCCCCCCCCCCCCCCCAGCTCCGCCATTGTCGAGGAGGCTGTTGCCGCCATGTCCAACTCCTTGCTCGACAAGATCACAAGATCGAGTTCGTGAATTGTGAGTGATGGATCCAATTCCAAGGTGTGTGCTTTATTTATAGGCATGGAATTTAAAGCGAGAGAATCTGCTGGGGAGGCGCGTATCCAAGAAATGGGTTTTTCCTTGCACCGAGAGCGAGGCACCAATTTCAGCATCGATCTGCTGGCACTGATAAGTGTGCAGACCGAGTTAGGCCGCATTTGGAACGCAGGAATTTCACAGAAATTTTACAGGAATTTCATAGAAAACAGTTCAATTCCTGCAGGAATGAAGAAGAAATCCTCCATTCTAAACGGGGCCTTAATAGTGCAGATGGAGAGATTGTGAAATAAAATTCCCTCCAAAAAAAAACCTGGGAACTAGTATAAGATTATTAATAACTGAACATGGAAACTTAAATTCAATGTTTCTTAAGTACTTTTTTTTGCGAGGAATGTCTTAAGTACTTTATAAGTTTCTTAAGTACTTATAAAGAACTCAAGGTGGTGGTAATTGGACAAACGTGAAAACAAAGCAAATGGACTAATGAGAATATCACTAGTCACTCAGATAGAGTGACTTCAGAAAAATCTACGCCAAATGGTACTTTGTATTGAAATTCATTGTTTCAGCACCCAAAGGAGGGATCTGGATAGGTCGTTGATCCAGCCATGAGGATTGGATTGGTAATCCACGTTTCCAATTTTGCCAAGAATAATTTGACAACACTTGAGAAGAAAATCACTGGAGAGGGTCGCATATCCAATTCCATTTTTTCACCCAAAATTGTGTATACAAGATTAATGTTGCAGATAGAAATCGTAAAATAAGATTCTGTCAAGAAACATTTCTTTGAACTATGATTAAGAACCGATGGAGCATGAAAAATTGTAATGCATTGTTTCAGCACTCAAAGGGATCTGGATATGTGGGGATATATTTGTTTGGCAGGTGCTGCTCAGTTTTTTTTATGGGTTGACCCAGCCATGAGAGGATTGGATTCCTAATCCAGGTTCTCATTTTGCCAAGAATAATTGGACAAAACATGAAAAGAAAGAAATTAACGAAGAGGCTAACACGTCAAAAGAAATTCACTAGAGAACGAATCAAACCAACCTATATAGTTCGGAGGGAGTAAATCGGGTTAATATTTTGTTAGTGAACAATGCAGATGACTGAGATAGTAAATTGGACTTTTTCTTTATTTTATTTCAACACTAACTTGTACTACTTGTAGTAGAGTACATATATTGAGACGACATATATATAACTCGCGATGCCGACGTCACGCTGCCCCTTGGTCGATGCACACGACGTTCTCGGGGCAGCAGCAGCAGCAACTGTCTTTCACCCTCCAATCGACGGGGCAGGTAGCCCTCGCGGCTTGCACATGCAGCGACAACTTGGCTTCTCGCAATGAAGCGGCCTCTCGTGGAAACATAAGGTCCTGACAGGCAGTGGTGCCATGTCCGCAGCCTCTCTCACCGGCGCCGGCGCCGGCGAACCTGACGCCAAGAGGACGCATGCGGCGAGGGCCAGGAACAGGAGGACGACGCAGGTGGCCGTGCTCGAGGAGGCTGTTGTTGCCGTCATGTCCGACTCCTTGCTCGACAAGCAGCGTGTTCGGCTGGAGGCTTTGCAGCCGGCTGCTGCTGCTTCTCCTTCACATGGCTACAGTGCTGCTTCCAGCAGCTATAGTGTTCTCTCTCAGAAAAACAGTGCAGCGACTATAGTAAAACTGCCTGCCGAACAGACTCAAGATCACAAGATCGAGCTAGTGGACTGAGTGATGGAATTCCAAGGCATGTGCGTTGTTTATAGGCGTGGAATTTAATGCGAGAGTATCTAAGAAATGGGATTTCCTTGCACCGGGAGCGAGGCACCAATTTTAGCATTGATCTGCTATGCGAGCACTGATGAGTGTGCATATCGAGTTAATGGTGCAGATGGAAGATCCCCTCTAAAAAAAATATGCGTACTAGTATAAGATTGGTCGCCAAAAAAATATAATATAAGATTATTAATGACTCAACACGAAAACTTAAATTTAATGCTTGTTTAGTGCTTAAAGTAACTCAAGGGGCGGTAATTCACGTTCCCATTTTGCCAAGAATAATTGGACAAACGTGAAACAAAATAAAATCGGCGAAGGATAATCTCTCACTCAAATAGAACAACTTCAGCGAAAAGACATATAGTTTAGTGGTTATAAGAGTCTCAGTAGCCTCTGAGGTCTTAGGTTCGACTCTCCGTAAGAGCAGAGATTCAACAGCGTTGTGTTTCAATGGTAGGCGATATTTCCTGTCGACAGTGAGGCGCTAGTGGTAACTTCGTCAATCTCAAGAATTTGCCGACACAGTTTTCGAATATGCTTATATGATAGAGTTTGCGTATGTTCGTTCATAGAGTTGAGTGTGCGTACGTTATGAGTGTCTAAATTGTATTGTGTAATAAAAAAAAGATAAAGCAACTTGAAAAATGTGTACACTCTGAACTGCAAATGTTGGGGACAAGGCTAAGCCCGGCCCAGTCCGGAGAGATTGCGGCCAGCACTCACAGAACGGCCATTTGGAAGGTAGAAAAGACACGTGTTTAGTCATAACCACTACAACAGCAAAGTTAATACTACTTTTGTATGAAACCTTATTCTGTTTTTTTAAGAACCAATTATTCTTGTTAGTTAGGGACCTAGCATGAGACTTTTTCTTCCATAAGAAAACACGGTGATTTTATAAGCTATCAGTGGAATTCATATTCAATTAACAACTAGGAAAATCTGTGGAAGTGAAGAACAAGATATAACAGAGAAGATATAGTATAACAAGAACAAAGAGTCACATCTTCCAGCCAAAACTACAAAGGAGTAATGTGAAAACACACGAACACTTGTGGGAGACTGAATTTTTGTTTAAGTGAACATATGAAAATCAAGGGTTGATATGGAAGTGGGTTTTTCAAGTTTTCCAAAATGAGAAAATGAGGACAAACAGAAAATCAGAGGTCAAAAGAGGAGAATAAACTATCCCAAAGTTAGATATCAACTGGGGGGGGGGGGGGGGGGGGGGGGCGGGGGGGGGGGGGGGGGGGGGGGGGGGGGGGGGCAAAGAATTACCAATCTTGTTTAGAAATTAAAGAGTGAATTGCTTTTGATACTACAACAGAATTCAAGCAAACAAAATTTTAATGAAATTACCCGAAAAAAATAAATGAAATTGTGAAGTCAGTGGAGTGATTCGAACTCGAAGCCTAACAACTGCCCCATGGCCGACAGCTGAAGAAACCCACCAGTCTCCGCCACCATGGTACGGTCGAAGAGGAAAGCAAAACCCCAGCAAACGTCGCCGCCGCCGCCGCCGGCGGCCATCAAGCCCTCCCAGGACACCGCCGTGCGGTCCGAGCTTCTCCCTCGCGCCGCCTCAACGCTTGTCCGCGTGCGCCGCTCGAGCGTCGCGCCGTGGGTCACCTGCGGCCTGTGCGGCGGCATCCTCCGCGACGCCACCACCGTCTCCGAGTGCCTCCACTCCTGTGAGCTCCTCACGCCGTTCCTTCCGCCATTCTATTTCGTGTGCTCCGAGGATCGAGTGGAGTGCCGTCTTTCTTGATGCGTGAAATGGGACGCCCTTCCAATTTGATATTTTTTCCCCTTAAAGATGTCCCCTTTTTTGTTCGGCGCAAACAAAATTCCCCTTGATTACCTAACAATTTGTTCTCCATGTGGGCGTATGTTGTTAAGGAGAAGTGCGCACTCTTGTTACTTTTTTTAACATTGACTAAGCTCTTAGGACGAGGGTCGATTTCAGGCTGCTGATGCTGCAGAATGTAGGGATACACCACGAATTCTCTTATAAAAATATCTTTGTGGCCCGAAATCAAGGCTAATAGTTACGGACACGGTATTCGAATGGAAAACTCACCACAATTTGAAGCAAAGCCTTTAGGCTAGCAGGTTAAGACTTAAGAAGTTATTGTTTTTTTAAATGTGTTTCTAACTGCAATGGTTGGTGCAGCATCTAGTTTTTATGCTGTGCTTATTAAGGAAGTGCCACATTGCATGGAATTTTATTGGACGATAGTCCATTTGATTGGCGATGCTGATCAAGTTTAAGGGTTGAGTGCAAAGAGTTACTAGAAGTGTAGATAATTTGGTTGCGTAGATTTTGTACCATTTTTTTATATTATGTGGTTCCCTTTGCCATAACTATCTTGGCCTACATTGCAGCAGAATGTATCATAAGTATCAGTTGTATTCCCTGTCATATCTCTTTTCTTACCTGTTCCTGATTTGTTTTCCCTGAGCACATGCTTTCGTTTCATATCATGCACAGTTCTCATATACAGCCTTCGGGTGCTTTATTTAATTTTTCTTTGTATTTAGGCTTTCTTTAGCTATCAACTTGTTGCTAGATATCCTGATTTTATGGTGCTTCAGTCATTGATATTATGGTATGTATTGATCAGTTTGCCGGAAATGCATATATCGGAAGTTTGAGGATAAAGATATCAACTATTGCCCTACGTGCAACACTGATTTGGGGTGTACTCCATTGGCGAAGCTCAGGTCTTGCCTGTTTTCATCACTAATATGCGGTTAGTTTGTGGTCCCTCAGAACCAAGTGGTTGGGCAACAATTATTGACATATTTCTGTTCTCTGTCATGCCTCTGCTATTTTCTTATCATAATTTCTTTTGAAATTTTAGTGTGCAAGCAGTGCCAAGTAGCAATACACTGGAGAATAGTGAAAATACTAAAGCATCATGTCTTTGCCAATTTGTGTACAAATATTAACTTTATTGCTGTGCCTGATCTTATTCTTCTTTAGTGAGCTCATAGTATCCCTTTTGTTATTTTCTCCCTCAAAATGGATCTGTTTGCCACTTTTGAATATCAGAAGCATGTTGCCTGGTGTCTCTAAAGCTCCCTATATGTAACAAGGTAGCCCTTGTTTGCAATGCACATCATCATGAATCATGATGTACTGGATCAATATTTTATTTTGGTCCATATCATCAGTTGTGGCAATAGCCAGTGCTCAAAAAGTTCACTTCTTACTATTATGCTGGCTATATGATAAACACGTAGGATTTTTATTCATGGCTTAGCGATCTCGTATTAGTCTTCTCTACATGCAATGTTTATTAGAGCTAAATGGCTGTAACAAGTCCCTATTACACTTCACTGCGTGCATTTTTTTTTTTGTTAAAGCGGGATTTTACATGCTCTTTGAACATATGCAGATCCGATCGCAGCCTACAACGCCTAAGGTCACTGATGTTTCCTGCTAAGAAACACAAAGTTGAGGGCATCTTACCCCTGCATCCAGCATCGATTTCCCTGTCTTCACCTTCGCCAGAAACTGATGTGAAAGATCATCCAGCTAAGAAAACATATGCATATTTGATGGGTGAACCCATGAACACTGATATTGAAACAGAGCCAGATGAAAAGCTTGGGATGGAGCATTTTGCAACTCTAACAAAGCCGAGTGCTTTAAGCCTAGATAGATTTAGTCAGCTTCCTGCCACCGCTTCGATAATTCAGGGAGGAAATGAAGTTGAAGAGGAGGAGATTGCTCCAGATCATCCAGTCCTTGCAACTTCTGAGAAGAGAGATAATAAAAAATTGACACTAATATCTGAGGAAATCTTTGGGGTGCCCAACTGCAACGCCAATTACAGGTAATATAAATAGTAAAAAGTCCATTTTACTACCTTCAAGTATCTGCATTGTTCACCTAACGCCCTAAGCAAAATTTTGTTCTAATTTACAACCCCCCCCCCCCCCCCCCCCCCCAAACTATTTTGATTGGTTCAGTTCACCCCGAAATATATACAGTGTAAAACAAAATGCTTCTACTCTTTCATAAAACTGTAACTCACAATCTTCCGTGCAGGGCAAGCACTCCCTCGACCCTTCCACCTATGATTCCTACAAGATCCGGTCCTCCATCCACAATTAAAAGAATGGAAACAACTTTAGCTTCTGTTCCTTCAAGCGAGACACATGACATGGAGGTCGAGGTTGAGGTAGTCAAAGAAACTTCAAGTTCTGAAGGATGGACCTCTGATTTATCTATGGTGGTAAGTTTCAAAATGTTATTATGATTGGCAGTGTCTACTTCTTTTAAGGATTAAACTTATGAAGGATTGATCTTTCATTTCTCGATGCTGCCATTTTTTAAAAAAAATTGTTAAAACAAATGTTGAATTGGAGAGGAAATGTTTTCTGTTCGCAACAGATTGCCTAGACTTTTATGTGGTGTCCAGTCTGAGCACTGAGATTGGAGTTCTCATATTGTAGTAGTCTGCTCTTGTTCAAAGGGAAGCAAATTCACCTGATCATGCTATCCCCATGCAGAGGCAGGCAACCAGTGTGGCCCCAGTGCCAGATCAAATGAACATTGAAATACAAGCAAACTCTCCTTTTATGCCTCCTGCTTCCACTGCGGTATCTTCAAGTGGCCCTATCCGTGTTCAAACTTCGGTATGTTGTGAAAAAAACGGGAGGAATGAACTCCCCAGCATCTGCCATGAAGTAAGAAATATAACTCATAATTCTGTTCTGTGAGATTATGGCCACTGATTTTTATTGTCATTAACACATCCTTATGTCCACTAGAATGCAGAAAGAATGTGGCAGTGTATTGATTCTTACATGAGCCAAAGTCAGTGTAAAGAAGTGGCCAGATTAAAGGAGTAAGTATTCTTGGGCCCTTTCTCATTATTTTCTTAAATTAGTTAATCTTGATTTGATATTCATCTGATCTGTAGGGAGTTACAAAATGCAATGTCAGAGAAAACTGCAGCTTTTGAGAGAGCCAGAGTTCTCGAAAATATACTTAAAGAGCAGAACGAGAGACTTCAGATTGAATCCGAACGATCTCAAGCAATCGAGGCTGCTTGCCTAGAAATGCTCCAAGAATACAGAGAACTTGCCAGATTAAAGGAATTTGAGATGTCTGAGAAGGATGTGGAGCTGACCTCTTTGAAGCATAATAACTCTATGATTGAGAAAAGGAACATGGAGGTTGAACAGAGAAATGCAGGTATAAAGTTTAAGCTTTCATCCTGAGCAGTTTCCATATTTTGGCATAAATCAATGTTCCTAAATATATGTTTTGTTCCTCTAGTTCTTGAGGACCAGATTGACCATGTCAACAGGTTGTTAGAATCAGAGAAATTGAATTCTAAAAAATTATCTGAGCAGCTAGGGAAAACCGTCAATGAAAAGGACAAGCTAATGACAGAGTTGAAGACTTATAATGATGTTCTAGCCAGAATCAAAGAAATCACCCATGCGGAATTAACTGCAACACCATCTCAACTAAATGAAAGATGTGAAGAGCAGGCTGAGCAGCTTCATAGTGAATCCAATTGGTCTCAAGCGACTGAGGCTACTCTAAGAGAACTGCTTCGAGAATATAGAGCCTGGAAATCTGAGGCGTCCAGCTTGAAGCGTAATAATACTATTATTCGGGAGAGGAGCATAGAGGCCAAACAGAGAAATAATGGTATAATGTTTAATCCTTTGTGCAAAGTTCAATATTTTGGGATAAATATCTTTTAACAATATGTTTTTTTTATACTGTAGTTCTAGAGGACTGAATTGACCATGTCAGGGGATTATTAGAATCAGAAAAATTGAATTCAAGTAAATTTAATGAATAGCTAAGGAAAGTTTCCGGAAATTGTCTAATTCAAGTAAACATTTTTTTTTCCCTGACAGAGTTGAAGACTTATAATGGTGGTCTTGATATGATCCAAGAATGCATTCGTAGGTCATTAACTACTCGAATATCTCGACTAAAACAAGCTTCAACTACGGTAAAGGTTGGTCATTATAAAGATTTGTTGGCTCGTATCAATGCTTTGGGACAGGTAAAAGAGCATTTACCCAAGATTTCGGAAACCATTGAAATAGCCGCAAGCCTATCGGCCTACAGCGCAGCTGCCTCCATATTTGTTAGTCTTCGTGCCTATCACGGAGACAACTTTGATATTCAGAGGCTTCTTCTGCCTCTGCATCTCAATAAGCAAGAGTATGCTAGGATTCGGAATGCAGTTGATCCCCTGGCTGCACAAGTTGCACAAAAATACCAAGTCTGTAAAAGCTGATGTTCAGAAGAAGGTTTCCCATGACCTGGCATGTTTGGTGGAACCAACCCTCTTCATAGTTAATTGCGATTCTCTTTGCTTTTCTTTTGAGGGATCTCGGTCTTTCTGCCATTTCATTTTAGTTGAAAGTTGTGTACAGTGAAGGGACGTGGCTTCAGTTCCAGGCCCGAATACAGCTCAGTTTGCTGGTGATGAAGATGTCGCATAGCCAGACAAAAAAACTGATGAAGGAAAACTAATGTTACAAGGCATGTGTGTTAGAACGTGCCAGCTGTGGCACTGTAAACTTTGCTATCGAATATTGGCTGCACCTTTCTTTCATATCTTGCAGACAACGAAAGTAGCAGCAGCCGGGCCGGGTCACTGTATGTTGTCCACCATGGGTTGAGGTTTTTGACCTGTTAACAGAACTGGTGATGTTTGACATGAGGTGCCTAGATAATTCGTTCTGGATTTCTGCAGATCGAGCATATTCGATTTTCCGCGTTGCACACGTGGTTTCAGTTGCGTGGTTGGCATAGCATGGATGATTAGACCTGTCTGCTATGGGCACGTCGTGTCGTGATGGCGATAGGAGTGTGTTGTGGCTCTTCGATGAGTCTGGGAACGGAAGAACAATCAGGATTCCAGACTCGGTAGAAAGAAGGAAGAAAAGGGAAAAAGGTAAACAAATCTTTACCACCCTCCTGATATTTCTCTCAGTGAAGCTTTAGCACGCAACTTAGCCTTACTTGTTGTACGCACTCTAGATAAACTTACTTTTTTTTTGTGAGGAACTTGATAAACTTACTGAATAGAGACCCTACTTAATAATACTACTATAAGGCGTACCGTACAAGTAATCACCAATCATGGCAATAGTCAAATTTTACATAGAAAAGTACTCCTGTTACTGAATAAAAGTTGAGACGACAAACATAACTTGGCTGACATATATACTAAGGTTAATGCACGAAGAAAGCAGAGTCAAAATCAGTGGATAAGACACAAATATAGCATAAGAGGTAAACCATGTTCTGCGCGAAAGGGAAGGCATGCACATACTCCATTGATGAGGCGGCCACCACGTCGGTTGCTTGGCGCCGCGATGGATGAGAATGCGTGTCGTTTTCAGTTCTGACTGATTATTAGCTTGGTGAGCTGTCATCCATGCTGTTGTCCAAGCTAGACCAGTCCATTTCTTCAAAAAAAAGCTAGACCAGTCCAAGATGAAGAACGAAAGTTTAGTCAAAAGCTAGTTATCTGAAAACTTGCCTTGTTCAACTATCTTCATTCCTCATTATTTCTCTCTCTCGACCGATCGATACATTTCTATATCCCTGTAATAACCGCTCTATATAGTAGACTGCAGAGTCGACTCTAACCAGACCAACACATCAGTTCTGAAGAAATGGCACTCTCAAGCCGGAGGGCAGCCTCCGTTCTGGCCCTGGTGGCCATCGTTGCCGTCGTCCTCGCCGGCCCGGCCGCGGCAGTGGGGAAGACCGGGCAGGTGACCGTGTTCTGGGGCCGTAACAAGGACGAGGGCTCCCTCCGCGAGGCCTGCGACACGGGCACGTACACCATCGCCGTCATCTCCTTCCTCAACGTGTTCGGCCACGGCAAGTACAACCTCGACATCTCCGGCCACCCGGTCGCCGGCCTCGGCGACGACATCAAGCACTGCCAGTCCAAGGGCCTCCTCGTGTACCTCTCCATCGGCGGCTTCGGCACCGGGTACTCTCTCCCGACCCCGCAGGCGGCGACGGAGCTCGCCGACTACCTCTGGTTCTCCTACCTCGCCGGCAACCGCACGGGCGCTCCGCGGCCGCTCGGCGGCGACGCCTTCGTCGACGGCATCGACTTCTTCATCGAGACCGGGTCGCCGGCGAACTACGACGTGCTCGCCAAGCGGTTGTGGAGCTTCAACAAGGACTTCCGCGCCCGGACGCCGGTGCAGCTGATGGCGACGCCGCGGTGCAAGTATCCCGACGGCGGCGGCGCTGGCCGCGCGCTCGCCACGGGGCTCGTCGGCCGCATCAACGTCCGGTTCTACGGCGACGGATACTGCGCCGCCTACTGGCAGCAGGAGTGGGACAAGTGGACGAAGGCGTACCCGAACTCGCAGGTCTACGTCGGCTTGCCGGCGTCGGAGCAGGTGGTCGGCTACGTGCACCCCAAGAACCTCTTCTACGGCGTGATTCCGGTCGTGCAGAAGGCGCCCAACTACGGCGGTGTCATGGTCTGGGAACGCTATGCCGACAAGCAGAGCAACTACAGCGGCTACGCCATTCAATGGGCTTAGATCGAGATCCATGATCCATCCATCCATTACTTAGGACGGCCTCATCCTGTGTGTATCTGTTGTAGTATACTCTATACTACCCTGTCACTCTCTGCATGTATTTGTTTTCTTACAGTGAGAGTAGCCAGTAGTTGTAGACATCATTCTGCACTTCTGGCGAGCTTGCAAGAATAAAATGAGGCGTATGCAATAATAAACGAATAACTGCTGTTGATTTATGAGCTCGTGTCTTTTTTTTCACTGTTCTCCCCCTGGGACATACACTCTGTTGTACGGTTCTCCACCTGGGATATACACTCTTCTCCCCTTTGGATAAGATTAAATTGTGGTAGAAAAAATGATGACAAGGCAAAAATAAATTAATATGATATATTCTAATCGGATTATTGATACTAGCGGGTCGTCCTATTACTCCCTCCGTCCCCAAAAAATGTCGCTTTTGACTTTTAAATATCATGTTTGACCGCTCGTCTTATTCAAAATTTTTATGCAAATATCAAAATAAATATGTCATACACAAAATAGCAAAAGTAACCGAGTGCACATAGTCGACGTTTTTTTACTACTTGCTCGTAATGTAGCATGCTGATCTGGTTCCCCCATTATTCATCTGACGATGGGTAACAGAGTTAATTCTGGCTACATTACCTTCTCTGCAATGATCCATGTAATCAAGAGGATCTCGATCCACTAGCAGTGGAGCACATTATGTGAAATAGGTGAGCCATTATATTGTTACCTCTAACCCATGTGCTATCAGGTAGCTAGGGAAGTTTGTTAAGAGGAAGGGTGTCTTGAAATTAAAGATTACATTATTGACTTCATGCATGATCAATGTTTGACTTGACCACCCATTTTATAAGGTGTTTCATGCCATTCATAACATTGTGTGGTGAGTAATATCATGCCCCAGATTGCTTATATTTCTAGAACAATTATTAGTGGTCAAAGCTGGAACAGTATCGTCAACTGTGTCCTCGCAAAAAAAAAAAGTATCGTCAACTGTGTCAATTAATTGAAAACAGAGACGAGAGAGGTTCTTGTCCTATAGGAATGTTGAAATGGCAAACATTAATAAGCATCTGCGGCTGTTATCTTCGCCGACAACAAAAGCGGATGCACATGCACACAGCAAGCAAGCAAAGCAAGTTGGCAGCTGCATACCTGGTCAACCGGTCGATGAGATGTAATAAAAACCATATGGCTGCTGCATACCTGGTCAACCTGTCGATGTAAGATGCAGCATAAACCATGGCTGCTGCACGCTGGTCAACCGGCGGATAAGGTACAATACAAACCATGTGCGCCGCGAGAAGGCAACACCACGTACGTGGGCTGCTTTTGCTAGGCGGCGTCAACACAAGATCTGATGTGTGAACGATGGAAGTGTGCTTCTCCCTCACACATGCACGTCGTTGTCGGTTGGGCATATTAGCCCTGGTGATTGAGCTAGCTGTCCTCCATGTTCTCCACTCCAACTCTCCAAGCAGTACACAAGAAGAAGCATCGACCCGTGCTGTTTCTGAATCGCATTCCTCCTGCTTCAGAATCAGGTATTCTATGCACAGCTCGCTATATGAGCCATATATAGGCAGCACACGCAGAAGGAGGATAAGTTCATGTGTGATAGTATTAGCCAACATTTTCCCTGGCTCGCTCAGAAAGAAACGCGTGTTGTACGTAAGACGAACTCTGTCGTGGTCTGGCGAGAGGGGCGTCGCCGTCTCGATCAATAGGGACGGGGCGTACGGACGGATTCATGCTTCGTACATTCCACGTCTGTGTTCATCATGCATGAACGTGTCTCTCATGGATAACACGCAGAAGAATTAGCGATAGCGACATGCATCATATAGACAATTATTTCACGCCAAGCAACCGATATGTGGTCTCCGCCCCGTTTGGTCGATCAAGACTGTCAACAGGTATAAGAAAACTAAGTAAATTTACAGACTGCAACAAAATTTTACAAGTGGGTATATGAAAACTCTCCTAAAATGAAGTAGATTTTTGCAGCTTTTGCTATATTTATTTACCACGACTTGTGACAGAGGGGTTTTTACCTCGGCTGCCCACCTATCAGAAAGTGGTACCACAAACTGGAAACTTGTGCACCTTCTTAATTTCTTAAGAGATTACATTGTCTGACCACCAATTTCTTAAGATGTGTTTCATTCTATGCATAATTAACGTGCTGATGAGCAATATCATTTGGAGATTTGTTTGGAAAATTAGTGGCCAAAGTTATAACAGTAGTCAAATATATGTGTCTGAGAGACGAGAAGGCTCTTGTCTTGTATGACACTGCTGAAATATCAAGCGATAATCGGCATGGCATCTGGGGCTGGTTTCTTCGCTGACAACAAAAGCGGATGCACATGCACGTAGCAAGCAAGCTGGCAGCTGCATACCCGGTCAAACAGTACGTCGATGAGATGCAATGTAATGCTTGGCGTCGAGAACACAAGATCTGATGCGCCGCCTTGCGTGAACGATGGATACATGTGTGCCCTCTCCTTCACCAATGCACACGTCGTTGTCGGTTGGGCATATTAGCCCTGGAGAGCTAGCTGTCCTCCATGTTCTCCTCCACTCGAAGCAGGACAAGTCTGAAATGGGATGAACATATGGTTTGCCCGATGAAATCTTCCCAAGGAATTCCACGCGTACAAGGAATAATCAAAAGCTAGCTGGCTGCTGAAAACTTGCTCCGGTCAACTATCTGTGGCTGCCGCCGACCCCACCCTCTGTAATCCCTATCTTGATCGAGGTATTCCTCACTCTACAATACTCTATATATATCGTAGTCGACTCCACCCAGTTCTTCAAACACATTAAGCACCATCATCCACTAACAATGGCGACAGCCGCAGCCACCCTCCTGGCCGTCATGGCCATCATAGCCACCGTCCTCACCGGCCCGGCCATGGCGACGAAAACCGGGCAGGTCACCGTGTTCTGGGGCCGGAACAAGGACGAGGGCTCTCTGAGAGAGGCATGCGACACCGGCCTCTACACCATGGTGATCATGTCGTTCCTGAACGTCTACGGCCACGGCAAGTACAACCTGGACCTCTCCGGCCACTCTCTCGCCGGCATCGGCGACGACATCAAGCACTGCCAGTTCATCGGCGTGCCGGTGTCGCTCTCCATCGGCGGCTTCGGCTCCGGCTACTCCCTCCCTTCCAAGAAGGCGGCGCTGGACCTCTTCGACTACCTCTGGAACGCCTACTTCGGCGGGTCCAAGCCCGGCGTGTACCGCCCGTTCGGCGACGCGTGGCTCGACGGCGTCGACCTCTTCCTCGAGCACGGCACGGCGGCGGACCGGTACGACGTCCTCGCGCTCGAGCTCGCCAAGCACAACATCCGCGGCGGCCCGGGCAAGCCGCTGCACCTGACGGCGACGCCGCGGTGCACGTTCCCGCCGGCGAGCTACCTCAAGCGCGCCGTGGACACTGGCATCTTCGAGCGCGTGCACATCAGGATCTACGACGACGGCAACTGCGAGGCGTACTGGCAGCCGGCGTGGGACAAGTGGACGGCGGCGTACCCGGCGACGAAATTCTACGTGGGGATGACGGCGTCGATGATGACGCACGGATGGATCCATCCGAAGAACGTGTACTATGACACTGCTCCGTTCTCGCAGAAGGCGGCCAACTATGGAGGGTTCATGATCTGGGACCGGTACTACGACAAGCTCTCCAACTACACTAGCGACGTCAAGGGCTACGCTTAATTAAGCCTTGATGCATGGTCGTCTCTGCTCTGGTTGATGTATATTTCTGCGTGTATGTGTCATCTTATTACAGTACGCTGTACGTGGTTTATGTTGTGGTAGCTAGCCAGTGTGGGCAGTGCTTGCAAGGAAGAATAAATTCGAAGTGAAGAATAAACATTTCCAGTAATGGAATTACATATATCCAGCTGATCCGGTCTGGTCTGGATGGTTTGAATACTACTTCTCTACAATCTACATGTTTCATCAATTTTTTTTTTGCCAATCCTCTGCATGCAGCAGCGTACGTGTCTGTCGGCCATGCCTGCAGCTGCGAGTGTATTGGCGAAGCCAAGCCAAGAGCTCATGGGGCACACTTCAATATTTTGCTAGAGAATGGATTAGTTCAGTTTGACCTCTTTTTAAGCTGACATGGTGCACAAATTAGCACAAAGAGTGCACACATGGTCAAAATTAGTAATTTATGCTGAAAAATGAGTTAAGCTCTGGTGCATGTGCACCAGCCTGAGCCAACCTGGCTCCGCCACTGAGTGTATATGTGTGCATATATGTACACATGCCATGTTTTTGCTGGTCGAACAAGTTTCATGACGGTAAACCATGCACGTATGGACGGAAAAGCTTACGTCAACTGTTTAAAGGTCGAGATGACAATCTTTTTTTCCTTTGGCAACTAGGTCGAGATGACAATCTGAACTTGGCTGACAAACGGATGCTAAAGTTAAAGTAGCATCCATAATTAGCACACACGTGGCGGACACCACGTCGGTTGCTTGCCGTGAAGAAATATGAGGCGATGCACGTCGTTTTCAGTTCTGCTAAGTCCTGCATGATTTGCACGGTGAGGTGTACACCCGTCCAGGATGAACTCGAACTTATAGGAATGTGCGAAGATCAATCCGTCCGGACACCCGTCGCTGTCGGTCGATCGAGACAGCTCGTAAGACACATGTTTCTTTCCGAGCGAGCTCGGGAAAATGCATCACATACTCCGAGAAGAACTTTTGTCCTTCTTTGTGTGTATCTCCGAGCGAGCTCTGCCTCTAGCTTCTTTGTGTGTATCTCCGAGCGACTCTGCCTCTAGCTACACCTTATTACTAGGTACTACTGAATTTCTGCAGTAGGAGGAACAATGTGATTCAGAAACAGCACGGATCGATCGGTACTTGAATCCAGTACCTAAGGTATAGGCAGAGTTCGCTCAGAGCTCGCTCGGAGCTCTGGGGCCTGTAGCACACACACAAAATGACAAGTTCATCTATGAGTACATTTTCCCTGGCTCGCTAGGAAAGAAACGTGTGTTGTGCCTAGCAAGTTAACACGAGCTCTCTCGTGGAGATGGGTGTACGGACGGATCGATGCCTAGTAAGGACAGTGGTAGACTCCACGTTTGACTTCATCCTGGACTAAATTGTGTGCCTTGGATAATACGGATGACACCTCACCGTGGAAATCAGGCCTAACAGAAAACTGAAATCGACGTGCATCTCATCTTTAATTTCTTCACGGCATGCAAGTCCGCCCCGTGTATGTTGTATGGATGATAGGAGTACTTTCCATGCCGCGATATTATATTAACAAATCTGTTTGTTAACCAAGTTAATATTGCCATTTCTACCACTAGGCAGTTACTATAAGCTTTTCCGCCCATAGAAGAGTTACCATCATCGAATAAATTTGACCCGCAAAAACATGATGTGACGATGACACCAGCTTCATGAAGGAGGCATGCCGGAGATTTAGCAATAGGATTGTTGCTCAATTTCCATGAAAACTATGTTGGTGTCTCATTTTAGTTGCTTGAAAATTGCAAGAGTGATGATAGAGTTGTGGTTTGATGTAAAACGTGCGCTGTAACCCCCCTAATGGGGGTCAAGGCCAGGACTTTATTTTATTTCCTATTATCTAAAAAAGCATATCCCAACTGGAGCCATGACTGACGTACACACAGTGCCGCACACAAAGTGGGTAAAAAGGAGTGACAAACAAAGGGATGGAACATGCAGATTAGTATTCAAACTATCGAGACCAGGCCAGCATCTGTGGCTCCCGCCGACACCACCAGGGGGTGAAAATGGTGTCATAATTATGCAATCCAATCCGGACCGAATCCGAATTTTTTGAGGATTTCGTGTCATTTTAGATATCCTAATGGATCCGATCCGAATCCGATTGTGTAAAGATGTGGATTATCCGAGATATTAAAGAGGATTATCCATCACTCAAAATAGGATTATCCGGCAATATTAAAGGCCCATCAACCATATATGCAAATATGTTTCGAACTATTCATCTAATATATAATAATTATCAATATTGTTAGAAAAACAAGTGTATAGTTATGATGAGGCTTGACCATGGCGTGATGGCAAGAATGGAGCAGAGAATAAATATAAATTGGGAAGTTTGCTTGAGAACTTTTCTTTTGTTTTACATGATTACTTGATATTTTATAATGTGAACTTGTAGTTTGGATCATATGGTTTGTTTTATTTCCTATTATCTAAAAAAAAATATCCCAGCTGGAGCCATGACTGACGTACACAGTGCCGCACGCAGAGAGTGTAAAAATGAGTGACAAACAAAGGGATGAAACATGCAGATTAGTATTCAAACCATCCAGACCAGACCAGATCCGGACATGCATGCATGTGATTACTTTGTTTATTCTTCACTTGTAATTTATTCTTTCTTCCAAGCTAGCACAGCACCACAAGATAATTACTACAGGGTAGTGTGTAACATAAACAAACACGTGCACGCACGCAGCTGCAATATACATCAACCAGCACTCAATTAAGCGTAGCCATTGACGTCGCTGGTGTAGTTGGAGAGCTTGTCGTAGTACCGGTTCCAGATCATGAACCCTCCATAGTTCGCCGCCTTCTGCGAGAACGGCGCGGTGTCGTAGTACACGTTCTTGGGGTGGATCCACCCGTACTTCATCTCCGACGCGACGAGCCCCACGTAGAACCTCGTCGCCGGGTACGCCGCCGTCCACTTGTCCCACGCCAGCTGCCAGTACACCCCGCAGTCGTCGCCGCCGTCCTCCTCGTAGATCCTGATGTGAATCCTCTCGAATACGCCCGTGTCCACGGCGCGCTTCAGGTAGGGATAGGACCCGTTCGCCGGGAACGTGCACCGCGGCGTCGCCGTCAGGTGCAGCGGCTTGCCCGGGCCGCCGCGGATGTTGTGCTTGGCCAGCTCGCGCGCCAGCACGTCGTACCGGTCCGCCGCCGTGCCGTGCTCGAGGAAGAGGTCCACGCCGTCGAGCCACGCGTCGCCGAACGGGCGGTACACGCCGGGCTTGGTGCCGCCGAAGTAGGTGTTCCAGAGGTAGTCGAAGAGGTCCAGCGCCGCCTTCTTGGAAGGGAGGGAGTAGCCGGAGCCGAAGCCGCCGATGGAGAGCGAGACGGGCACGCCGATGGACTGGCAGTGCTTGATGTCGTCGCCGATGCCGGCGAGAGAGTGGCCGGAGAGGTCAAGGTTGTACTTGCCGTGGCCGTACACGTTCAGGAACGACATGATCACCATGGTGTAGAGGCCGGTGTCGCAGGCCTCCCGGAGGGTGCCCTCGGTCTTGTTCCGGCCCCAGAACACCGTCACCTGCCCGGTCTTCGTCGCCGTGGCCGGGACGGCGAGGATGGCGGCGACGATGGCCGCAACGGCCAGGAGGGAGGCTGCGGCCCGCGCCATTGCTTGTGGATCGATTGTTTCACTCTGCTAGTACTTGATTAAAGTGTGTCAAGAACTGGGTGGAGGGGACGCAGCTATATATAGATTATTATGGTAGAGAGAGGAATGGTACACATTCCCATCGATCGAGAGATAGAGACTATAGAGAGGGTCGTGTTGGCGATGGCGGCAGCCACAGATGGTTGACCGGAGAAAGTTTTCAACATTCAGCTAGCTTTTGATTATTCCTTCTACGCGTGAAATTTGTGGGGGGAGATTTCATCTGTCAAAGCATTCATGTTCATCACATCTCAGACTTGTCCTGCGCTCCTGCTTGGAGTGGACAACATGGAGGACAGCTAGCTCATCAGGGTTAGGTTAATATGCCCAACCGACAACGACGTGCATTGGTGAAGGAGAAGCACACTTCCATCGTTCACGCATGGCGGCGCATCATCAGATCTTGTGTTGACGCCGCCGAGCAAAAGCGGCCTACCTACGTGGTGTACGTTGCCCTCTCCCGGCGCACATGGTTTTTATTCGGCTGGTTGACCAGGTCTGCAGCTGCCAACTTGCTTTGCTTACTAGTATTGCTACGTGCATGTGCATCCGCTTCTGTTGAGGTAACAGCCTCAAATGCTGATTTTTTTTTAAGATAAAGAGAAATTCTATTTCATCAAGCAAATGAAAACATTTCGGCCTCAAATGCTGATTGGGAAATAGAAAACCAAAGGTGCCTTCTCGGCAAGGAACGCTGGATTTTGAAGCTGATGAAGTCATGAATGAAGGTGTATGTGCTTGGCACGAATTTCAGAGCAAATGAGTGGCTGCCGGTGTGCCTTCCCCCGGGAAGTCACTGCTGGATTTTTAACTCTCTGATTGCTGATTATTGCTGGTCCTTTCAACAGTCATACAAGACAAGAACCTTCTCGTCACTCATAGACATAGTTGACTACTGTTGTGACTTTGACCACTGGTTACTAATTTTCGAAACAATCTGCTCCAAATGACATTGCTCATCAGCACGTTATGAATAGGACGAAACGCATCTTAAGAAACTGACGATTAAACAATGTAATCTCTTTAAAAAGAAGGTACCAGAGATTCGAGTTAGTGGGCCACCGAGGTAAAACCCACTGTCACAAATCGTGGTAAATAAATATAGAAATAAAATTGCAAACATCTACTCCACTTGTAAGAATTTTTTTGTTGCAGACTGTTTTACTTCGTTTTCGTATACCTCTTGACAGTCTTGATCGGCCAAACGGCCGGGGCGGAGACCACGTATCGGTTGCTTGGCGTGAAATAATAGTCGATCTGATGCATGTCGCTATCGCTAATTCTTCTGCGTGTTATCCATACTAGATACTTTCATGATGAACAATGACGTGGAATGTACTAAGCATCAATCCGTCCGTACGCCCCGTCCCTGTCCATCGAGACGGCGATGCATCTCACAAGGCCACGACAGAGTTCGTTTTAACTTGCTAGTACAACACGCGTTTCTTTCCGAGCGTGCCAAGGAAAATGTTGGCTTGTACTATCACAGATGAACATGTCCTTCTGCGTGTGCTATGTTTGTATGTTTCAGCTCATAAATTTGATCTACATACTCAGGAGAACCAAGACGCTAATACGACCAAACTCCTTAGAAAGAGCCTGATAATTGTAGCGATACACATATGCCAAGCTTGCACATGATGCAATTGCAACCCGTCTCCCTTGTTGCGAGCGAGGCCCGTGGGCTCATCCTTCGTCAGTGAACTCTTCTGGGCCTTTCTTCAACCTCAACACTGTACAGCAGCCTGTTAGATCGAGGAGGTGCGCCTGATAGCCTATTATAAGCTACTATGCCTATCTGTTCGTGGTACCATCGCGATGAGAAGGATAGGAGGAGAGTGATTAGCGGCGACACGAATCGACTACTCCGGGGAAAATGAAACATAATCTCTCAGTGAATACAATAATAATGCGATCGAAGGTGGTGAAATACTGGTAGAACTCAATATTGCACTAATTGCTTGCTAAGATCAATTACATTCAGACGTAACAATACAGGGACTGCAGGTTTGCAGAAAGCCAGAGGACCAACCACCTTAGGACATTAAGCTTGCAGCATAATTGATCTTAAAAAACTAATGCAGCATCAAAGACGCCAAGAGTTTTTTTTCATCATTAGCACACATACTTGATAATGATTCAGACCGAATTTTCCAACGGCGGTGGTGAAATTAGCGCAAGAGATTGAGATCATCTTTGACCATTTGGGCTAGTCTGGTAAATTAACACCTATCATGTGATGGTGTTCGTTTCATGCCCTCTAAATTTTAGACCTCTAAAATCAAAGAGAATCTTGTCATTTAGGAGTATTAAATAAAGTCTAATTACAAAACTTTTTTACAGATAGGTGTTAATTTACAAGATGAATCTAATGAGCCTAATTATTATATGTTTTGCTACGGTGATGTTACAGTAACCATTTGCTAATCGCGGCTTAATTACTCTCATTAGATTCGTCTCGTGAATTAGACCAGAGGTTTTGCAGTTAGTTTTGTAATTAAACATAGTCATAAATGATAATATTCTCTTTGATGTGACAGCTCTAAAATTTAGACCTCAGGAAAACGAACACCCCCCGTTTCATAATACTTTGTTCAAAAACTAGCCTTCTTTTCAGCATCTGATTTCAAATACAGCAGAGCGAACCAATTTCGGTTGAGCATTGCAGTTGCAGTTTTTAGAGGGAACACAAAGATTCGCGCACTGTATCAGACAAGTAGACTGTAGCAGCAGCAGCAGCAGCAGCCAAATTTCCTCCAGAATGTTAACTCCGGCCACATTGATAGCATCAAAGTTCTGCGGCAGCTGCAGCTGAGAAGCCAGCTCTCCCTAGATCGCCATTTTTTTTTGCGAGCGAAGGGAATTCCATTAAAAGTCAAACAGTACATCAAGGAAGTTTACAGAAAACACCCTCGAAACACTGCAAATTACACCCAGATCCCTCCACCGAAGCACAGCTCGAACCTTCCAGCCATCATCGCCAGACGCCGGAGACCGCCGGACTCCTCCATCCTTCACCATCGACGACTCCAAACCTTGGAATTGCCGCAAGAACCAGTGCTCAGACCTCCTACTGAGCGCATCTGCAAAAGCTGAACGACCACCGGCCGCCGTCCAACAGAGAGGAGAAGAGGAGCAGAAAACCGACGAGAAGGAAATCGCCGACACCAACAAACAACCACCGGAAGGGCAAGCCAGCCGAAGACTCCTGTACAGGGGCACCGCACCGGGAGCCCAACCTCCACAAGCTCGCCGCCGGCCCCGGAGCAGAGGACCGACGAGGCGAGGTTGAGCCCGGGAGACCTTATTCCATGCCGACGACGACGCCAACGCCTCGCCGCCACCAGCCGGAAACACGAACCTCCACAAAGCATCACTGGAAAGCTCGCCGCCGTCGCCGACGCCTCCGCCACCAGATCCGCCGAGGGAGACAAAAGCTCCGACCGTCTCCGACATGGAAGACAGCGGAAGACCTAACCCTAACTACCTTAAACCTATCCTACAGCTAGAGCTAGCCCGCCCGCGACGAGATCCTGCTTCCCCGCCCTCTCCGGCGCCGACGAGGCCGCCGGAGAGGAGGGGGAAGCGAGAGATCGAGCGCCGGGGCGAGGTCGCCTGAAAACGCCGGTGGTTACTGTAGCAAGGGATAAGGGAGAGAGGGAAAGGGAAAGTGAGCCCGACCCCTCCCTAGGTCGCCATTGTGAAGCTGCATTGTGAAAGAAGAATATGTTCAGTTGTCTTCGGGGTAGAGTTACAGAGGGCACAGATGGGATTGCATGGCAGTTTTTTTCATGAGGTTATCTACTGTCTGAAATTTACCATACATCGCAAGCCAAGCAAAAAATAAAAAATAAAAAACCAGCATTCTGCTTCAGCTTTGGCCTTCCAGAGTGCTGCTGTCGGGAAAGGAACAGTGGCGCTACAGAACTGTACATTGTATGCCGAAGAGACAGAGTACTCCCCTGACGTCGTCCATGTCCATCTGATTTTGTCTTTGTCCTGATTTAGGCTGATATCATTGAGGGCAGCGTATAACAGGACGAATTCATCTAGCAAAGTTTGATTATTCAGTTCACCTATGTTTCGCCCGGTTCGATATCATCTTTGTTCCTGGCAAATCAGTAGCATAGTTGCAGTTCAGAAACATTTCAGTTGCATACATTAGTACTCACTTCGCAATTCCTCCAGACTGAAACTACTAAGCAATAAAAAGGGGCATTTGCATAACGGTTCACTTTTGGATGCCAATTACGGATTCGATCTCTTTTTCTGCACTTTGCAAAAATGGTCCTGTTTTTTGAACTTGAAGCTAAAAGGAGGTCCTATTCCGTTAACAGCAGCTAATGGTGTTAAATAGCTTGACAAAAGACCAATCTACCCTTTACAAAATCGGTACTATTTTTTAGAATGAATTGCAAATTTGGTCCTGTTTCCGGCAGCAGACATCACACAGGCACACAGCTCTTCATGGGACCCACCACTATCAATTTTTCTTTTCTATATTTTGCAATGGGTTGGTCCCACAGAGGCACACAACCATCTTCTTCCTCGAGCTTAAGCTCCCTATCCCCTCTCTTCGTGCGCATGGCAACACATCATTTTCCTTTAACAATCCAACCACTGCTGACTAAAAGTGGCTTCCTCGGCGGCGGAATCGAGACTTGGTCTCCTCCACGAGCCTCAGCTTGCCAAATCCCCAACAAAATCGGATCAATTTCTTCCATCGATACCTCAAATCGGTAACAAGTCACCGTCCAAGAACTCCACGAGCACCGCGTCACCGTCCTCGAACTCCACGAGCCTAGCATCGAGGGAGGGGCTGCGCCCGCGCCGCCGTGGAGGCGGGGTCGGCGACCCGCACTCGCCGCCGCGCCCAAGACACGCCCACGCGCCCGCGTTCGCCGCAGCTCGCCCCGCCTTGCGCCGCGCCCTGCTCGCCGCCGAATCGCCAGGGTTAGGGAGAGAAAGGAGCAGGAGGTTGGGAGTTTAGAGAGGAGGAAGTCGACGAAGGGAACGCTCGGGTGAAAGAGAATTGGCCAGGGGCAGTTCAGTCTTTTCCTCTTTTCTCAAACATTATCTGATTTGTTCTAATTCAAAAAAGAGGTGTTAGTAAACGGCATCTGAAAACCGGACCTGACGGCAGCTTCAGATTCAAAAAACAGGTCCGTTTTTGCAAAGTGCAGAAAAGGAGACCGAATCCTTAATTGGCATCCAAAAGTGAACTGTTTATGCAAATGCCCCCAATAAAAATGTGAGTTAAACTCAATTCGTACTGTAATCCAGTTGCGCACACAATGCTACAACTGGATATAGTATACAGTTGGGTTACTGAAAAAGATTAACATTTATGTGAGGCACTGACCATTGCAGTTTGATTCATCCTTGTCAAACAGTGATGGATAGATACTTTTGCTGTAAGGAAAAAGATTCAGCGATCTGTTCATTCAGTTGAACAGGTGGCCTTCGTCTTCACTGCATTAGTATAATCGAACCGCGTAACTCCCTCGAGCTCCCATGCGTGTATCCAGTCTCCCATTCCACTCATGGATCCCGCGGGGCCGTCCGCCGCATGGGTGCTGCTCCGTCCTCGCCCACGCCGTCCGCCTCGCCATCGCTCGAGCGTCGGCGCTGCCACGGGGCCCTCCTCACTACGAAGGACAGGCCCGTGCTGCGCGGCAGGGAATGCGGAGGAGCACGAGAGAGAGGGATAGTGGAGATCAACGGCGGCGGCACGGCCTCGCTGGAGCAACGTCGTATTTGTAAAATGCCCCCTGGTTTGGATCGCGACTATTAATCGCGATCCAAACGAGGGTCCTCTCTGCAATATCCGTGTCTACAATTTTCATTTTACCCCCTGATTTGGATCGCGGTTAATAGTCGCGATCCAAATTAGGGGTCTCTCTGTAAATGCGTGTATAATAATCGCGATCCAAAAGGGACCTGTAATATTGGATCCGGAATACAGAGGGACCTCCGGATCCGTACAGTCCCCCCCCCCGCACCCACCCCCCCCCCGTCAGACTGCCGGCGCGTTTCTCTCTCTCGGCGGCTCCGCCCAGCGCTGGCCGCCGCCCTCCTCCGCACTGGCCCTCCCTGCTGGATGGCGAAGGCCCCAGCCCTCCCTCCCTCAACTCAAGAACCGTTTCGTGCGCTCGATCCACTGCCAATCTGCCATCCAGGCTGAGCGAGCACCTCGCAACGGAGGGCCATGGCCGCCGCTTCGTCGGCACCGGTTACGGCGGACGGCGGCCGCTGCCGCAGCACAGCCTACGGGGATTGACACGCAGGAACAATTAACAATGACGACTTTAAAGTTTCGAACCGACAACCAACCGCACTAGCGGGACTGCAACCAGCAGCAGATCGGTGGCGGTGCTCTGTTTCTCCAGCAGAATTCAAAAGAATTTTTCAACGAACAAGCAGAGTAAATGGCGGCAGATGCAGATAATATTCCTGGAACGAGCAAGCAGGCCACCAGAATTTTCATTCCATGGAAACACATTATCTGGCACTGTTTGTGGCACTGGTAATCCAACTAGCAGTACAAATAACCGCACAAACAATTGGCACTTTCTGTAAAGCAAGTCTCAATGTATGTTCATATAAGTGTGATTGTTGAAGAAGAAACATCAAACATTTATAAATCTCGGTGCACAAAGAGACCGAAGGTGTTGAAGTACTGAACTACTGATTGGATAAACTAGGCATTTCACTAATGCTTCTTTAGATCAGTACAGTCAGACGTTAGTGACTGCATTAGTTTGCAGCAAAGCCAAGGAAGCACCGCAGTAAGTTTGCAGCAATATTGGCCTCTCAAGAAACAAATGAAGCATCAAGGATGATGAAACAAAAAATTCGCATCAGTTGAAAATGATTCAAACTGAATTTTCCAACGGAGGTGCTGAAATGCAGGCCGACGAAGTGGCCAGATGTTTGGACCGGAGTGGCCAGATGTTTGGACCAAACTTGTAAGGTTGCTTGAAAGCAGTTGGAACCTCCTTGATGAATGATTTTTATTTTTATTTTTTCCGAATAGCCTTAATGAATGATGATAGCCTTGCTTCTGTAATCTGAAACTTTTTGTTAAATCTAGAATACAAGACTACAAAACTCGATTATCCTGTGAAATTTTTGCATGTGACTTGCTAGAGTCTGAGAAATTGGAACTTGTTGAAACGTGAAGGAGAAAGTAGTACATGTTTAAGTACTTAATTGTGGAACTTGAAGTTTTCGGTATGCAATGTACCAATGCATAGCATCCTCAGAAGTCATAAACCTCTATGCGCATATGCGCCTTACCATATTTCAGCTGCATTCTTCCTGGCCGAATCAGTAGCATACTCTGAACTCAGAAATCAGTTTTTTCCCACTTGGCGACTAGAATCAGCCACACTTTGAAGTCAGTTTTGTTCCATCAGCAGTTCAAAAAAAAAAAAAGTTTTGTTCCATCAGTAGCATAGTTGCAGTTCAGAAACATTTCCTTTTCAGTTGCATATATTGGCTACGTCTGCAAATGCTTTACTCACCTGGCAATTCCTCCAGGCTGAAACAGTGAAAATAATATACTACCCCATAAAAAGGTGGCTTAAACTCAATTTCATACTGTCACAATCAAGCTGAAATTTGCGCATGGTGAAAAGGGGCTGTATGGACACACTCAGCACACGCAATGCTGCAACTGGAATACAGTGTATGGCTGGTTTACTGAAATAGATTAGCATTTGCGTGAAGCGCTTTTTTGAGACCATTTGCGTGAAGCACTGAGCATTGCAGTTTGTCGAACAGTGATCCATACTTTCGTTAAAATAGAAAAAAAAAAACAGTGATCAGGTGAACAGGTGGTCTTCGTCTTCAACGGATCAACACGTAGATCCAGTGTCCGATTCCACTGAGCTCTCGCGCCGCCGTCCGCCGCATGGTTGCCGCTCGCCGGTGAATCCGATCGGGAAGGCATGGGTGCCCCTCCGTTCCGCGTCCACGCCGTCCGCGGCGGTCCGCCTCGCCTCGCGGAGCTGTACCTATATCGCGGTCCGCCTCGCCGCGCGGAGCTGTACCGCCTCGCGCCACCGCTCGATCGCCGGCGCTGCCGTGGGGACCTCACTACGAAGGACAGCCCCTTTCTGTGCGACAGGGAATGAAAGCTCGACGCGGAGGAGCACGGGAGGGATCGCGGAGATCAACGGCGGCGTCGCAGCCTCGCCGGAGCGACGGCGTATTTGTAAAATCCCCCCTGGTTTGGATCGCGACCATTAATCCCCCCGGGTAAATATTCGTCTGCACAAATTTCAATTTACCCCCTCATTTGGATCGCGATTAATAGTCGCGCCAAATTAGGGGTCTCTCTGTAAATTCGTGTGTACAATATTTCAATGTAACTCCTGATTTGGACCAGGGACCTGTTTGTAATATTTGGTCTGGAATTTTCGTAGAACTTCACCCCGGTCGGACTGCCGGCGCGTTTCTCTCTCCTCGGCGGCTCCGCCCACCGCCGGCCGCCGCCTTCCTGCCGGAATCGCGAGGGCCCAAGCCATCCCCTGCCTCAACTCAAGTACCGTGTCGTGCGCGCGCTCGATCCACTGCCATCCAGGCCGAGCGGGCACCTCACTGCGGACGGCCATGGCAGCTTCGTCGGCACCGGTTGCGGCTGACGGCGGTCGCTGGCGTAGGACAAGGCGACGGGGATTAACACGCAGGACCAAGAAACAATGATGAACTTAAAATTTAGTACCAACCACTAGCGGGACTGCTGCAACCAGCTGCGGATCGGTGGCGACTCTGTCTTTCTCCGGCAGAATTCAAAAGAATTTCTCAACGGCAGATGGCCGCAGATGCAGATAATATTCCTGGAACGAATAACAGATTTTTCATTCCATGGAGACACATTGTCTCATAACAGGCACTGTGTGTAGCATTGGTAATCCAACTAGCAGTACAAATAACCGCACAAACAATTAGCATTTCCTGTAAAGCAAGTCTCAGTGTATATATTCATAAAAGTGTGATTATCAAAGAAGAAACATTGTTCCTCAAAAGAAGAAGAAACAAGAAGAAGAAGAAGAAGAAGAAGAAGAAAGAAGAAGAAGAAGAAGAAGAAGAAGAAGAAAAGAAGAAGAAGAAGAAAGAAGAAGAAGAAGAAGAAAAACATCAACATTTATAAATCTCAGTGAACACAAAGCGATCGAAGGTGTTGAAATACTGATGGATCAACTCGGTATTTCACTAATGCTTTGTTTAGATAACAGTCAGACGTTAGTGACTGCATTAGTTTGTAGCAAAGCCAAGGAAGCACCTCAGTAAGTTTGCAGCAGTATTGGTCTGTCAAGAAACAAATGCAGCATCAAGGATGCAAAAAAAAAAAAAAAAAAAAAAACAGTACTTGAATATGATTCAAACTGAATTTTCCAACGGAGGTGGTGCAATGCCGGCTGAGGAAGTGGCCAGATGTTTGGACCAAACTTGTAAAGTTGCTTGAAAGCAGTTGGAACCTTGATGATTTTTTTGTTTTTGGCGAATAATCTTGGTGAATGATGATAGCCTTGCTTCTGTAATCTGAAACTTTTTGCTAAATTTAGAATACGACACTACAAAACTCGATTATCATGTCGAAATTTTTTGCATGAGGCTTGCAAAGTTATGAAAAATTGGGACTTGCTGAAACGTGATGGAGAAATTACATGTTCAGGTTCTTAATTCTGGAACTTGAAGTTTTCGGTATGCAATGTACCAATACATCTATGCACATATGCACCTTACCATACATCTTCCAAAATTTCAGCTGCATTCTTCCTGGCCGAATCGGTAGCATAATCTGAACTCTGAAGTCATTTGTTTTCCCACTTGGTGACTAGAATCAGCCATACTTTTGAGGTCAGTTGTCTTCCTGGGCAAATCAGTAGCATAGTTGCGGTTCAGAAACATTTCAGTTGCATATATTAGCCATGTCTGCTATTGATTTACTGAAATCGATTACAATGTATATATTAGCCATATACAGTGTATGGCTGGTTTACTGAAATCGATTACACTTTGTGTGAAGCACTGAGCATCGCAGTTTGTCGAACAGTGATCCATACTTTCGTTGGAGGGGTAAAAAAAAAAGATTCAGTAATCAGCTGAACAGGTGGCCTTCCCTTCGCCTTCAACGCATCAACAGAATCCAGCTTCCGCGCCGTCGTCCGCCGCATGGGAGCCGCTCGCCAGTGAAGCGGATTGGGACCGCATGGGTGCCGCTCCATTCCACGCCCACGCCGTCCGCCTCGCGGAGCTGTAGCTAGGCGCCTCGCCGGCGCTCGGTCGCCGGCGCTGCCGCGGGGCCATCACTACGAAGGGTAGGCCCGTGCTGCGCGGCAGGGAACATAAGCTCTACGCGGAGGAGCGGGCTAGGGATAGCGGAGATCAACGGCGGCGGCGGCGGTGTCGCCGGAGCGACGGTGTATAATTGCAAAATCCCCCTTGTTTGGATCGCGACCCAAACGAGGGTCCTCCCTGCAATATTCTTTCTCAAAATTGCATTATACCCCTCGCAAAAATTGCATTGTACCCCCTGATTTGGATCGCGATTAATAGTCGCAATCCAATTAAGGCTTCATATGTAAATGGGCGTGTTCGGTTTGCTGCTGCTGCTGCTGCTTTTCCCCCCTCACATGGCTACAGTGCTGCTTCCAGCAGCTACAGTGTTCTCAGTTATTTCTCTAACAGCAGCTACAGTAAAAGCAGCAGCAGCCTCCAACCGAAAAGGCTGAATATGTATGTATAGGTTTAAAATACCCCCTAATTGGATCGCGATTATTGATCGCGGTCCAAACCAGGGACTTATCTGTAATATTTGGATCTAGAATTTTACAGTAGTCCCCCTGGTCGGACTGCCGGCGCGTTTCTCTCTCCTCGGCGGCTCCGCCCACCGCGGTCGCCGCCCTCCCTTCCGGAATCGCGAAGGCCTCAGCACGCCCATCCCCCGGTCAAGGACCTTGCGCTCGATTGGCCTCCATCCGAGCCGAGCCATGGCAGCTTCGTCGGGATCGGTTGCGGCGGACGGCGACCGCTGCCGCCGCACAGCCGACGGGGATTGACACGCAGGAACTAAAAACAATGATGAATTTTAAATTTTTGAAACAACTACCAACCGCACTAGCGGGACTGCTGCAACCAGCAGCAGAACGGTGGCGGCGCTCTCTTTCTCCAGCAGAATTCAAAAGAAATTTCGCAGCGCCAAATGGCGGCAGATGCAGATAAAAATATTCCTGGCACGCCGCAGAGAGGCCACCAGAATTTTCATTCCATAGAGTGGACACATTATCTCATAATAACCAGGCACTGTGTGCAGCTAGCAATGGTGTATAACCAAACTAGCAGTACAAATAATTGCACAAAACAATTGGCACTTTCTGTAAAGCAAATCTAGGTGTATATTCATAAAAAGAGTACCCAAAATATTAAATCCCCCTTTTGAATCCTTCCAGTAGTGCATTCCATCCAGGCAAGGTGCTTCAGTCTTCTAGTCTGTACTACTACCCAGTTATGAACAACATTCGTGTTCATTCGTTGTAGTCTGAACTGCTTGCTGTCAGCAACAAGCTAATAACAGGCAAACCTCACACAAGTGTCAAGCGTCCATGACTGCCGCTGACGCTCAGATTAGCAAACTCCTGACATCAATTCGGAAGGAATACCCTGCCATCAACGGCAATGAACAGTGCGGGGAACAGCTGTTATCCACATTCTAACATGGCAGCATGAATCCTCAACACATGTTAAGTCAGCCTAGAGAAATGTACAACAGAATCAGGAACGAACCAGTACCACAAAACAGGCTAAAAACTTTCCATAGCCAGTTCTTATCAAGACGGCGACTTGTAGACAGAAAGGTAAAGTCATGTTGGAGCACGCTCCCACTAGCAACAGATCATCGCACGCTTGATCCCGATTGACCAAACCGCCATTTAATCTGGGGAAAAAAATAGACAGGATGTCATGCCACCACTCGCCGTCGACATCACCTCCCATCTGAACATTCTTTCAAGTTTTGTCAACCATTTACACAGATACATCAGCCTCTTTCCATTAGTCCAAACATCCACTACCAAAAGGGCGATCGGCCCTACCACAAAGTGTGTATGGATAGTGCACTACAGACCCAAAAGGAAACAACATGAGAGCATGCCTGACTCTTTGGTAGATCTACCCATCACTTGCACTCATAGGTACATTGAAAAATATATGAGCATGAGCAGAATACTGCTTACCATGTCCTTGCAATCAAAGCAGCTTTGAACAGAATAAGCAAAGAGGAGGCAACATCATACACCAATGTCAATACTTTTCAGAGGAGATTATATTTTCCGGTCCCTTCCTACTTCACTGTTAGCACAATGAACCGCCCGTATCTTACACTTTGGATATGTTTACGACTTGGTCGAATTATCTGCGAAATGCATGCTAAGGTTGTGGTTTCTATACTACGAGGATGAATTGGGCTCAGGCTTAAGTGAGTGGCCCTCCTGTGGATGTGTGTGTGTCGTAGATCGCCATTGCAAGCGAAATTGGCATCATGCACAGCGCTTTGGATTGGAGGAATTGCATCGCTGCCCCGATGTCTTCTTCCATCAACTTTGCTACCTGCTTTTCTGTGCCATCAGTTGACCACTTTTCCCATATCTGTTGCGTGCTCCCACCGTCGCTTGCCTCACCCTAGTCAATCAAGCAGGATTCAGCATCGAGTCCAAAAGATATGAAGCAACAGATGGGTGAAGTGTAACAAGAAAAATCCGAGGAATCTGAATACTGTTAGTACTAATCAAGAAAGGCGCTATATTATCATTTACCACTATCAGGGTGACCAAGCTAAGAGAATTTAAAATAGAAAACATCTGTTTTCAAGATCGGTTGCCGAAGACTGTTCAGCCTAAATTAATCATTATTTGGTGCACTCTTGGCTTAGCGCATATGTTCTACTAATGAAAAGAAATGGGCATTTCCTTGACAGATGTTGAACATCTGAGACAACTAGTCTACCAATCACTAAAT